>CAVLJG010000003.1:83452835-84002680 GCA_963669975.1 Acanthoscelides obtectus | reverse complement strand
TAAATTAGAGCATTTCTTTTTGTGGAATCGAGTGTTTTAATTCACACCCAAAAGAACCCAGTAAAAATACAGTAGGAATGACTGACGATACGGCCCTAACGTACTGATTCAATAACTCTATTATGTTGATTGCTCAATTTTCGAACTTCTTTTAATGCCATTTTTCCATATTAAGTTTCGTTTAGGATGGGGAAAGACCTCTATATGGCTGTACCGATTTTCACGATTTTGACTTCATTCGAAAGAGCTTACGCCTGATACTCAAGATTCAATTTTGTTAAATTAGTTCAAAGTGGCCACTACCTTTTTTTATGTTTCCCTTTTTCTAATTCTTTTCGAAAATATCAAATACAACTGTATAAGAGCGTAAAAAATTCTATGAAATGGCGAAAACTGCAGATCATTATCCTTATTCGTTATGGAGATGTTATGAAAAATATGCATAAATTACAATTTTCAAGTACTACTGGATAAAAAGAAAAATTCAAGCTATAGATAAGTTATCTAAAATGTATCAAATATGATACGATTTCAGGATATTTTACTTGGAAATTTATTTTTAAGCTTTTTATAACCGATAGGGGTCGTAAGCGTCGCCTGATATGTGAACTTCAACTATACCTCAATTTAACTCAGTTGGCTTTGAAATATAAAGAATTCAGGAAACACTGTGCTTTTTATCCACTTATCTTATTTAGATCTTTCAAGGGTACAAATTGTGTTTATATAATTGTAATAGTATAGTGGCATTTCGTTCAAAAAGGGTAATAATAAAATCTAGCGTGTCATGTCATGACATTCTGGGACAAAAACAAACGAACAACCTAAAATAAATTAGTGCAAAAGTCAAAACGATTAAGGTCACGTCGTTCGCAAGTTAGCTTTCAAATGTTCAATTTAACTTCTTTTTCTTAAAAGATGTGTGCCGTCCTAAAAAGAACCTATTTGATTTTCCAGCGGAGTACAAGTTATTGATGTCTGATCAGGCGCTCAAACTGTTTGCGACCGGTGTCGATCGTTAATTGCACTCTTCTGCACATTTACTCAACAGCAGTTTCGATTTCGGCAGCAGGAATTTGATCGATGACATTATTTATGCGCTCTATCATATCTGTGCCATTTATTCGGCTGTGTTCAATGAACGATATATCTTTTACTCTGGCCAAAAATAAAAACTAGGCAGGTCGGATCAGGGGATCAAAAATAAAATCCTAACGATTATTCTAGATAATAAAAATATTCGTAGTCCCACAAATTACCAGACCAATGAAATAAACTTCCTCTTCCGATCCACCATAACCCGGAAATGACGTGTCCGAGGAACTGACGGAATTTGCCGCATAATGGACCGACAGCCGTCAGGTTGAAATATCATATTTTTGACGAACTGCCAGTGAGACGTCTTCTAGCAACATAGGTAATATGCTGACTAGGAAGTTCAGCTAGCCCGCAGTCTCATCTAATATGTAAGGGCCTAACACTACCCGACAAAACACAACACCACAGTCCATCATCCTTGATGTTGGACACCCTTCATCCAATGTGTGTTATTGTGCAAATTCCATTGCGATTGCATTCGAACATAGTTTCGTCAGTCCACAAAATATTTGTCATACCTAAATCTCTACCAATATCTCTTGTGGTGGAACGGCATCTTATTTCCACTGCCATTACATTTTCAAGCTATGAGCCTTCCTTTTTCTGTCAATATTGAAACGGCGGATATTTCCGGCACGGGTATTACGTATATTAAAAAATGACATATTGCCGTTTTTTGTCATTTCTTAGGTTTCTGCTCTAGAATGTCAAGGCACTTAAACGAAATAGCCACTGTATACAGGGTTATCCAAATAAGTGTCCACCATTAGTAACTTTGTTATTAGTGAAAATACAAAGTTGTTTGAATTAGCAAACTAGTAGCATTTTTAACGCTGGTAAAATGAGAAATAAAAAAAACAATTGAGAGTCGTTAGTTTTGATTTTTTCAGTAAAATAACATTTTTTTAATCTAAACCCCTGTATATTATATTTTTTTCTGTTAAAGCATCAAATTTTAAACAAAAAAGCTTACAATAACTTTTCTCCTAGGTTACAAATTGTTGAAGTTATGGCCTCCAATCTGAAACAATTAAATTGTATCGACAAACTTTATTTTCAACATCAACTTATAATCTTACAAAATACAATAACAATTTTTTTAAAGAAGATGCTCGAAAACACCACCTTGTTCTTCAATACATTTTTGGGCACGTTTTTTCAACTGCTCGAACTGTCTTAAGTATGGTCCTACCATCTATCTGGGTTATCTTTTCCCTAACTGCAGTCTTTAACGCGTCAAGGTTATCGTACCTTCGCTTGTAAATTTGGTTCTTTAAGTAACCCCACAAGAAGTAATCAAGTGGGTTTAGATCTGGTGATCTGGGAGGCCACTGTATTGGGCCATTTGTTCCTATCCACTGATCATTAAAAGTAGTACTTAGAAAATGATAAGTACCTCTGGAGTTGTGGGCAGGTGCGCCATCTTGCTGAAAATGCAGATGATGTCTACTTATAAGATCCAATTCGTCTAAGAAATTAGTCAGAATTTCTGACATAAATTCCACATATCTTTCACCAGTTAGGGTTCCCTCATAAAAGAACGGGCCAACAATTTTTGAACCAATTATACCGCACCAAACGTTGAAACTGAAACGGACTTGTGGGCCTCTTGGATGTACTAACAAAAGATTTTCTCTTGACCAATAATGGTGGTTTTTTCTATTAAACATTCCAGAATTTGAAAAATTTTGATTCATCTGTCCATAAAAGGTAACGAAAGTTATTTCATTTGGCGACAGAAGCTAAGATACCAATGGCAAAAAACAAGTCTTCTCTCTGGATCCCCTGCCAAAAGCGTTTGAACTGGTCGGTACTTATACGGAATAAATTTGTATTTTTTTAAAATCCTTTGAACAGTACCATAACTGAAATTAGAGTCCTTGAGAATATCTGCTATTGAATTCTCACGATAAGCTTCAAAATATCCAATAACTGCAATTTCCGTGGCCTCGCTTATTATGAATTCTTTTTTTGCCCTTGTTTTAGCAAAACATTTTCGTTGCCCCTAAATTTTCGATAAAGTCTCAGAAAATATCGTTCATACGGTTGAATGCGAGCGGGATATTATTCACTGTAGTATTCTCTTGCTCTCAAGGAGGATTTTCGGCACACTAAATAGCATTCTAACATATCACACTTTTCTTCATGGGAGAACATTTTTCTTTAAATTAATGACACAATAAAGCTTATAAACAAGTATTTACACTAATGTTTGACATTATTTGATTTTATCATTGTTTTCCAAAGCCTTCTAGTTGCGAGTATGTCCAGTTTAACAATTTGTCGCTTATCTTAATGCTGTCAAATCGCGAACGCCATGTTGTTTCATAGCCGTCTTAATATTATAATACTGCAAATAATTAAAAATATTTATCGTTATTTTGACTTTATTTTTGACTTTAGCGGAAAAGTCATTATGAACTTTTTTTGTTTAAAATTTGATGCTTTAACAGAAAAAAATATAATATACAGGGGTTTCCATTTAAAAAAATGTTATTTTACTGAAAAAAATCAAAATAACGACTCTCAATTGTTTTTTTTTTATTTCTCATTTTTACCAGCGTTAAAAATGCTACTAGTTTTGCTAATTTAAACAACTTTGTATTTTTACTAATAACAAAGTTACCAATGGTGGACACTTAATTTGGATAACCCTGTATAATATTACAATGGATCGAACTACCTAAAGCGGTAAAAATTCGGTACTTGCTGAATTATCCGTATTTCAAAGCAAATATGTGGTATCATTGAAGTAAGTATTTTTCATACAATATTCAACACTTACACCCCCTACCGGTTACAAAAAGCGTAAAAATTAATTTCCAAGTAAAATATCTTAAAATCGCATCATATTGATACGTAAAATGTATGTATAACCATTCATAACTTGAATTTTTCTTTTTATCCAGTATCCCCTGTATCCCCCTGTAACCCCACGGTACCCAGTGGGTGTTTAGGCCTCAGGCCTTCGTGGTAGTTGGAGTATAAAAAAAAGTATCTACTAATAATTGTAATTTAAGCATATTTTTCATTTTACCTGTATATCCATGACGCATAAAAATATTGATCTGCGGTTTTCGCCATTTTATAGGATTGTTTATGCTCTTTCCGACCAATATTAAAAAAGTACCTATACCGTTGTATTTAGAATGTTCGAAAGAATTAAAAATGTGACACATTCATAAAACGCTATCTAGTGGCCACAAAGTGAACTAATTTGATAAGATTAAGCCTGAGCAGGAGCACAGGCGCAAGCTCTTCCGAATGAAACCAAGATCATAGAAAACGGTACAATTATTGTAGGACGTCTTTATGGCCTCCTAGATTTTCATAGTTTTTTACTGTTTCGTGTCAGCGCTCTATTTTGAGGTTATGTTACAAATATCTATTAGCATGAAATTGTTCATGCTTTTAATTTATATCATCTGCTATATCAGCTTGAAATGTCCTACAATTCAAAAAGAAAACATAGCCTCACAATACGAGAGCGCAGACGTTGACACGGGAGAGTAGAAATCTAGAAACACCCCAGCCTTTCTGAAGGAGAGAAAAGACTATGGAAATCAAGGAGTTGATAAAGGCGTCCTACAATTGTAGGAACGACTGACGGTACGGCCGTGAATATGAAAAAATGACATAAAGTTCGAGAATTGAGCAATCAACATAATGGAGTTATTCAATCAGAACGTTAATGTATGTACAGTCGGAGAAAAGAAAAAGTAAAGTAAAAATTTGTACACTTACTAAATTATGTCTATCCAAAACAATAAACCGAAACATAACCAGCGCGTGCTCAGTGCGTTATATATTCCAAGAAACGGGGACCCTGACTGCACGACTGTTATTGGGCAGAATGGATCGAGCTCATATACAGGAACAATGCCAAACAAGGAAGCTGGAGTGGGCGACGGCACCGCGGTGCATGCAAGCTCAACGGTAGCCCGCGTTCTTTTTTCTATAAATGTACTTTTATTGGAATCCGATGTAGGTTATAGGAATGATTTTATCAGCGAAAATATACAGGGTGTTCAAAAAGTATGAATAGCTCAAAATATCTCGAAAAATAGGTTTCCTATAGAAATATGTCACGGGGGTGTCACGAACGTAGCGAAGGGACAAAATATCTCAGAAAACTTGGAAGCTTTAAAAGCCTCAATCTAATAGAGACCTTGAACGTGACCTTGACTATGACATTCAAGCTCATTTGAAGGTAAAGTCAGTTTACTTCTATTTTTTACTCCGAAATTAAGCAAGAAACTCCAGGTTCAAGTATGTCAATGATCTTGACGGTGACCATCAACGTCATTTGAAAATTGTATGAATTTCTAAACGGGAAAAATCTATTTTCAACTCCTGAAATGCAAAGTTCAAGTAAATCATTGATAAACGAACCTGACTGTGGCCCTGAGGGTCATTTTAAGATCAGAAAATGTTCAAGTTGAAGTCCTGACTTTTTGTCGAGGATATAAACAAGCAACATATTGAAATTAGTTTATTGTTGCATTAAAATGTTGGATAAACCTTCCAAGGCCATTTTCTTAGTACCAACTTAGGCAAATTCGCACCTATCCAACCAACTTATTTAAATGAAAACGAATATTAACAACCACAAAAATGAAGTCTAGATACAGATGTAATGCAAGCAAAACTATGGGTAGTACTTTTCGAAATGTTTATTTTATTCTCTTAAATATTTCTCTGTCTGTGTGAAAATAAACCTACTTGGTAGATGGGTGATATTTTCAGTAGATCTTTCACGCAATTTTACAGTTTTTTCAATCCTCATGATACCATGTTCTATCCTTACATAGCAACCTGCAATTGGCTTTCTGTCACCTCCAAGTAAAACGGTACCTCTAATGTTTGCCGTTCGTGATACTTCTTCAATAATGAAGTCATACCTATAAAAAACAGCAATTTAGCGCTATTTGCTTTTTGCTGTGTTGCTGTCACTATAGGTACTTACCAATTTCCTAAAGCCAAAGGGTTTCCAATATTATAATTTACTAAGACAACCATATCGCGCTTCAATTCTGATAACCTGTAGGCGTAATATGATCTAGGTCTTATATCAGAGATCAGAGCATCTATTTGAAAGTCTTCTACATGCGGTGCACTGAAAAAGTACAGAATAAGTATTCAGCCATAACTCGTTTCATTTTGAAAGAATAACACTGAAATGAGAAAAAAGTTTATTTAGTGGAGGGTACCCTAGATTTAAATCTCGGAAGCTGTATATATTACTGTATATACCCATTAATTTTGTCCGCGCTTGATTTTCAATTCCTTATATTTTTTTCAATTCACTTTTTTACGTACACGATTATTCGGTTTATACCAACTGATGAGCCTCATCAAACTCAACAAGAAAGTTCATACAAGGAGTTAATTACTTGAAATTACTCAACTAATTTAGATAAAACTCTGTGAATCGACACTGGACTGTACTGGATTTATTGGTTACATACAATTACTCAAATTTTTACCTGCTATTTGGAATTATATTTAAGCATGCCACTGGTTTCTTGGTGAATAAGATCAAAGGAGATAAATAATGCTGTTCTGAAGCGAGATTTGTACATAATTTCGTCACTACCGACACAGTATGTATATTAATGAATATAAATAATCAAACCAATTTTTCTCTGAAGTCTGAGAATAATTTCACAAGAGAAGTTACTTAATGTCTTATCTAAAAATACAATATGTTTCAGAGAAGTCTGTGGCGTAGACAATAATTTTCAATTGCTTCTATATTAGTCAAAAATTCCCAATTTCTACGCCACTAGTGCAGACTCTGGAACGAAAACCTTTGTATTTATTGGCTTCGCGTCAATACTACAACATGTACAAAATCTTAATTCCACATCTTAATACAACCAATAAAAATTATAACCTCAAGATCGTGTATGTTGGTAAAGAGATTCAAGTTCATGTGAACTTTTCGTATTATTTTTTAATCTATCTTATGCCCTAGAAATATTGCAATTGTTTTTCTCATATACAGGGTGGCCAAACACGTGACGTCATAAAAAAAAATTAGATTCCCCACATCGAGAGGAACCCAAATCACCCCCATATATATGGTCCGATTTTGTTTAGTTTAGGAGTTATGATTTTTTTTCGGATTTTTCGAGAATTTTTGAGTTCTGCGTTTATTTTTACCATAACTTCGTTAATAATTGTGATAAATGCCTGCTTTTTTCACGATTATGTAGCTAAGACCTAAGGCTTAACTATCATATAATCATTCAAGTCATGTAACTAATACTACTTTTTAATTTTTTTCAAAATCTTCGAACATAACAAAAAAGTAAAAAAGTGCAACAACTTTGAACGTTTATAAAAAATTGAAAAAACATGTTCTTACTATTCGTAAGTATCTTAAAAACTTCCTTACGGTATCAGCTATTTACCGTAAAAATTTCATCAACCTAGCTTTACTACATGCTACCGTAATTGTGGCTCAAATAGAACCGAACCCAAAATTGGATAACCCTCTGCTCAATAGAAATTGTTAGTTTCGGAAAAAAAATTTGCAAAAACCACAAAAACACGTTTGATTTTTACTGAACAGCAGATTATTATTCATTTATGTTATTTACAAGAGGTTTTCAAAATGTCTGCCTCTAACAGAAATGCACAGTGTACACCTACGTATGAAATTTTGTTTTAAATCTCTAAATGCTTGTGTGTTGTTTTTCAACACATGTGTCGCTTCTTGAATTTTGTTCCTCAATGAATTTTCATTTGCACATTCTTGGGCGAATGTTATGTCTTTAAAATATCCCCAAACAAAAAAATCAATGGGGTTGAGGTCAGGGGAGCGTGGAGGCCATCGTATCGGTCCGTTTCGTCCGATCCATCTGTCTGGGAACCTTTCGTTTAAGTAGTTTCGCACGATCGTTGCGTTGTGGCATGGTGCACCATCATTCTGGAACACCATGTTCCGTCTGGCTTCCAGGCTTGAATCTTCCAGCAATAATGGTAGGCTATTTTCAAGGAAGCTTTTGTAGGCTACCGAATCCAACCTTGACGGCAGTTCAAATGGACCGATAAATTCCATATTGAATATTCCTGACCACATGTTCACACTAAAACGGTGTTGAAATGTCGACGGCCTTGACTGGTGGGGGTTTTCAACAGCCCAAGTATGTAAATTATGGATATTGAATATCCCTGTTCTTTCAAAACGTGACTCGTCAGTCCATAAAATTTTATCAAAAAAATCGGGATCCTCTCGTTGTCTTCGCAGCATTGTCTCGCAGAAATCCACTCTTAACTGGTAATCTGAAGGCATCAACGCTTGAACTCTTTGAACATCATAGGCATGATAACCTTCTTCATGAAGAATATTTTGTATCGATGTTGATGATGCACTGTGCATTTCTGTTAGAGGCAGACATTTTGAAAACCTCTTGTAAATAACATAAATGAATAATAATCTGCTGTTCAGTAAAAATCAAACGTGTTTTTGTGGTTTTTGCAAATTTTTTTCCGAAACTAACAATTTCTATTGAGCAGAGGGTTATCCAATTTTGGGTTCGGTTCTATTTGAGCCACAATTACGGTAGCATGTAGTAAAGCTAGGTTGATGAAATTTTTACGGTAAATAGCTGATACCGTAAGGAAGTTTTTAAGATACTTACGAATAGTAAGAACATGTTTTTTCAATTTTTTATAAACGTTCAAAGTTGTTGCACTTTTTTACTTTTTTGTTATGTTCGAAGATTTTGAAAAAAATTAAAAAGTAGTATTAGTTACATGACTTGAATGATTATATGATAGTTAAGCCTTAGGTCTTAGCTACATAATCGTGAAAAAAGCAGGCATTTATCACAATTATTAACGAAGTTATGGTAAAAATAAACACAGAACTCAAAAATTCTCGAAAAATCCGAAAAAAAATCATAACTCCTAAACTAAACAAAATCGGACCATATATATGGGGGTGATTTGGGTTCCTCTCGATGTGGGGAATCTAATTTTTTTTTATGACGTCACGTGTTTGGCCACCCTGTATATTTTTTAATATTCATAGAAAAGTTATAAAGGTCAACTTTTACGGGTAAACTTAATTATTCAAGCTTTTAACAATGCAATTGAAAAGGTTTCACGAAAATGCTTTCAGTGGAACTGGGTTACGTCTTACGGTGCCACAAATACAATTTTATTTTTGCTAATTTTTGCATCTCTAATAGACTTCTATACTAACTACTTGCAATAAGCGAACTGATTCCTAGGTTAATCGACTCTAGTGAACCACTCACTTGTTATAAGTAATGTCAACCAGCTATTTTTTTAATTAAAATAAATTTTAATCAAGGTATACGTTTCCGTAGGTACAAGTCTCCAAAGCAAATGGAACGTCAGAAAATTAAGACGAACAGTTTATTAAACAAAATTAGAACAACGTATATATATATGGATGTACAACAGTAGGATTATCTCATCTTTCTCTTTTTGGGTGCCCAAGCAATTTCTAGGTTTAGAGTGCACTAAGCCAAATGTTGAAAACACCCTTTCGACTGATGCCAAACGTGCTGAGGCAGAAAACAATTCTACAATTTCAACATGTTTTTGGTTTTTCCTCCAGTCTAAAGGCTTTGTGCTTTTAAGAATGTCTTCATCAAGCATAATTTCAATAAAGACTTCGCTAACAACTTAATTATTACAGGTAAGAAATTGTTATTTTGCAATTCTTTGGCGGCCTTTACTACAAATGAAGTTCTTTTCATTTTCTGATAGTTACATTTAGCTGTCGTTTAGTGGGTTCTAAAAGAAAGGTTAACAAATGACATGGCGCGAGGCATTGCTCATATCGTTGTATAAATTTTTGCAATTGGCTTAAGCTATTTCTCCTCAAATAGAGATTCCAGAATTTTAAATTGACGTACCTACAACATCTGAAAGTCTTTCTTGAATCTGTCAACAACTCCTTGCATTCCAGATCTACACATTTTACATATAGCCATACTACCTGTTTCACCCTCACATTTACGCCAAATAATATACCTATTGCTAGACGAGATGTTTTTTTCGACATATGAGAGCAACATATAAATATGTACCTGCGTAAAGTTAATCCACAAATAATGCCTTATTTCCGAAATGCGGACAATGATGTTCCTGTCCAAAATTGGGTTTGTTTGGCTTTGTGCAAGAACTTTTCTCATCTGATATCTAAGGGAGTAACGATATAACCAGCACGTGATAAATAAAAAAATACATTAGATTTTTTCAAAAAGCCGTTATGTTTTTATCAACCCTGATAATGCACCTTGTAGCTACGATCATATTACTTATGTCCCCTTCCTTCTTTTCTATTTTCTCTTCATTCTTCTCCCTTTTATTTGAATCTGTCAAGTTTCTAGGTGATACGGTTAACATACTAACGTATGAACTAAATGACTAAGAACACTATGACATAATGCCGAATGTCTCACAAATCGCCTTATAGCTCCAAGCAAATCAACTACTTCACACACAAACGAATTTCTTTCATGTTTTCAGAGTTTAAAAATATTATACAATAATTTCGTGTTTTTTTTTTTATTTTGATAAATTTGTACCGATTTTTTCCTTAAATATGCCAATTAATAATAAACTTTGAAATAAATTATTTTCATTGTTTTTCTCTATTCGCCCAAACATACCTTTTGTCTCGATTTATAGTAAGAAAATCTCCTGGGTGGTATGCAAAAAACTTGAGATGAGATCTCGTGCGCATGCCGCGGCTTTTCTGTCGGTACAAAAAAAATCGTTCGTTTTTATAGTATAATGAACGATTGATGCGAAACAGATCATTTCTTAACTTATAGTCGGCCATACATGTAAATTGCGTTCAAGAATTTAGAAGTGTCTAATCAGTATTTGAGAATTTTACTTCAAGTCAAATACAAAAATTTAGAAACCGATACGACCAATGCATCACTCCATAAATCATCTGCTAGCATATCTCCTTGATCCGACAAAACCACAACATGTATTAGCAGACAACGAAATAACTACTTCCCAGTGGGTTCTTGCCACTAATAATTCGATTCCTGGCAAAATCATATCCTTTTACCGACGTAATAACTGATGAAGGAATGCTCAAAACTTCAAACGATTTAAATTGGTGGAAATCCCAACAGAATTTCGATACTAGTCGAAAAGTACTGCCCATCATTAAACAGCTCTTATCTGCTACAGCTTCTTTAGCTTCTGTCGAAAGAGCATTTGGTTTGGTAGACAGTGAAATCTCCCTTGGTCGGACATCAACGACTGAAGGTATTGAGAAGTACAACAAAAATCATGTGGAACATTTAAAACGTATATATAATATAAATTTTAAAATGAACAAAAAACTTTAAACCCAAGAAAAAAGGTTTGTTACTTTAGACATAGACAAAGCATGTACAGGGTGGCCATCTAAGAATGCGAGGTACTGTGTCTGGGAACTTATCCATCGTAGAGGATAAGCCATATTATTACTAGAACAGCCAAGAGAAAAACCTGGAAAATACTTTCAAGTTTCTGAAATGGCCGCTAGGGGGCGTCACTGCAATCTTGAATCCAAAAAAGTTTCTGGGAATTCCGCTATATTCACCTAACAAAAAAATACCTGATCTTTAAATTCGAGGATAATCTGAATTGTTGCTTGACAAGTTTTGCTGTATCTCTTGAAATAATGTGATGCGGGGTATTCAAAGGTTTCCGTAAAAAACGTCCTGTATCTTCGAAATGGCTGAGCCGATTTTAACAAATTTTTGCTAGTTGAAAAGAGCTATTGTTGGGCTACAGACGTTATAATATTTGAAGTTTTGTTTCACATGTAACCGGTAGAGGGCTTTTTTCGTCATTCCGACAGAAATGACAGAAATTTTACAAGGAAGGCCGATTTAAAAAAGGAAGGATTTTAATGCCCCCGTAAATGGGTTGACAAAACTGCAGCTTCAATTTCGGCTCTCGGTATGTTACGTATTGCATAACGAATCCAGTTTTTCATATCTTCTCTGGTTGTAGGTTGAGTCTGAAACACGATGTCATTTAACCGTCCCCATAAATAAAAATCAAGACAAGTCAAGACTGGTGATCCCGAAGGCTTCCTCTTCCAATCCACCGATGTTGAAAAACTGCATTAATATGCTCTCGCACAATAATAGCAAAATGTGCTGGCCAACCATCCAACAATATTTCCAGTGGCACATCTTCCAACAACAAGGGTAATCGATTGTCCAAAAAGTCAAGAAAGACATTGCCATTTAGAGATTGCTCGAAAAAATATGGCCCCATAAGTGTCTCCCAGTATGCCACACCACACATTTAAACTCCAACGCCCTTGGTGCCGAACTTCACGCAACCAATGCGGATTTTCTGCAAACCAATAATGCATATTGTGCAGATTGATTCTCCCGTCACTATTAAAGGCGGCTTCATTGGTCCAAAGAATTTTAAATAAAAATTCTCTATTTTCGCGTAACATACCTAACATCCAATGACAATAGTCCAACCTACGATCAAAGTCTTCTTCTTTCCAGGCCTGATGTAAAACGACATGATATGGGTGCATTCTAAAAGTAATTAAAAAAGTTAAATTTAAATAAATCCCTATATTTCGATTGATCGTAGGCCGAAAACTACTATTGGCACGTAAGCTCGGCACTAATCGGAGAGAAACTCTCACATTGCAAAGACGCCGATTTGGGTATCGGGTCGCGTAAACTCTTTTTGCTACTGCGGCATACTTAAGGCATTCAAAATAAACAGCTTCAACGTTCCAAAAAACACATTTGGCAAGTCCAAAATTTGCTCAAAGTAACGCGAACCTACTGACAATTTGACGATTATTTATGTTTTGGTTAGTTATTTGTTTTGTTGTATTCCATGGCCTACTTCTATTAACTGTCTTTTTAATATATACACATCGTGAATATGCATTTAAACAAAAACATGGCTTTTGTTATTAGCATTACTTATTTAAAAAGGGTGAATTTATTCTGATGAATAAACAAAATTAAAGGATTTCCGTATAAAATTTTCTTTGGCCTAAATTTTAGGTTAGGAACATGATCGATTGATCGGTTTTTGCGAGCTTGTTTAGACATCATTTAGCTACCATTTCTGTTGGAATGTCGAAAAAAGCCCTCTAACGGCCACATGTGAAACTAACAAAACTTCAAACATTATAACGTTTGTAGCCCAAGAATATCTCTTTTCAACTAGCCCAACTTTTTGAAAATCGGCTCAGCCGCTTCGAAGATACAGGGTGTTTCTTACGGAAATCTTTGAATACCCCCCACTACGATACTACAAAAATTTTCAAACAAAAAGTTAACATTACCCTCGAATTTAAAGATAGATCTTTTGTTAAGTTAATATAACGGAATTCACAGAAACATTACCTTTTTAGATTCAAGATTGCAGTTACGCCCCCTAGCGGCCAATCCAGAAACTTGAAAACATTTTCCAGGTTTTTCTCTTGGCCGTTTTAGTAAGAACTTTTTTGCCGCAAGTTCTACGATGGATCGGTGAACAGATTCAGTACGTCGCATTCTTAGTTTTCCACCTTGTACATAAATGGGTCATTGTCAAATTTCGCGCAGGTAACAGTGACTAAAAATGATGAAACTTAAAAAAAAATAAAAAACCTAGATATAACTTTTCTTAGTTTCTATGCATGGAAACATAACTGAATTTTGTATGTTACAGTCGGCCACGATGTTTAACTAATAATTTAAGATTTATGCCAGGTATTTTGGGTGAGAGATCAAAAAAATTACAACTCTGTTATCATAACGTTTCAACTTTTATTATGAAATTAAACAATTCAGTCCCAAATATTTTTGCAATAATGTTAATTATAGTCCATTGGCCTATAATCACATTTGGAATCACACCATTTTTTTAAAGTTTAATAATAATTTATTTAAATTCTATACAACTATGTTACTTCTTGAACTTTAATAGACATTAAATTCTGTCTAAGTACTCTAAATATCTATATATTAACTGCTAACTACAACATACATATGAATGTATATATGTAACAATTTAACTTACTGTTATATTACTATATTATATTAACTAACGTTTCATACAAATCTTTAGAATATCCTTTGAAATTTGGGACAGGAAAGTAACAGAGTTGTAACAAAGTAACATAGTGGTTTTTCTGCATCTTACCTGACTAAACTGCACTCGGTTGAGCTTGAAATCTTAATAACATAAACATAAGTAATGTTGATAAACTTTGTGACTGGTATTCACCAATCTATAATTAACTTAAGAAAAACTGTAATCAAATATTCTTGAAAGAGTAACTGAAAGGTCTAACTTGCTTATTTCTCAAATATGTCTAATGGAATATCAAAATGGTAGTATATTCTGTTACCTTTATAGATTTATTTAGGTTCTGGGACAATAGCAACTAAATCATCAAAAGGCATATAAGAAACATCGGACTCAACTAATTTAAATTTTGTTGCAGTATGATCTATTGACTTAAAAAACATAATTTTAATCTCGCCACCTTCTTCTAGTTCAGATAAAGCACTACCCAGATACATTTAGTTGTGTTTTAAGCTGGAAATTTTAACTAAGGCACAAACACCTTGTTTTATTTTATTAATGTGAATATTTTTCTTCTCGATTAAGGCATCGTCATTTTCCTTGCTTGAGCTGGCTTGTTCTACAAAATAAGTGCTAGGATTTTCTCTTAATGATATCAGAGGAGCATCATCATCGAAGTCTGAGTAGTAGACAGTGTTGTAAAAGCCTTTTTCTCGTTTTTGGGAAAGTTTGCTTATAGAGAGAAAATTGTTGTCGCAAATGGATGGACGTGATTGTTTCGCTGCAATTTTTAATGGAATGTATTACTTGGGGTTTAGGCAAGAGCAGAAGCCGTGCTTACAGAAACAACTCAAATTTCTATACTTTAGTGAGCCCAAATTCCAGCAGGATTGTGCGATAGGTTTCTAGAAACTGTACAAAACGATGATACCTCTATCTTATCATCTGATCCACGCCTATAGATCACTCCAGTATGCAAGGATACTTAATTTCGGGAGCCTCCAAAATGATGGGATTGTACCTCTTCATAACATTTACAACTATAATTTTCGCTAAAGTCAATGTGCAGTGCAATCTCATTGATGGACGAGTCATCTATGCATTTTTTATAGTTTCTGTACTGTTTTAATGTAATATACATGCCTTTTAAATTCCTTAAGTGGGATTTCAAATTTATCTATCAAAGCCTTTCCTGTACTCTCTACCTCCTCTTTGATGATTTTTGTTACCTTTATTTTTTCCCTGACTTCTCTATCACTTCAGTTTTAGTTAACCATTGGGGATATTTCACTATCACTTCTTTTTTTGAAGTATAAATAGTTGTTTTTGATTGATATACAGAACAGAGTCCTGTCATACATGTTTGTGATTCTGGATCGCATACTTGGCTTACAATAATCTTGTTAAGATCTGAGGTTGGTATAATTTGGTTTTTACACAAAGCAATTGCTAGGTACTGGATGTTGATATGAATTCGACACAAACATGTTTCTCCTGCAGCAACAGTTGGAAGTAAAGCATAAAATGACCTGTATCGTGTAAAAGTCTTGTAACTACATTTCAAGTTAGTATTTTCACGTTGAAAAGATAGATAAAGGTTTTAGTTCATAGTATCGAGTAAGTAGCGCTTTTGCATTCTATTTTTCTTTAAAGTAACGGTTTCATTTTTTCCTGCAGTCGCTCTTGATATATCGTCTCGTTCAAGAAAATCCTCAATGTTGGTACTTAAAACAGTTTGCTTAAGCAGAGGCTGTTTTTTTCGTATGTAGCCTTGTCCCACAGCAAGACATCTTGGATGATCTGTGTTTTTTGCCTAGAACATTTAACAGACCTTCCTTCGAATATCTTCTGAATAGCACATTTTTCCTTCTGATTTTTCAGATTTTCGTATCGTTTTTTAATAGCATTTGATCGGATCTCATACTTCTGTTGATATGCACGACCACCATCTTCAATTTCAGAGCTCTTTTTTTTTTCTCTATTGTATCTTTTTTATACTTTTCGTATCTCTTGTTCATTGCTTCGAGTTGTTCCTTTAATTTTATGTTGTCTCTTTTTACTTGCTTTCTGCCGCGAGATGCTGCTGGTGAAATGGGGCTAGGAGTATTTGCACGGAAAGTAAACAACTGGGCGTAGACAAACGATCATCAGTATTTGGAGTAACTTGATCTTGATCCGAGGGGGCTGGATCATTTAAACGAGGAGATGATGACTCTGGAGTGTGCATAACAATACGAAGCGCTCTAACTTTATCTCTTTTTTAATGCTCGATGTTCACGTGTTGTCAAATCTCGTACTAAGCGTTTGTTAGCATGGTATGTCTCTCGATCTTTTCTCTTAGCTTCTGCTTCCTTTTCTGGATGATTTTTACGTCGTTCGCGGTATCGTCACTGTTTCTCAGGAGGCGTGAGGGGCATTTTGAAATCCCAAAAACACAGTATTCTGAAACAATGTTTTTAAGTTTATAAAACGGTAGGCCCGATTAATCCAAAACATTTTTAACCATCGTTCCTTATCTATAATTTGAGTAAAAAATATAACATATGGTCCGTAAACGCTTACTTTTTAAGATACTCATTACTTTTATAAATTTACAAGTTGAAAATTTAAGTTCAAGGTTACATAATACAGGAAAATTCGGCTCTGTTACTTTCTTAACAACCCTGTTACCACGCGCTGGTAACAGAGTTGTGTAGTAACAGAGTAGTAAATTTTACATTATATCGCACATAAGTCATATTGTGAAGCGTCTAGTACTTTTTTGCTTTCATATTTAGAATATTTGCCTCTTTGACAACATACTGAACCTAAAATAATGAAGAATACGTTAATTTACTTACGTAAACAGGTGGGTAACAAAGTGGATGCACAATAAAAACACGCAACCTCTTCTACGCTTGGCAGCCGACCGAAACCACCGGAACCTCCGGTACCCTTCTCCCCGATCAACCGATCAACCAGCAGGATAACCTGTTCAAGCTAATAAAAACTCTTAGTAGCGCCATCTCTATTTTAAGTTGTTATTTATTGGGTAACATAGTATTCCATACTCTTCCACACGTTACACAGGACCAAGTTTGAAAAAATAATTATTGAGTAAATTTTGATACGTATGGCTTTTCAGAAATATTCTATAAAAATACTAACAATGATGGTAACAATTCATAAGGTTGGTTTATACAGTAGAAAATGAAATTCTTCGAACACTATTTTCACGGAGAGCTATCAGAACATATAAAGTTTGGAGGGAAAACCACTCTGTTACTAAATATTACCACAATGTTACTTAGAAAAAAAAATAAAAAACTCACAGCTAAGCCTTTGTTTTAGTGACCAGTGTTTATTAATACTGCGTATTTTATGTTTAATGTAAACTTTCTATGAGATTATGTGATAATCGCTAATAAAAAAATAATACAGTTGAGGGACTACTTTACCTGTGCGAAATTTGACAATTACCCACATAATAATATGTATATATACTATGTATGTACATATGTATGTACATACATAGGTATATGTAGTAACACAATGAAATAAAAATTCACTAAGTCACTTAAATAGCATCTTGAAATCGTATTTGTAATTTAGAAGCAAGCTCCAAAGGCTCTGTATTTCCCTTACTTTCGACAAAACTGGTTAGCTGCTTGGTCAGGGTAATGAGCTGCTTGGTCAGGGTAATAGCGTTACCATAATTTGCAATCGTTTCTGTTGGTACTCGAACCTCATCAACATCAGAATTTTAAATCCTCAAAAAGGTGGTGAAATTCACTCAGTGGTTTTCTGTGCATAAGTATTTATTAAAAGACACATGTCTTCTGTATTGATAACTTCGAAATCACTTGGGACCCGAAAAAGCCGCTAAATTAGTTTTCCTGTATAAGTATCATAATTGACTTCCTCAAACATATCTTGCGTTTGTTTTTTGTAGGTTAGCCTGAGTAACGTTTTTGTTCACTGTTGATATTTCAATACCATTGAATGGTGGAATGATCTTTGTTTAATTTTTATTTATTCATGAAGGTAATATTATAAACTATAAACTAGTTTTTTGTTGTTAACTGTATTTTCTTAAATTTAATTCATGAATATTTACGATGGACTAATGGGGATGATTCATATTTTTAATCTTACATAATGTAGGTAGACTCTTAGTTTTAAATAAACTATTTTCCTTTTTTGAATTTGCTGATGGGTTATTTCAGTTATTTGCAGTGATGGGCGTTTACGCGTATACGTTAATTGTCTACGTCTCGATGTACCTATACAATGCGTATACAATGAATACAATGTATACAATGATGAAGGCAATGTATAGAATAGCATACGTGAGGTTAGGTTTATTCGCAAACGTCAGAAAGTTGGTATACATTGAACTGAAAAAAATATGGTTGGACGCTCCAAGAACAAAGAAATCGATGAACTAGGGTTCATTTGTTTTTCTTAATTTATTAAAAACTGTATCTTTGTATACGTTTATAAATAAATATTATATATTTTTCTATTATTTATAACCTGCTTCCACAGTCAAACCCATAATGCAATGTTACAGAATTTGTATCTATCCTGAACTTTCAGTTCCACCTAAAATCGGAGAACCATTAGGATCGATCTGGAATTGATCCCAAACAGATTTTACAGAAATGTATATTGGGGTGTATGAAACAAGGCGTTGCAGCAAGTTACAGTTGTGTTCTGTGGCTTTAATCACTGTTGTGCCAGGCAACGTGGTGTGTGGCGCACTCTTTCTACACAAGTGGTGCCCGCTTGACCCCCTGTCTCTCTTCCTCGTACACATAGAAATCTAAAAGGCAAAGGGACCAGCACTATATGCCAGTAGTTGAACTATGATTTGCTATTGTATACATTATATACATTTTATACGTGAATATCGAGACGTATACATTCACCATTGTATACGCGTATACAATGGTGTATTATACATGGGGTATACAATGCGCCCATCAATGGTTATTTGCTTCGGCGACTTGTTTTTCCAGCAATTTATAATTTGATTTAAATCAAGATTGAATTAAAAAAATTGATTGATTTAAATAATGATTTTAATAATTCGATTTAAATCGTTGCAACCCTGGAAAGGAGTATTTTGAAACAAAAATGCGTAGACTACATCTTAATCATACCCTTCATTTACAGAAACCACTGAGGTCGCAAAATGTTTCTAAAGAAATGCAATTAATGCACGCAAGGTTTGAAGAAAATTGTGTATTTAACATACATATAATGCGACCCAACAGCCAACAAGTGTTGTCTGACAATAAAATTGAGGAAGATATTTGTTAGTTCTAATCATTATTTGTTATATTCCCAATGTTTTCCATATCAATGAGTACGAGGTGTGTAAATTAAGTGATGAAACTGGCAACGTGACGTTCGATCTGGCCACACTGGCGCCGCTGGTTTTTTAGGGGAGACAGGGGAACATGTGATCCCCCTTCAAAACAAGTTTGAACTAGCTCGAGCCATTTCGTTGTCGGTAGCGATTTTTTTTTCAAACAGTTTTTCCTATTATTAAAGTGAATGACATCAATTTCGAGCAACGGTGTGTTATCAGGATTCGCTTCAGACTTGGGCACAGTGCGAGGGAAAGTCTTGCCAAATTTAAGCAGGCCTACCGAAGTAGTATTCTGTCAATAAAATAATTTAAAAAAAAATCAGTCCCATCACTTAATTAACAGACCTCGTATTTTGCAATATTTTTCTATCTGAGTGGTTAATATAAGTTATTCGAAAAATACTTTTTTCTAATATACTGTATATTTTAGAACTTTGACAGCATCCTTATGTTCTCCTCAAGAACTATATTAATATACAGGGTGACTTTGAAGTTGAGTCATTAATTTTCAGATAATGATTGTAGAAGGAAGATAAACCAAAATATGTGTGTAAAAATTAAAAAAAAAATTAATAAAAATGTTACCTTGTTTTATAAAATATCCTCCCGACAAGTATTTCAGTGCGGACCTGTATTTGATCGTGCGGTCTTGGAGCACATACCCTCCCGTGTGAGGACTTAAGTCACCTGATTCACGAGCCCTTTGTACTACATTAACAAAGGCACTAGGGGTTGGTTGCACTCGATTGGGAAACCGATCCGCATAAATCCGTGTTGCCGTAGCAGCATTTTGTAAAATCAGAATCATGTCCACAAGTTCAGCATTTTCGTAAACATGTGCCATTTTTTATTTCGTTTGAGCGACGCAGAAACACCACTCACGCGTTACCGACTGACACATCGAATGAATACAACTGAATAAAATAAATGAATAAAACATCGTGAGAAGCGTTTCAAATTCTTTCGCTTTTTTGTTTCCGATTATATCCGTTGTTGCCAAACACGAGCACATATTATTATTGAGACAGGGCGGTACTCAAACTTCTAAAGGGCTATAACTTTGTTACTTTAATTTTACCACAAAAATGTTAAAGGAAAACAACATTTCTTTTGATCAGATCTACTCACTGTTAAAATAAATGACTCAACTTCGAAGTCACCCTGTATACATGGTGTTCCATAATTATTGCGACAAAATGATAGGGGTTGTAGAGGGCATCAAAATGAACAATTTTTCCTTATAAACCCCTGTTCGGAAATATGCCGTTTGGGCTGCAGCAAAAAAAAAGATCAGTTTCTTGAAACAGCTTACCTACAGTAATTGCTCAAAGTATCCTCCACCTTGCTCAATACACAGCTGTGCACGATTGTTCAATGATCGGCGAACTCTGTGGCATACCCCCGGTATGTCCTGAACATGTGCGGACGCGGCCATCACTCTTCCCAGTAGCTCTTGTTCTTTGGGAACAGGAGTTTCGTACACTAAAGCTTTCAGATGGCCCCAGAGAAAATAATCCGGTGGGGTCAGGTCGGGTGACAGGGCCACCTCGGCCTATCCACCTATTTGGAAATTTGTCGTCCAAATACTGCCGCACTTGTAAAGAAAAGTGTGCTGGAGCGCCATCGTGTTGAAACCACATGTTGGCTCTTATGTTCAGTGGCACATTTTCTAATAGTTCCGGTAGCACATGCTGTAAGAATCGACCATAAGAATGCCCATCCAAACGTGGTGGAAGCAAATATGGCCCGATGATATGCTCGTCCACAATGCCGCACCAGATGTTAATTGAAAACTGATGTTGGTCTCTATGGATGGCTATGGCATTAGGGTTTTCTTCATCCCAAATGTGACTATTACGGCTATTAAAATAACCGTCCTTTGTAAAACAGGACTCGTCAGTGAACAAAACGTAGCGACCAAAGTTTGGTTGCCTCAACTCCTGCTGCAGCCACCAACGACAAAAACGTCGACGCGGCAGATAGTCTTCTGGACCCATGGCTTGGACTTTTAAAAGGTGGTATGGGTGTAGTTGCTGGTCATGGAGAACCCGCCAAACAGTAGTTTGAGACGCTCCCATATCATGTGCAATAGCAAGCACGCTTGTACGCGGATTGGCCTCTACATGATGCAGAATCGCTTCCTCAAATTCTACTGTGCGCCTCGTGAAGGGCCGCCCTGCTCCCGCGTGGTGTCTGATGCTGCCACTGACACGAAGACGTCCTTGAATCCTTGCAAAAATGGCGTGATGCGAATGAGGACGTTCTGGAAACCATTAGGCGTAGATTCGCGAGGCTCATCTTCCGTTACCACCAGCTTCTCCGTAAATTAAATGCATATCCGCAAGTTCCGCATACGAATAACGCTGCTTTTTAACACTAAGGTACTGTTATTTACTATCTAGTTTGACGCACCACTCAGATAAATTAAATGTGCTAGACGAACATTTTGCAGCTGGTGAATTTTTTGTTTCTCCTATAAGCTCTTAAGGTAAAATTAGCGGTAGTGCTCAAACGGCATATTTACGAACAGGGGTTTATAAGGCAAAATTGCATATTTTTATGCCCTCTACAACCCCTATCATTTTGTCGCAATAATTATGGAACACCCTGTATATACATATATACGTATATAACGGGTGCGCCATCTTTTATGTCGGTATTGAAACATCGAATGACTTTGATATTATTTACCAATCGAATGATTTGATGATACGTGTTTTTGAAACGTCAATTTACTACAATTTTAGTCATGAATCTCTTTACACCGAAACAACGCGCCGAAATAGTCACAATGTACAATGAAAATCCTCGTTCAGTTGTGTTAAAGCAACGTGCATATCGTCGAAAATATCGTAGCAAACAGGCGTCTGACAACAATACCCGTCGTTTGGTTTCGAATTTTCTTGGGTACGGGACAATGAGAGATCGTCAACATACCGTTCATCGACGGCCAAGACGTTCCAATGAATTGGTTGAAGCGGTCAGAGACAGCGTTGCCCAGAACCCAAAAGTGTCGTATCGCCACCGCGCTCAGCATTTTGGCATCAGTGGAACCACGTTGCGGCGCATTTTGAAGGATGATTTGCATGTTTTTCCTTATAAGGTGCAAACACAAAAAAATATTGCCAACTGACCGTCCACGTCGCTTGGAATATGCCCAAACAGTCGCTCGCATGGTTGATGCTGAACCTGATTTTTGGAAGCAAATTGTGATGACCGACGAGGCCCATTTCACGCTCTCTGGCGGCGTTAATAAGCAAAACTGCCGCAGTTGGGGGACGGTAAATCCACATGAGATCCACGAAATGCCGTTGCATGACCGGAAAGTTACTGTTTGGACCGGCGTTTGCGCCAAAACCATCATTGGGCCATTTTTGTCCAAACGAAACAGTCGATGGAAATCGATATCGGTGGATGTTGGCTCATTATGTCTGCCCACAAATACTTGAAAAAGGTCTTGATGGTTACTGGTTTCAACAAGACGGTGCGCCAAGCCACAATGCAAATGAAACAACCCAGTTTCTGCAACGAAAATTCCCTGGATGTCAAAAAGAGGTGACATTGACTGGCCACCCAGGTCTCCAGATTTGACCCCACCGGACATCTTCTTGTGGGGTTATTTGAAAGGTCAAGTTTACGCCAGCAAGCCCCAGACCACTGAAGAACTCAAGGTAAACATTCGTACCGCAGTCGCCGCTATACCACCAGAGATGCTCGAAAAAGTAATGGAAAACGCAGCAAAACGGGCACATTTTGTTTTGGCCAATAAGGTCGCCACCCGATAGATGTTGTCTTCAAAATCTAGTCCCAATAAATTGTAAAGGACCATATTTAATAAAAATACCCGATATATAGAAATCAGTTTTTCGTATTCAAAGTTATTTCATGTTTACATACAGACATAAAAGATGGCGCACCCTGTATATATATACTCATATATATACTCGTATATATATACTCGTATATATATATACTCGTATACAGGGTTATCCAAATTAAGTGTCCACCATTAGTTACTTTGTTATTAGTGAAAATACAAAGTTGTTTGAATTAGCAAACTAGTAGCATTTTTAACGCTGGTAAAAATGAGAAATAAAAAAAAACAATTGAGAGTCGTTATTTTGATTTTTTTCAGTAAAATAACATTTTTTTAAATGGAAACCCCTGTATATTTTATTTTTTTCTGTTAAAGCATCAAATTTTAAACAAAAAAGTTCATAATGACTTTTCCGCTAAAGTCAAAAATAAAGTCAAAATAACGATAAATATTTTTAATTATTTGCAGTATTATAATATTAAGACGGCTATGAAAACAACATGGCGTTCGCGATTTGACAGCATTAAGATAAGCGACAAATTGTTAAACTGGACATACTCGCAACTAGAAGGCTTTGGAAAACAATGATAAAATCAAATAATGTCAAACATTAGTGTAAATACTTGTTTATAAGCTTTATTGTGTCATTAATTTAAAGAAAAATGTTCTCCCATGAAGAAAAGTGTGATATGCTAGAATGCTATTTAGTGTGCAGAAAATCCTCCTTGAGAGCAAGAGTGAATTATATCCCGCTCGCATTCAACCGTATGAACGATATTTTCTGAGACTTTATCGAAAATTTAGGGGCAACGAAAATGTTTTTGCTAAAACAAGGGCAAAAAAAGAATTCATAATAAGCGAGGCCACGGAAATTGCAGTTATTGGATATTTTGAAGCATATCGTGAGAATTCAATAGCAGATATTCTCAAGGACTCTAATTTCAGTTATGGTACTGTTCAAAGGATTTTAAAAAAATACAAATTTATTCCGTATAAGTACCGACCAGTTCAAACGCTTTTGGCAGGGGATCCAGAGAGAAGACTTGTTTTTTGCCATTGGTATCTTAGCTTCTGTCGCCAAAATGTAAATAACTTTCGTTACCTTTTATGGACAGATGAATCAAATTTTTCAAATTCTGGAATGTTTAATAGAAAAAACCACCATTATTGGTCAAGAGAAAATCTTTTGTTAGTACATCCAAGAGGCCCACAAGTCCGTTTCAGTTTCAACGTTTGGTGCGGTATAATTGGTTCAAAAATTGTTGGCCCGTTCTTTTATGAGGGAACCCTAACTGGTGAAAGATATGTGGAATTTATGTCAGAAATTCTGACTAATTTCTTAGACGAATTGGATCTTATAAGTAGACATCATCTGCATTTTCAGCAAGATGGCGCACCTGCCCACAACTCCAGAGGTACTTATCATTTTCTAAGTACTACTTTTAATGATCAGTGGATACTAACAAATGGCCCAATACAGTGGCCTCCCAGATCACCAGATCTAAACCCACTTGATTACTTCTTGTGGGGTTACTTAAAGAACCAAATTTACAAGCGAAGGTACGATAACCTTGACGCGTTAAAGACTGCAGTTAGGGAAAAGATAACCCAGATAGATGGTAGGACCATACTTAAGACAGTTCGAGCAGGTGAAAAACGTGCCCAAAAATGTATTGAAGAACAAGGTGGTGTTTTCGAGCATCTTCTTTAAAAAAAATTGTTATTGTATTTTGTAAGATTATAAGTTGATGTTGAAAATAAAGTTTGTCGATACAATTTAATTGTTTCAGATTGGAACTTCAACAATTTGTAACCTAGGAGAAAAGTTATTGTAAGCTTTTTTGTTTAAAATTTGATGCTTTAACAGAAAAAAATATAATATACAGGGTTTCCATTTAAAAAAATGTTATTTTACTGAAAAAAATCAAAATAACGACTCTCAATTGTTTTTTTTTATTTCTCATTTTTACCAGAGTTAAAAATGCTACTAGTTTGCTAATTCAAACAACTTTGTATTTTCACTAATAACAAAGTTACTAATGGTGGACACTTAATTTGGATAACCCTGTATATATATATATATATACTCGTATATATATATATACTCGTATATATATATATATATATATATATATATATATATATATATATATATATATATATATATATATATATATATATATATATATATATATATGTAGATTCTGATGGATCGGTCCTCCACTCATGGGCTTTTTAGAGTCGATAGGTCCTCCGCTCTGATAGGTCCTCCGTATAAGGAGGACCTATCGCAAATTCCACCTATCGGCCCCTCAGGCCCCCCTCTGTCACCTGGCAAAATTTCAGAGGGATGACCTAGATCATGTTTTTCGCCGAATTTGGGTACCGTAGTTCAGGGTTTTGCCGCGCCGATTTGGTGGACTCACGATCGCTTGGGTATTCAGCCCGTATATTATCAAATATTACCAGTCAGGTCTACAGTGGATCGGTCATCTGCCGGGTATTCAGTATCCAGATTATCGCTTTTAGATCCTCCTTAATATTGGCATCGCTGTATTAGGTATTTTATTATATTTGCTGTGTTAGAGGATCGGCTTTTCACCTTTCTATGTCTGGTGCGGCCCAGTTCGCCGTCAGGCATTATAATAGGGGCGTCCGTGACCGAGAGTACCGTAATGCAGCAATAATATATTTGTTCGATTACTATCATTATTAATATAATTATGATTACGATTATGGTTGTGATTATGATTATGATTACGATTATTATTACTAGTTTTCGGAAAAAAATGTTTTTCCAATCAGGTTTTAGACTCATAACAAGTCGATTTGACATAAGTCACCTCTATGCAAAAGTGCTTCGTTTATTTGCCAACTAGATTTTTACGCTTGATGTGTTAAAACATTTTTTTAGAAACCAGCCCCAAAAAAGGTTTTTTTTTCTCGAAAACTATGAAAGATATCTCGTTTTAATGAGAGACAAAGGATGGAATAAATAAAAAAATCGGTCATGAGGAAAGTTGGGAAAAATTCTGCTACAATTTATGTAGGTGTGGGGGTAGTTTTCACCCTTCCAAAAAGCTCTGGAGTTTTTCGTAAAAGGCAAATATTAGAACGCTGAGCAGAGCATATGTGTTCCAAATTTCATTAAAATCGACCTACCGGCTTTTGAAATATCTTGGAAAACGTGTTTTTAAAAGAAAACTTTGATGCCCCCTAACGAAGCACCTTCGAATACAGATAACTTATGTGCAATCGACTTGTTCTCAGTCTGAAAATAACTAGTAATCTCACGTCCATGGAATATTGGGTCACGATGTGTACAATACATGATTATATGAACAAAGAGCAAAGTTTAGCGTAAAGCTACTCAAGCTAAATTAAAAAGGGTAATATAGATAGACCATTATGCAAATACAACCACATGAATAGAAAATCAAGGATGGTGTAGTATTAAGGAAAAATGTTCACAAAAAAACACTCTCAAATATGATAAAGGTGATGCTCAAATCCAATTTCCTATAGAATAAAATAAAAACAAATATGCTAATCCTAGTTTTACAATTTAAAAAATATGCTTTTACTTACCGCGCCTATTGGCAGGGAATTAATGTAATCACAAAAAATTCGCTTTAGCTGCAGTGGTTGCAGAGTGGTCAACAAACGAAGAGAAAATTGCATAAACTTCGCTTTCGGACAATGACCTACATTTTTCAACATTTTGTGCTTTGACAACCACGCGGTTATAGGAGCGAAGGATAAACGCAAATAATATCGGTATGAATTTTATTTACGAAAATACATAAGAAGAAAACTGAATTTATACATTGACAAAATGAAACTACTAAAAATGCTTATACTTAGTTTGTGATACATATGTTCATACTTAATTTCTACTTTATTAAAAAAACGGGTTCGCTCATAAATTGAGATGGTATTCATTTTTTCTTTCGGTACTGGTTCTGGATGAAAACTTTGATTTTTAGCCAGTCCTTATTATGTAATAATTCAGTATGACTTGCGATGAGGTTATCGCATTCAGCCTTTTTTGGGGCCCTCTTAGATTTAATGTGATTTCCAAAGTGAACCAAGACTAAATTTTTCTGATCTTCAGTCCAAGGAACTAGAACCCTGGACTTTTTCTTTGGTAACGTTATATCCACTTGCTGAGATTCCGGATCTGGATGCGGTTCTTGGATATCTTCATATTGGCATAGAGGCTCTGGGTGGTTATCATCCTGCTGCGCTTCTGATATCAAATTCTCGTCTAGATTCAAATTAATTTCGTCCAGGGATTTTCCTTTGAAATGACCTGCCTCGCCCTTCTCCATCAACGTCAAAATCTTGGAGAGTCTAGCCGTTTGGTAGACGTCATCTGGTAATCGGTATGATGCACGGTGGATACCTAGTGTATGTCCCATAAAAGATGCGAGTTGTTCCATGTCATTTTCTGACATGTTGAACAATTGAGTCAAGGTTGCCAAGTGCTTTCTCAGACGGGTGCTAGTCAGAGCATGCGGATTTTTCGCTTGACATAACGACGCATACTTTTTGATTACCTTGTAACCAATAATGGGTTCTTGGGAGTTAGGTTTACCGAAAAGATATATGTTCGACACCGTCTGAATATTATCTCTACACTCTAGTATTAGATTCAAGTGATCCTGTACATCCTTGCTTATAAGAACTGGAACACCTCTGCCTCTTTTTCCACGGATTACTATTCGTTTGAAAGATCTCATTAGAATTCTCTCGGTTTCTGTTATTGCTTCTGAAAACTCCTCATAGGCTTGATTGTGTTCCTCAGATATAGCGGATTTGTAAACATGTATGGGAAGTCGTTGTAGTTCTCCAGGCCGCCTCCTATTTAATAAAAGCAACCTACAATAAACTGTCTCGAGTAAAGACGTGTATGCTTTTTCATTGCTTGGATTTTTTGTAGCATTGATACCTGATTTGCAGCTACTTTCATGAGGTAATCCTTCAATAGTTTGAGATCAGTAGCTAACGGTACCAAAGTGACCTTATTCCATTTTTTTAGGTTGAGGTCATTAGCAGCATTGGTTGAAATATCGAATCGCCAATTTGCCTCTATGAGTTGGATGCATGTTTTTATATCTGCCTCAACGTTTGCATTATCTACTGTTGGCAGTGACTTAGATTTTTTTAGAACGTGTAAAAGAGCCACATCGCAACATTGTTTTAAGGTTGTACCCATGTTCATAGCATATGTGGGGGATTTATAAGTTTGGCTTTCGTCATCATATCCTGATGTTAATTTAGTTGCTTTCACAAGTATGTCATATTTGTGTGGTTTTAGAGCATCAAATAGGGTAACCACAGACAAATCTAATTTTTTTATCTCCATTAGAAGTCGAGCCAATTCTCTCATTTTCCTAGAAACGACTTGGACAAAATGTAGCTCCCTATGGAGTTTCAGATATCGGGAAGCAAACGCACATATTAATTTATCATTTTTCGCAACCAATGAAACTTTGTCAGGTCTCATGCGAGGAAATACTTTTACTTTGAGCTCAATATCTACCTTTATATTACCCAATAACAGAGTTTGTCCTAAAGCCTGTGATCGTTTGCCCGACGATCCCTTCTCCGGGTTTGCATCACATTGTTTGCGATGACGCCATAAGTTCTTTGCAGAATAGTAACCCATACAGTGGATGCATGGAAGATATTCCGTTTTTTCCGCACCTTTTCTAACAGGTTTTATCCCCTCTCCCCTCAAAGGCGTAGAGTTGATAAATTTACCCTTTTTCCTTAGAGCAAAAAGCAGTTGTTGCCTTTTACGGCTTAAAACAGGTAAAGCTAGAAATTCTTGTACCTCAATTTCATTCGTATGGTTTCTTTTCAAATGACGTGGAAAATGAAAAACCTCACATTCACAAAAACAACAGAAAACTGTAACTTTTTTCTTCTTTCCTGACAGTCCAGTATTCACTGATGAAGAACCAGACTGACTGGGTGCAGACTGATCACATTCTGCGGTGGGAATTGATTCAGCTTTTGCATGTATAGTAACATTCTTCTTGACACTTGCCGAATGTAAGTTGTCTCTGGCCTCATCGCTCCTGTCCAGTTCCTCGTCCTTTCAAAAGAAAAATAAATATAAATACAATAAATGCATAAGCATCGCGACAGGTGGACAGTACTTATACTTATCATTGGAGGCGTATCAAATGAAATGTTCAGTGAATAGTGTTAGTATTGACGTTCAATTTTGTATGTTGTTTCATTGATCAATTCATAAAATATCATGCCGTCTATGCTAAGGAATGACCATTGTTTTTCAACCACATTTCCCTCTTTCGTCTCTGGCCTTCTCTCACTTGCCAAGCAATAAGCGGAGAACCTTATCCTGAGCAAAGTTGTTCCAGTAAAAATAGATTTTATTATACCTATTTGGAAAAATGGCATCAAGCAGGCTGACTCTATACTTCCTACGCCTTCAAGATGGCTCTTAGTGCAATTTCCAATATAGTGCAATTGAATCTATTAATCTGCTGTCAAAAATAGTGGTTACAATTTGAATTCAAAGTTTTTACTTATAGATGATATCTAAGGTTTAGGTGATATTTAAGGGCATCAAAATCACTCCTTTATACTGAACTTCAAATTCAGATTGTAACCGTCATTTTTGAAAGCAAATTTATAGACTCGATTGCACTATATTGAAAATTGCACTAAAAGCTGTCTCTAAGGGGTAGGACGTATAGAGTCAACCTACTTGACACCATTTTTTCAAATAGGTATAATAAAATCTATTTTTACAGTAAAAACTTCGCTCAGAGATAAGCTTTGTCGCTTGTTGTTTGGCAAGTGAGAGAAGGCCAGAGACGAAAGAGTTTTTAATCCCTCCAAAAATGTTTTTGAAAATGATCGGGATTCTCTGAAACGTCAAATACGAAGTTTTTTGAACGTTTTTTTGAATATCTACATTTACCTGTTTTGATCCGTAAAAGGCAACAACTGCTTTTTGCTCTAAGGAAAAATCATAATTTTATCGCCTTCGGAGGTCGAGGGGGTAAAACCTGTTAGAAAAGGTGTGGAAAAACGGAATCATGCATCCACTATATGGGTTACTATTTTGCCAAGAACTTATGGCGTCATCGCAAACAATGTGATGCAAACCCGGAGAAGGGATCGTCGGGCAAACGATCACAGACTTTAGGACAAACTTTGTTATTGAATAATATAAAGGTAGATAATGAGCTCAAAGCAAAAGCATTTCATCGCATGAGACCTGACAAAGTTTCAAGTTGCAAAAGATGATAATATGTGCGCATGCTTGCTGATATCTGAAACTTCACAGGGAACTACAATTTGTCCAAGTCGTTTCTAGGAAAATGGGAGAAGTGGCTTGACTTCTAATGGAATTAGATTTGTCTGTGATTACCCTATTGATTGCTATAAAAACACATAGATATGACATACTTGTGAAAGCAACTAAGTTAACATCAGGATATGATGATGAAAGCCAAGCTTATAGATCCCCGACATATGCTATGAACATGGGTACAACCTTGAAAAAATGTTGCGGTGTGGCTCTTTTACACGTTTTGAAAAAAATCTGAGTCACTGCCAACAGTAGATAATGCAAACATTGGTTCCATTAGCTAGTGATCTTAAACTATTGAAGGATTATCTTATGAAAGTAGCTGCAAATCAGGTGTCAGTGCTACAAAAAGTTCAGGTAATGAAAAAGCATGCACGTCTTGACTGGAGACAGTTTAATGTAGGATGCTTTCATTAAAGAGGAGGCGGCCTGGAAAACTACAACGACTTCCCATAAATGTTTACAAATCCGCTATATCTGACGAACACAATCAAGCCTATAAGGAGTTTTCGGAAGCAATAACGGAAACCGAGAGAATTCTAATGAGATCTAACAAACGAATGGAAATTCGTGGAAAAAGAGGCAGAGGTGTTCCAGTTCTTATAAGCAAGGATGTACATGAGCACTTGAATCTAAAACTAGAGTGTAAAGATAATATTCAGACGGTGTCGAACATAAATCTTTTCGGTAAACCCAATTCATAAGAACCTATCATCGGTTACAAATCCGCATGCCCTGACTAGCACCCGTCTGAGAAAGGTCATAGCAACTTTGACCCAATTGTTAAACATGTCAGAAAATGACGTGGAACAACTCGCATCTTTTATGGGACATACACTAGGTATCCACCGTGCATGATACCGATTACCAGATGATGTCTACCAAACGGCTAGACTCTCCAAGATTTTGACGTTGATAGACAAGGGCGAGGCAGGTCATTTCAAAGAAAAATCCCTAGAAAAAATTGAATTGAATCTGGACGAGAATTTGATATCAGAAGCGCAGCAGGATAATGACCACCCAGAGCCTCTATATCAATATGAAGAAATCCAAGAACCGCATCCAGATTCGGAATCTCAACAAGTGGATGAAACGTTACCGAAGAAAAAGACCGGTTCTTGTTCCTTGGACTGAAGATCAGAAAACTGACAAGGAAGTATTCTAAAGTATTTTCATGTTATATGACATGTAGATCACTCATTTCCGTCAGTCTGTCCGCCGCTCTGCTGCTGTGTCGAGTCCTTGATTACTTGAGGGGGAAGGTTACCACTAGACCAGGGACAGAAAAGCTACCTATATAGTTTTTAAGAGCGTTCCAGTGCCGGCGGAGAAAAAGTTAAAAACAAAAAAAGAAATCTCATAAACTTCGTTTTTTATTGTTTCAGATACTGATCATTTTTGAGAAAAAAATTTGTGGTGGAAAATTAGCGAGTTGGAGGTTGTAGAGGGTGGGACGGGTATATCTCTTTTTTATTTAGTTTAATGATACACTTCCATCCCTAGTAATTCTTCGCAATCTATTTGACACATTCTAAACATCATAGATTCCCCTCACATAGCAACGTTTTGATGGAAAAGATGTTATAGTTATTAATTGGAAAGTCGAAAAATCAAAAAATTTGAAAGTTGAAAAATATTAAAATTGTAAAATTACAAAATTAAAATATCGGATTGGCTACACAACTCCACCCAATCCAAATTTTTCAATGGGTACTTGAGTAGAATAATAGTAATATATTTACCTCAGCCTCTTCACTAGTGTGGGGACTATAATCTTCATCTTCTGCATCAGAAATTACAGAAGATGATGGTGGTGTGCAGCATATATTAGGCGAAGTAAGAGATATGAACTGAAATGAATGACATATATCAGACATGTTTCATAAAGAATACATAATATTGCTTTACCGAGCTAGATTCACTTTGGTGGTCTGGATCTTCCACTATGCTCTCGTTATTCGAGGTAACGTTGTACTGAAAAAGGTTCAATAGAATAAAAAAGTTCACAGACTAGGCAGTGAATGATTATTACCTCAGAGTCCTTGCACAAGTTACTGCAATGAACATTTTCTGATAAACCGGATATTGATGATGATGGGGGTGTACAGCATATCTTGGGGGATGTAGAAGATATTACCTAGAATAAATCATAAATATGGGAACTCTACCAAAAAAAACATACTTATGTTTTACCGAGTTGCAGTCACTGTGGTCGCTGTTTTGTTTAACCACAGATGACACCTTACGTGAATCAGTAATCACTGTTTCAGAAGTCTTATCTTTTTCTTCATCTCTTGGATGCTGTGTGATAGGTGATAGACCTCTGTTACAAAACCAATTTTTGCTCATATTGAAAGGCTTTCCCTGGAAAAGTTCAAATATATTGTTTTGTAATTATTCCGTTTCAACTTAGAGAAATAATACCATTCCAAAAAATAATAGATATACAATATCGACTATCTTCAGGAAGAATACAACATGCTTGTTTTTAGTGAAAAGATATTTGATAAGAGTGCTCTCAAAAATGTCAAAAAGCCAATTATATTAGAGTAATTTTTGTCATTAGCTTTTTTCCCAATGAACTGACATCCACAAGCCATTTTTTTCCGTGCAGCAATAGTATATGTTGATTGTCAAAGTAAAATACTTTATTTTTAATTGATTCTAGTAGCAATACCAGTGAATGATGTTCGAAATTTTACCAAACTCAATAATACGTAATGTGTTATCATTAAACACTATATCCATGCATTAACACTAGAAATTTTTGAGTGTACAGATACAGGAAATAGGTATGATTTCCTGTTTTCTACGCAAATGTTTGATAAAGTCAGATATGTCAAATAGATCCGATAGAAAACCTTAGGAAATTACGATTCACTCCCTCATCAACTCCTAACCCTCAAAATTTATTTGGATAATGATCAAGAGCCCCTGAATCGTCAAAAAACAAAGTTTGAGCGATTTCTATTTTTTCGTTTGTGGCCCTTTTCTCTGACGCCACTGGACCTATTTTTAAAAGCTAAAGCTTTCTTGTCCATAGCCTCGTAGCAACCTTGTGTCTAAATTTCATCAAAGTCCCAATGGTACTTTCCACGTTATAGCAGAAATGAGTATCATGGTTTTCCGTGATCTGCATGTCATATAGCATCCAACAAAACATAATACCTCACTTTCAAAATATCTTGCGATTACAATACTTCCTCGACCGTTGACGTGGGAAGTAAAACATGATATCTCTGATTTGCAATTTTAGATTTAGAATTTTATCACCCCGCTACTGTACCATATAGGAAATAATCAACACAATCTCCCGTTTAAAATTATCATTGTCTACATATAAAGTCGAGCTACTTGACACCGTGAGTCAAAAGCACAGTCTGTAGTGATTTTGTATTATAATGCAAAAAACGGAATCAGTACATATACAGGTATGTACCCTAAAAAAGATGTAAAGCAGCAGCTAGAAAAAAGCCAAAATGAGCTTTGATTGAAGTATTCTATTTTTAAATTTTCAGTGATGTATGGTCACACTCAATCTACTTGACCCTGTTCTTTAACTTGAAAAAAAAAACATTGTAGCTTTACATTCAAGAATCACCTATACAAAACTAAACCAACAAGATTAGATAAAGTTTGGCGTAAAATTTATGGGGGTTGACCTTTTGAACAGCATTGTTTTATCCTTCACGCTACTCAATATTCATTGCTTTTCCATTAAATGTAAGTAATACAGTCATATTACCATCATATCCTATTAACGATTGCATAAGAGTTCAAAAAGTCATACTTACCTCAACAGTCCTTTCAGACACACTCTTGAATACACAACAGATTTGAACGTCCTTCCAGCACGATTGGTGCCAATAAAATGAATTCTCAGATCTTAGACAAACCGACAAACCCTATCCCCGGGCGCACGCGCTTTATTGACTGGAATTAAAATGATCGGGAGACCGATCTGACGTCAGACGTACGCCATTCAGCTAGTTCGGGTATTGTGGAGGACTCAGCACTGGTTTGCGTATTGAAGAGTATTCTTCATGGGAGATTGATCCACCAGTGTTTAGTTAATTCGAGTATTTTGGGAGACTCAGTGCTGGTTTCTTGTGAATCGTATGGTAGAAGAGTATTCTGCATGGAAGACCGATCTAGCAGTGTTTAGTAAATTCAAGTATTTTGGGAGACTCAGTGCTGGTTTCTTGTGAATCGTAGGGTAGAAGTGTATTTATTCTGCACGGAAGACCGATCTAGCAGGGTTTAGTAAATTCAAGTATTTTGGGAGACTCAGTGCTGTTTTTTTGTGAATCCGAAGGTATTTTGATGGACGATTGTATCATATGGCTTTTGGTTGGCGTGACTATATGGTTAAGTCTGAGCTATTAGAGAAAATCGTTGATATACGATTTTATTTCAAGATTAGGAATATTCTCATAGATAGATGGTACCAAACATGAATGGTGATTTCCTTATCCAAAGATAACGTCACATGATTGTAAGGCTCAGTATAGTGATTAGGTAATTCAAGTATTTTAGGATACTCAATGCTGTTTTTTGCGAACCGGAGGGCAGGGAAGTATTTCAACTGCTAATATCACAGATTTGGAAATTACGCGTCTAAAGCTTATCATCATTAGGATGTCGTCGATACGATATAGGCTATTGGAAAAGCAAAGTGCTCGATCTGAAAGTTCATACAACCTCCTGGACATGTAATAGAAAAAAGTATTCTTGATTGTGTGGGCTGCTCGATGATCTGATAATTTTTGCATAGGTAAGTTATAATTTACGAAACGTTGGGCATCCTTCTGTCGTATGCTAGCAACGTTTTGTATAGTCTTAATCGAGCAAATAGTGTACTCAAAGTTGCTGGAAAGAATTTTGGTTATATCCATTGGAGATCCTTGAAAAATAATATAATAATACAAGTCCAAGTTAGGAGACTTCAGTAGTATTATGTAAAGAGAAATAAATGAAACTTGGCACCACTGCACGGATGACTTATCTACTGGTGTTTAGTTAATTTGAGTATTCTGGGGGACCGAATGCCGTTTTGTGATCTGAAGGGTATTCCGGTAGAGGACACATCTTACGGTTTTTAAAAGGTAGACCTATATAGCGGACTTTATATGAAAATCCGAAATGTTAATGTACAGTTTTTTGAGCTGATCCTGGATCAGTTTGCCTTTTTGTTGGATATACACGAATCAAATTTGATATATATTCGATATTTCTGGTAGGTGACTTATTGCTGGGAATTGAAAGGATTACCGATCCACATGGAGATGTAAATATATATATATATATATATATATATATATATATATATATATATAAGTAGGAAAATAATGGGGAAAATCCGCAAAAAGGAGGAAAGTCGATTCGAGCAGAAAATAGGATAGGTAACCCGAGCGATACGTATTTCTGCTGGTTGGCTTCATCAGGCCCGAAATGAATGCACATATTTATGAAACTACAAAAGTAGATACACATGCCCACACATCCGGATACGGGTGTAACCTGAGCAAACGAGGTTGGAGGGCAAAAAAAACGACACACGAAGTCCACAACAAGAGCCAACCTACACATTGTAGTATAAAATGGCTATACGACCTCGAATTTTCAAGGAGACGTCTAACCACCACCACGCGGCCGGTTATAGCAACTTGATGTGGTAAGTTATATTCTGTGCTTTTATCATAGAGACAGCCAAAGGATTTCGAATAGGATGGAGAATAAGAAGACAAACAAATCTTTGACTGGCTTCTCCTACCTAGTCACAAATCGTTGAGACAACCCAACACAGTAGCCAACAATTCCATAAAAAGCTCATCATTTGGCAGAATGCTAATCAATTAAGGCGGTTATGTATACGTGGTGTTTATGGACATAGTCGGAACATGCGTGTCCACAACAAATCAATGTGTATCGTAGCGAATATATCTGCACCTGAAAAAAGTATCTTTGTATCTGTATCATCAAACAATATACATTCATTTCCTGGACCCACTCAAAAACGCCTTCAGCCGTCTATGTGCAGAGTTAAAATAGTATTATTTGCGGATGTCATCAGCAGACGACACTGCAGTGACGTTTAATTATCATAAAATGAATATGCATTTGTGTCAACAAATATCGTAAATACGTATTCTAAATATTGGACTTGCGATACGTGAATATTTTCAATGTCCTGCAAGGATGTTGAACGGATGTCTCGTAAATACCTTAAAAATTGTTAGTTAAGTAAGTAACTACGTCGATAAGGTTTGAGTTTTACAAAAACACAAGTGGGAAAATGGAACCAGATAACATGCCTCCCTTTTAAATTAAATTTAAGATTTCGTCAAAGCAAAATAAAACTACCAGATGTTTGCTCTCCGTTTCTGCGACTATAACCAATCGTCAAGTACCATTAACTTGGTCTAGTCATTCGTATAGAGATGGCAGAAAACAAACAAGAGAAAACGGATCTATTAAAAAACTATTGTGTAAATATTGTGATGTGCGCTAATCAAAATAAAGGTGACACGCCACCTCATAGCAGTGGTTAGCGAACGAACTAGTTAAATCGAACGATTCTTATGATTGAAGTAAGTGAACTAGTTCATCAGTCCTTGAGAAACTCGTTCACTCTTTCACTACCAACGACTGATATTAGAGGATCCCGATGATCCAAGTAAACTAGTTGTGAGTGAACGAACGAGAACGAGATAGCAGAAAGGAGACGGACACAACAGCAAGCAGAAGATTATACTTATAACCGGTTACCTGGATGTCATAAAAAAGATATTGGCTGACTAATTAAAAATTAGCTAACGTTTAATTATCACCCATTGCGGCTCATGAAGAAATTAAGACAATACTGAACTGAAAATGTGAATTTACTACAAAATTCCATTATTTGTTTAGCCCTATCGGATTATAGCCTATTTTTGCTGACAAGATTGCTTGCTCAGCCTTCAGATCTGGGGTATATTTTGCTCGTTCCTGGCACCAATTCAGGGGTAGAAGCGATTCATGAAAATATATATTTTCTTTGATAATGCCTGCTGCGACTAGATTTTAAACTGCGCAAAGACGTTTTACCTCAAGGTCAGAATCGTCTAATAGGTTTTCTTCTTCTTCAGTTCATTTTCCGCTTGACTTTTTTCTGCGATACTAAGAAAAACGTTCTCTCGAAAGGGTTGCCTAGGTTTGAATCATCTACCGAAAACCTTCTGAACTGGTGGGAACAAAAGAACAAAAGTGCTCATTGTAGGAGAAAACGAGTATATCTCATAGCTACATCTACAATGTGAGCGACAGTTTACGTGGAGTATTTGAATTTGAAACACAACAAAAAATAAAATGAAATACAAAAAGACAACAGTACGAGGTGTTCCGAAGCGATTATTCATTCAAATACTAACCGCGACGATCGGATAAAATATTGAGAGGTGACGCTTTCACTGACATTATTCACGTTTAAAATAGTTCGTTCGCGAAGTAGTTCCTAGTTTTAGTGAGCGCGACCTACTGAAGTAGTTCACCGAAATTAACTAGAAAGCTCATTGCTACCAATAAGTACTTGTAGTTTCGCCAGTCGCAGTACTAGCGCCAGATATATCTACCTGGAAAAATCTATCTGGATACTCATTAGATATTTTCCAGTTTGCAGTGAGAATGACGTGTTGTCGCGGTCACATCAAGGACCAGAAAACATGGTTATTTATACAGGGTATCCAATTTTAATCTCCACACCTTGATATTTCAAAAAGTACTCATCCTTTTGAAAAAGTTACAAACACAAGTTTCAAACTGTTGATGGGACAAAATGATGGTGACCCTGAGCATGACCTTGACAACGGTCTTATAGGTAATTTCGAACGTTTTAAAATGGAGCTCTCCGTTTTTTACACCGTTTTAAGGTCAAATCTGGTCATTGGAAACAATTTGCTTGAGCAAATGTTCGACACCACAATTGTGAGCCTTGTGGGTATCATCCAAAGGTGACCTTGAGCATTACTTTCAACGTCAAGTGAACAATGTACACGTTTAAATATTTTTTGCGGTTGTACTCTTGATTTTGAGGTTAAGGTGACATTCGGATGTAACATTTCCCGCTTTTTCCTTTTCCAGGTTAAACATCAGGCGTTTTCGTTGAAAATTCCAAATTGAAGGTTATGGTCAAGGTTACGATGTAGGTAACGTTTCGTTGACCCCCAGAAACATTATAACTGTGCTATCGAATATTTTTGCTGAAACAAACTGTTTTCAATGTTTGGACTTCACCTTGAAGATCATGGTTGTGGTCATAGTCAGGGTCATATTCGTAGTAGAACTTTTGTCCTGTTTCCGATTCCGGATTTAAAAGTGGTGAGATCTATTTGAATACACTTGCTTGACCTTGAAATGTCCTTGAATGTCGTGATGAAGGTCATTGTGAAGTTCACCACCATTTTGCCCCCTTAAAATGCATTTCTTTTAATTTTGTTGCGGTAGCCAGGGCTCATACCAAGTTCGTTCTCTGTCGATATGTAGATTTGTCGAGGCAGTATCAGTGGGGCGACAGTAATTATCATAAATTGAGGATCGAGCATTATAAATTCACTGGATGGTGGTGGTATATCGGCGATGCTGTTGGAGCGTGCGTTAGTTATGGGATATGGGCGGGCAGGGTACATGGGCGTACATGTCACAAGCACGGGCAACTTCATGGGCAAAAAATAGTTATTAATTAGATGTGATAATTTATTTATAATGATAATCTTTATTCCCACAGGAATGTATAAAATTATGGAGAACGTCAGTCGTACTCAGCAGTAGGTGCATAAAAACAGTATACAAGAACATACATACCAACATATAAGAATTTGAAAGAATTAAAAACATTACTAAGGAGAGTTCAAAGTTACTAGTAGTTAAAACAACAATGGAGCACTTGTGCTAAAAATTTTCCAATGGTATAATAATATTTTTTTGGTAGGAAGTTCTCGAGTTTTTAAAAAATAGACATTCGCCACATTTTCTGTCATTATTCAACTTGTTAAGAATTTCACTACCTAGGTACAATGGCGAATCATGTATTTGAAATTTAGTTGTAAGTAGTTATTTTCACTACGAGTGAAATAATTGTGACAGTCTTAATGCTACGTTTGGTGTTCTTTTTTATTGTACACATAGATAGCCAACTTAACAATACAATGCACGGCAAAGTTAAGATATTATACTCCTTAAATACCTCTTTGCATGACTGCCTCCAAGATACCTCTGCTATTGTTCCGATTATTCTTTTTTGGCAAACAAACAAATTCTTAGCCGCAGTAGAATTGCCCCAAAAGGATACCCTATAACGCAGTCTTCATGAGGCTTGAGCTTGGTAAACATGTAGGAGCTGACCTGAATCAACAGTATTTCTAAGATATCTAATTAGGAAGTACACATATGTTTGGAGTTAAGAGCGTCACCAAGGGTTTGCCAGTTCAAATGTTCCTCAATTATTATGAATAAAACCAAAATATGTTACATGTAATATTTTATTTATTATCATTCTACATTAACATGATTATCTGAAATTGAAGTGTTATAGTTGAAATGTTATCAAATTGGATTTATGTATTTGTGCATATTTATTTCCATAGACCCAAAGTATTTTGATGATGTTATCAAAACTCGGTTTTCCGTCCTTAAAGCTGTACAAATATGTCTGTAAGTACGATTTCTCATGTAAGTTATGCAAAAAACTGAACGACGCATATTTTGTTATTTTCAAAATAAAACCCCTCCTAAGCCAGAATGATCTTTCAAGCCACTATGCATTTGTTTTTAGTCATTTGTCATTCAGTATTGCCGCTTGGGGAGCGTATACTGATATTGAAATTGTATTTTTGTATATAAAAAAAAAGAAAATCATTAGGCTAGTTATAGGTGTGTAACATATGCGAAAAGCAACCCTGATGGTTTTACTCTCCTTGGGAGTAACCACAAATATACTACACGCGCTACATTTTCAAGCTTTCCTAGGCATAAAACAACAGTATATGAAAAATCTATAATTTACAACTACATCTCTCTATTCAAAAATTTACCAAAATATCTAAGAGAGATATCAAAAATTATGAGTTTATGCACAAAGAAAAAAATGTTCTATGTCAGAACGTCTTTATACTGTAAGCGTTCTTATCTAGCACCTTTGTAATTGGCATTATCATGTGCAGGTCTTACTTTTTATAATTGCAATTTTTTATATGTATCAATCTTTCTTTGACTTGTAATGTATTAATTTAGTAAAATGTATAAATAAATATCCATCTCTCTTTCTTTGAAGCTAAACACTAATTGTCTCTGTAGAATTTGACCCAATATGACTAAGCATCTCTGAAGGAAAGATATAATTGATATGTTCTAAACTGACTTTCTTTTTTTCTTTCCAGGATTTTTATTGAGGTTTGTTATTTGGTATCAAATGCGTAGATGATTTGCTTCACAACATGGTGCTCTTGAGATGTGGATGTATTATTTCTCGCATTTTGTATCCATGAGCAATGCAGATGCAGCACTGATAGTCGAGAACACCGTAACAGTCAATAGGTGTGTTGCGCCAACAGATCTGGGTAGGTTTTCTCTTTCTCAAGGTTGCTTGACGTTTTTGGGGATAAGAGTGAAGTGTCTGGTACATCCAAAACATCAGGTAACCTCTTACTCGCCAGTGGCTTCGGACATGATGGACCTTTTGGGGACCGAAAGTACCTACCCCAGTCGGTCCTGGACTTAGCTGAGTTTGCGCGGTGCCATTATAAAAATAATTGTAATGATGGCTTCGTATAATCTGTTGTTGCAACACCCTGGAAGACAGATATACTAAGTGACATATAAATCCGAACACCCAGTTTAAATGGTTTTATTTTAATAAAAGTTGGTGAACGTATTTATCTTACTGTAAATAACAAGTGAAAAAAATGTCAGCCTTATCAGTTGGACAATCCGGTTTTTATACTGATTTTTTTTAATTCACTAACGCTCTAAAAATGAATATTTTAGCCGCAGTAAAGAATCAACGTTGGCGGATTTTGGTTCTTGACTTCCTTTACACGGAAGACCTATTGGCATGCGAAGTGTTTACCGACGAATGAGAAGTTTTGGCTTGTTTTCATGCCGGCCACACTGGGTCCTCCCTTTAACTCGAGAACACCGACGTAATCGCCTTGAGTGGTGCAGACAACGGTCACTCTGGGATCAGGAATGGAACAGTATTGTCTTTAGTGACGAGTCTCGATTTTGTTTAGGCATGCACGATGGTCGTGCCAGGATTAGAAGGCGACGTGGTGAAAGGAGGAATCCACAGGTTTTTGTTGAAAGACATGTTCATCACACTGTTGGAGTTATAGTTTGGGATGCTATAGCTTATGGTTCCAGGTCACCTTTAATCTTCATCAGAGGTAACATGAACGCGCAGCGTTATATCCACGAAGTTCTATAACCCCATCTTTTACCCTATCTTGACACCCTGGCAGATCCAACTTTCCAACAAGATAATGCCCGACCACATGTTGCAAGAGTCACAATAGACTTCTTTCAACATAATGATGTCACGTTACCATGGCCACCAAGATCTCCCGACTTATCCCCAATTGGGCACGTGTGGGATATGATGGGTAGGAGATTGCTCAATTTGCAACGTCCTCCTCAGACTCTAGAAGCACTTCGAGAGGAGTTGGTGGTTGCCTGGAATGAGATACCACAGGAGGACATTGACCACCTGATCAGAAGCATGCCTAGGCGCGTTGGAGAATGCGTAGCACATCAGGGTGCATCCACACATTATTAAAGGTCAAAGGGCTTTAAAGCAGTGCAATCATTTTGAAATTTTAATCATTTACTTATTATGCTTCATTAAGTACTTATACAAAAATTTATTGAAATAAAACCATTTAAACTGGGTGTTCGGATTTATATGTCACTTAGTATAAATATAAAATATATATTGTTAGTCATTTTTTTGATCTTTTGATTTAAAAATGGCCCCCCAAGTGGCCGAATCGTTAGCAAAACTCATAAAACATGGAGAAAACACAAGTACGCCCATGACAAAGCCAACAGGGCTCCCAATTTTCGATGTAAATTCAAAGCGCATATGTGCTACCGAAGAGTCTCTTTTACATATTAATTAACAATTGAGGGAACATCTTGCTCGCGTAATTGAAAATTTAGTAGACTATCGAGAGCTTGCAATTCGCCATATTAAGCAGGCTATTCCCTAATGTTAGCTTCAACAAGGAGTTTCAGACTATTCGTCAAATGCAAATACAAACAAATATATGATATGTTGCGCTGCTTAGCTATCTATCGAATTTATCTGGTCCCCTGTATATAACATTGAAACGAAAACACCATTCTTACTATTTAAAGTCTGACTCATTACTCTCACACTAACTTATAATAACACTTGCAAAATTATTGCAAAACTTATAACCATGTCGACTGGAATATCGCATCTTGCGCTGTTGCTGACTCATCGACGACTGACCGCTACTCGACTGACATTCTGCTGTCTTAGCGGCTATTTATTCCAGACAAATCCTTCATCGAAATTTGCTGGATGACGTTCGATGCTTTTCGACTGCGGTAGATGCTTCTCGCTATGATAATATCATATTATTATTTAAATCTAGAGAAAGGGAAAACCCAACAACTATCTACCAATTTCTTACGCAATTTTTCTAAAATATTTGGAAAAGTAACACTCTTAGTGAACTCCATATCGTATCACACGGTACAGTATTAAGCACAACTTTATTCAATCTATGTATCAACGATTTGTTCAAATTAAGTAGAGCGGGTGAAGTTAACAGTTTTGCGGGTGATACAGCGGTTTTATCTGAAAGTAACCACTGGCATACACTAAAAACCAAAATAGAAAATTATTTCAAAACATTTATAAATTTCTCTCCGGAAAGAACTATGACAATTAGTTACAAAAAAGGATTATGTACAATAATTTTCTAGTGACGATAGGCTCTCAACATGTAGTGGTAAGCTTGAAGAGATTCAGTCAACCGATAAAATAAAATATTCAGGCGCTATTTTGAACAAACACAAAATACCTGGCGAACAGACTGATATTATTATTCCACCATTCAGAATCTTCAGAGATATTCTGGACAAAAAATATCTATACAATCTCTATTATGCTCTTGTTTACCCTTTACCACTTCACGAAATGTTGGCTTGGAGGGGGAGTTATAAATAATTACAAAAAGCTTGACGTCATACAGAAATTAATTCAAATGTTCAACCTTCATAGGAAGGTTACTTTTCCAAGTTATTTTCTCTATATGGTGGCTCGACTATTACGTACATTGAAGACAAATTTATTTTTATACTGGTCTAGTACATTATGTTGAAACATTCGAAACACTTGAAACGTATCATTCTTCATAAGTATAGAACAAGATACAATCAAAATTCAGTGCGTGTTTCACCATTACTCAACGATCCCTTTTTTTCTTCAATTAGATCATTTAAAAAAGAACTAAAGAAATATATTTTGTGACAACCAAGATGCTCCAACCACTAAATTGAAGACATGAAAAATAAATATCAAAGTCAAGAATATTTTACTATCTCTCTTATACAAATACTTAATCATTTACTTAAGTTATAATAAAATTGCCTGGATATTTTTCCTGGCATCTCCATATTAATTCAACTCACCAAATTATATAGTCAGTTTTTAATTACATTGTTCAGTCATTCATTGTACTTTTAGTTTAAACAAACTCAAGCACTAATGCAATCTTTTTTTATTACTTCATGTTTGTTGTGCACAATACCTAGCATTTACCTGTACTTTGTGACAATAAATATTAGCATTAATATTGTTCTATTTTCTATTTTATTAAAAAAAACTCGAAAACTCCGTTAAGCTCTAGCACTTCAAAGAAGTACAGTTTGCTGAAAGAAGCTTTAGTCTGTGAAATGAACTGAGCTACAACCTGAAATATTATCCGCATAATTAGCCTTGCGTTCAAGTTTCAAAAGTGCATGTGTGAAATCATTAGCTAGAAAAACAAGGAATTCTGAGATCAATATCTTCAGGCGACATTGAACATTTCACTGGCAGTACAGACGTGTGTAGGCAAAATTTACGCTTTATAGTAAGCTTACAATAACATTTTTGTTGGCAAATAAGGCTATAATTGCCTCTGAGGGTCTATAATCGATAGTTGACTGAAGCATTCACAGTTGTTTGGCTTTTTTATGAATATTTGATACACACTTCGAATTCCTCGCTTTGAAATGATTAGAATATCCTAGCGATCTTACGTATCAGGTCAGTGATCAGCACCTTTTCAGGATCTGCAGTGTGGTGTAGAGTGTTGATCATTTAACAGAGCTGTGACTTTGATTGTTTCTTTGAAGAACTGGCGAAGAAGTATTCTTATTGCGAGAAATTTTGACATCGATATATTATAACTTTTGAGTGGTGCATGACATGTATATCTAAGAAAAAACTTAACTATGAACATCTACAAATATATCCTACCGACAATACCGACCATCTGGAAATGGTGACTGGTCAGACATCAGACGTCCACACCGGTACACGTTCGTTGCGTTGCCGTGCGACCTATACGCGTCGTGTCTTGAAAATATGATGTATCATACTATGTAAGTTTTGAGGGTGAAAATGTTCGGGGCTGGAAGGGTATAAATACATTGTAAGAAACACACCGTTTCAACTGTTCAAAGTCTAATGAATTTATTACCGTTACACTAACTTATAACTCACAACTGATTTATTACAAATTTATAGCCACGTGGACTGGACTACCGCATCTCGGTGTCAACTACTCGACTCGACTGTTCCTCTGGTGGAGGCGCCTGGATATTTATTTTCAGATTGGCGAATTTCCGGAGCAATTCCACCGCTCTATCGAACTTTTATAGATGTCGATCGATACTTCTCGATGCCCGTAGATGCTTCCCGATGCCATCGCAAGCTCTCACGTATTCTGACTCCAAGCCATACTGTCTTTGATGCACGGCGGCGTAACTCTGGTTGCCTAAGCGTCGATATGCTAAGGCATCTCAAGGTCTTAGTTGCGAGGGCGTTCAGTACTAATGTCAAAAAGTTGAATCATGAAAAATTCATCTGAAATTTAAAACACGAAGTTTGGACGAGTATTTTTCTTAGTTTTTTGCCCATAACTCTCCCACCCAAACTACAAAGCTTTTTCGTTCTTGGAATAGTAGGGACCTTGTAGTAAAAAATCATCAAATTATAAGCGGGACTATACAAGTTATAGAGGAAGATCAGAGGACATGCAGGTCGGCCTAACGAAATGAGTCACACGATTTTTCGTGATGTACATGTGATATCCCGTTTTCGATTTTTTTGCGATTACAATACTTCCTCGCCAGAGACTAGGAAGTAAAAAACTATACCACTCAACTCTGTCAATTTGAATGTTATATCTGTATTCCTTCCTCCTCTAAGGAAATACTACTCAGATTTCGACGGATTTTTTCCAGAAGGTTGTTTCAATGTCAGAAGCTTTGTGGGTTTCAAGAATAGGTTCAATATGGTGGAATTAAATACTATATTTCTGAACGTTTTCAAACCGTTTTTTGGATGCTTTTGAGGTTTTGCTGATTCTTGAAATACAAAAATCAGGCTTTGTTTTTTGTCCACTTTAGGACGGAGGGGAAGGGGGTAAACAATGTTTAAATTATACTATACTACCAATGTTACTTTGAACGTGTACCTAGATTTTAAATAGATTCGTATCAATGGCTGAGAAGTACGGACTCATCTACTTGACTTAACTATTAAATCTGATACGTCAGACGTCTTCTCTATTATAGTCAAGTCAAGTAGGTTGACTCTGCACTTTCCACGTAAGGTTGTCATCAGTTCCTAAACGGTTATGTTCGGCACAAGTTAGTCCCTCTGAACTATCTATAAATATGTATAACAAAAAAGATAAATAGATTAAGTCACCCATACAGGCCCATACAATTAGTCCATGCTCCTTAGTACCCACCGATTTGATAACGCTATTGCTAGTTTCTTCCTTGATCGACATATGGACTATCTGGCAACTCGAGGGAACCGGCGATGCAAACAGTCAATAAAACGCAGCGCAGCATGTGAAGGTTGCGTCTTGACCGACCGCGACTGCGTGTCGCGTCTTTAAATATTTCTTTCTTAGGGCCATTGTATGGGGAAATCGATGATGTGTGCTGCCAAAAACTGAAATACATTATCCCTGCTCTCTACAACTCCCAACCCCGATTAACAACCCCTTAAAAGAATTTTCTGAAAATGAGCCTCTGAAATGTCAAAAAAGAAAAACGAAGTTTGAGCGATTTTTATTTTTTCGTGTTTTTGACTTTTACTCCGCCGCCACTTTTCCTTATTTTCAAAAACTATAAAGCTTTTGCGTCCAGTTACCTTGCGTGAAAAGTTCATCCAAATCCGAGCAGTGCTTACCAGGTTATAGACGGTCCAAAGGTTAGGGGTTAGACCGACAGATAGACAGACAGATCGACGGAAATAAGTGACACGGATTTTTGTGACGTACTAGTCATATAACATCCAAAAACATAATTCTCATTCTCGAAATTTTTCGCAGTAACAATACTTCCTCGCCAGTAGGCGTGGGAAGTAAAAAGTATTCTATTTCGTTAGGAGTATATTTTCAGTAATACTAATAATGTATTACTTGTAGTGTTAAGATCGGCAAATTCATGCATATTAAATTAATTAATTAGTCGCTAGTGGGGTGTGATCGCGAAAAACTTTGAAAATACGATATTACGTTTTTTGGTTGTTTTTAAAACCAAGGTGTCCATTTTTGTCTGTTGCTAGGTGGTTGTTATACATGTCCGGAGCCCTTTTTTCTAAGAGGTATTAACTTCTGCCGAATATAATCCACTATAAATTGCTGACCGCATTCCGTAGGAGGTGCAGAATCAACGTACTTAAGGCCAATTTTTTAGTTCATGTCTTGAATGACTGCACAGAGTGATATATCTTTTGGAGCGTAGGGAGGCCAAGTGGGAGAAACATCTCCTTCATATCGACGGTGAAGGAGAAAACACGCAAAGACGGACTGGTTGAGTGGATGGGAATTTAGATAGCCGCTCTTAGGAGGAGACTGGCTGCCTGGCTTATACGAAATTTATTGTGGGTAAACAGACCACGGACGAAGCTAGCCATTAAAGGGATGCTCCGGCGATTCGCTTTAAGGAACTGAAAGAAGTTCCTGCGTTGGAGTGGAGAAGGTCGTTGCATCGCGGGTTCATCCACTCTGAGAATATTGTAGAATATTGTGGCAGTGGAGAGTATGTTGAAGACGTGAATGATAAAAGTTGTGTACATGGTGATTCAAACGCATCACTTTTTATATGAAATGAAATCAGGAGCTGATACACCTACAAAAGCAAAGATAATTTTTCCTACCACTTCGCAATTTCATTTAGGTTTTGAAAAAATATGCTTATTCCAAAAATAGTATAATTTATAAAATCGGGAGTTTTTGGATATTCTGGATTTATTGGAAATTTTGGAAATAGCAGTCATTTTGAGGTCTGTAAATTTATGGATATTCTGGGAATTCTGGAAATTCCGGATATTTTGGAAATTGTGAAAATTTTGGATATTTTAGAAATCCTGGAATAGCTGGAAATTTTCGATATTTTATAAATTTTGAAAATCTAGGAAATGTTTGAAATTTTGGAAACTTTGGAAATTTTGGAAATTGTGAAAATTTTGGAAATTCCTGAAATTTCGAAAATTGTGAAAATTTCGGTAATTTTTGGAATCTTGGAGATTTTGAAAATCCTGAAAATTCTAGAAGATATGGAATTTCGGAAAACTAAATTTTGGAAGTCTGAGAGATTTGTAAGTTTTTTAAAATGTCAGAAAACTCGTGAATTTTAAAAATTGTGAAAGTTTTGGACACTCTGGAAACTTTATAAATATCGATATCGCAAATTTTCGAAATATTTGAAATTACGGAATTATGGAAATTCCGGTAACTTTGGGAGCTTTGGATTATTTTTTGGACATTTATATAAATATTGATATCTGTGCTTTATACAACATGCAATGGAACGATTAGATGATTATGGGTGTTCTCAAATCCTACATACACCTTTCTTGTTGATACAAGAAATATGAGGTTTGTCCCGCCAAGTCTCATTTATCAACATACATATTATATTTCATGTTGGATTTATTATCTCACGCAAATTTTCAAAATGTATTGCACCTTGTAAATGATTTGTCTGTTCCAGCGCAACAGCAGATATTAAATATGGCGATCGCATGCTCAAATAAATTACGTTTAATGCTCGCTCTTAGACAAACATATCGATTTTAGTGAATTATATGCATGGGAAAAAGTAAATACGTGCCGGGCAACGGTGGTTTTTTGTGATCAACCATGGACGCAATCGCATGCAAACAAACATCGGATTTCAAAACAAAGCATATCGAGCTTTTCATCGTGGTGTTGTCACTCATACAAAATATTGGGAGGAAAACAAACAGTGCAGAGTAAATGTTCAATTGAAATGAGGCAATCCAAGTTGATTTTTATACAGATTGTAGTGCCAGGAATACTCGATTAGTCTGAAGGTGTGCTGCAGTAAACAAAAAATTGACTCTGAACTTCTCAAGCAACGCTGTCATCAGTTCCTAAAGTATTATGTAGGGTCCAAGTTATTCCGTTTGAGTTAGCTACAAACATGTATAACAGAAAAATGAGATGGGTCAAGTCAGCCAAACAGGCCCAAATACAATTAGTAAGTCCTCCATAGTCCCCATGTATTCAAACACGTCATAAGTGCCGGACACGATACTATAACACCTCGGCCGGCGATGCTGTCAGACGCAATGCAGGGTTCGGCATATGAAAGTCGCCGCTGCATCGCAACGTCCCGACCGACCGCGTGTCTCGTCTACTAACATTTCTCTGAAGTTATGATAATAATAATGTTTATTTGTAAAATACAGTGCGAAACAGAACGAATCAACGTTAAGAGCCCGCAGAAGGTCAGAGATGTGTCTTGCTTTTAGTTTACATGAAATATTGTGTCATATATAAATATATGTCTATGGTAAATAGCAAGTACATTTCAGATATTTAGATAGATCCTTGGTTATTATTGAGTGTATGATTATATAACATAATTATAAAATTACAGCATTAAATACATTCACGATTAATTATAATGAACACCTAATATTTTCTAAAGATTCTATTGTTTGAAAAGTAGTACTCGCAGGATAAGCGTTTGTTGAAGAATTTTAAATATGTATTAATTTAATATATCATCGATATTTTGACGTAAAAGATTATAGATCCCTATGCCTATACAAGTATATTCAAATGTTATTTGTCCAATTTGTTTATTCATTTTTCGGGTTTGGACTGTGAGTGTTTTGCATCTTGCCTCATAGTTATGCTCTGTTATCACATGTTTGCTTTTTTTATAAATGAATAATAGAAGGTTCATACAGTATAATTGTCTGATACTGAGAATATTAGAATCCTGGTAAAGTTTTTCGGTTGAGTAAGTGCAAATTCGGGGAAATCAACACAATGAGATTTACCATCTCCCACCTCCTCGAACCACTAGTCCCCAATTTTCAGTGCCATCAAAATTTTTCTGAAAATGATCCGTCAAAAAATGAAGTTTGAGCGATTTTTATTGTTTGCCATTTATACCGATTTTCAAAAACTATAAAGCTTTTTCGTCCTTGGCATAGCAGTAACCTTGTGTGAAAAGTTCATCCAAATCCGAGCTGTACTTTCCAGGTTACAGACGGTCCAAAGATTAGCGGACATACCGACAGATGGACGGACAGTCCGACGGAAATAAGTGACATGGCCTTTTGTCATGCATATGTCAGATTACATTCAAAAACATAATTCTCATTCTCGAAATTTTTCGTAATTACAATACTTCCTCGCCAGTAAGCGTGAGAAGTGAAAATTGAAGGGTGCCATACTCAAATGGGGTTTTGGATCCAGAGCGGCACGGGTATTACGTACCTTGAAAAGTGACACTATGTCGATTTTTTATGACATTGTATTGTTTTTTTTTTGTGAAATTATGTAGGTTTTTCTACAAGATCTTAACTTAGCACTAGCTCATGGACACGTTGTGAACTCGTTGTGTAGTTGTACGTGTTGCCTAAACGTTATCGATGTTTGGCTCTGATGTAATAAAAAATCTGTTTCAGAGATGACATTACTGGAGGTCTAAGCTGTAAGTTGTATACTATAGCTAGAAAGAAACAGCAATGCATAGGTGCATAGTGTGGATTTGTGTGCTAATAGTATATGTTGATAATTCTATTGGATTCTTGTCTCAAATACACTTACTAGAGATTCAAATCACAGAAAAACGTAAAAAATCGTAATTTATAGATTTGAACATGACCTGTCTTCATAAAGGACAACATATGAATAACCCGTCCGGCACAGCTAATAGATATACTCCATTGGCGGCATATTCAGTAATCATTCTCTCACACAGTAAATATCCCTGATTTTATACACATGCAGACCAATACACATAATCATCCAGATGCGATTTTGCTATTCAACCAACTTTCTTCTCAGAAATGAAGACACCACTCGACTTCACAAAACATATGCAACCGATAATGCGTGTAGTTGAGTAATTCCTCCGTAGATGGACGCTCACAACGAGCCTAGTGAGCAAACGTGGAATGACTGTCTGTACCCTAAAGACTATCTATTAACTACCTAATAGTCTACTATTGTAGGTGATCCAAAGTCAATTCCCATTACTTTCGTATTCATTAGAATAATGTTGCAAAATCAGCACGAACAATATGTATTCGGCGGATAATTTTATTATTTCTTGACGTTGTCCATATCGGTACCAAATAACTGTCACAATGTGAGTTCTAAGTCAATTCTTACATTGGCAATGACATTCAAGAATTGCCACCAAACCTGTTCTCGCCATATCTATGAGAAGGTAATAATAATAATAATAATAATAAATGGGATTTATTTCGTACCTAAGTAAAAGTACAAAAAAGGCGAAGTGTCGCTAAGATTAGCGTTTTTCAACTTAACCTGGTACGTACGTAAGATTTATAGCTGCCTCTGTTGACGGTGTTCGAAGATATCCAATCCAGTAGAAAGCCGTCTATGCAGGCATGCGCGAAAATAAGCATATCAAATATGTCACCACCCTGTCCACGCCTGTATTTCTTGTTTGATGTGACATATTCTGCTCGGATCCTGTTTTATCCAGAGCTGATTTGTATCACCTTTCGCGGGATACGATTGGTATATGAAGTGTCGCCATAGAGATGTATGAGTCTGTTGAGTGTGGAAATACTGCATTTTGCTATGGACACGAAGTGTATTCAACGTCCCAGAAGAAATAATGATTTGCTCCCTTGGTATAAAATATCCGTTCATCATTTTATGAAGAGAGCCTGTGCGATTTCGAGAAATTAACAATTGTGTCTCGCATACAGGATAAACGGTATTGTCGCTGGAATTTTAGGAGAGCTTGCTGTTTATGTACCTGCTCGCTTTTTTGTGCTTCTGATAGCAAATATCCTTTCACCCACTTTACGAAGAATGCTAATTTAGCAAACTAACAGTTTCGTATCAGGATCGTAGAGACGACAAGAGGTTTTGCTGCCAGTACAATAGCTAGAGCAGGATGCTGTTTACATACTTCCTCGCATTTCTCTGATCCTGATACCAAATCTCCATTCATTAATTTTGCAAAGCAAGTCTGATTATTGGTGCGGCCTTAGGCAACTAACAATTTTCTATCAGAACCGCACAGATGACAAAAAATATTGCTGCCAGGATCATAGGTCAAAGTACTGTTTACATAATCCTGATAGTAAAACTCTTAGGCCATGCGGCGGCAATGTCTCCGGAGTCTTAGAAGGATCAAGAAGCTGTTTACATGGCTTCTCTGTGATTCTGACAGCAAATCTACGTTTGCCAACTTCACCAAGAAAGTCTGGTTGTCTATACAATGTTGATCAAAAATCAGTTTGGTATTAGGACCGCAGAGACGAGAGGTTCTGCCACCCGTACAATAGCAGGAGCAGGATACTTTTTTCATCCTCTCTCGCGTGATCCTACTACACCTAATAGCAAATTTCATTTCAACAATTTTACAAAGAACCTCGGTAGGGTGTTAAGCAACTAACAATTCAGTATCAAAACCGCAGAGAAGACGAAAAATATTGCTGCGAGAATCATAGGAGAAGCAAGGTACTGTTTGCATGCTGCCTTGCGTTTCTAAGTCTTGATAGCAAAGCTCTAAGACCAGTTTTATGAAGCAGGTCTGGTATCTATACCCCATTTGTAGTCCATTTACTCCTAGACAAAACACAACATGCCCAAAATCGGGATTGTACAGGTCCGTATTTTCCTCAATGGTCTTGGAATAACCTAACAAAATAAACGATTTTTATAGATAGCAGTGCAAATACTTTTCACAATTCTTCATTCGCTGGAAGTACTTGAATCGACGTTCAAATGGTTAATATTAATTGTTACAGGTTGAATATCGATCATATTGTACAGATCCCACATCGTTGTTTCGATTGTCACTTAAACGTGACGGATGCAATCTCTCCAATGGTTTGACGTTACTCTGTTGACAGCTTCATGAAAAAATTTTTCCACACCATACAATTTGACTGTTCTATTGTTTGAAGCCATATAGTTTTTTAGGTTCTGCTTTGACCATATTTTCATTGAAACTAAAATCTTTTGATAGGAGCCATTGTTGAATTTCTGCCTTTCTTGTGGTCATTGTGGGCATTTTTTCTAGTTTTCTAGTGTGGTATGCAGCGTTATCGAGTAAAATGACGGTACTGTCGTCAAGCTTTGAAAGCGTCTCTTCAAACCATCGTTCAAATGAGCCTCCGTCCATTCCTTCATGGTAGTCGGTCGTTCTCTTTGACTCAAATGCCCATAGGGCAGTGGGCACCAAGCCATCTTCACTGCCAATGTGACAGATAACAAATCGTTTTTCTTTTCCTGGAAATAATTATTTCATATAGTATTAAAGAAAACTAATAATAATACAAGGAGAGTATCTAACAGGTGTTGGTTTAAAATCGACCAGATATATCTAAATTTTGTGTAGTTAAATTTTCAGCGTGGACTCGTAGATTCAGTCTACCTGTCGCCATTTTTACATCATAAATGACAGATTGGTTAGATATACGTACCTGCCAAGTTCTTTAGGCCAGTGGTTCGTCCATCTAGGAAGGCTTGTCTTGCTGATTTAATTGTAGAGTTAGCCCATACTTCAGGTTTTGTATGTCCTACATTTATCCAGGTTTCATCCAAGTACGAGTAATAAATCTTCCTACCTTGGTCGCGGTATTTCATTATTGATTTTAAATAATTTCTTCTCCAAAAAATAATCTCTTGGCTGTCTATCGAAACACTATCTCTGCCCCGTTTTCTATACTCAACATAAAGTTCTTTGAGTTAACTAGTATAGAATGTGGACCTTCTGTCATACTTTTTCTATAATGGGAAGTTCATGACTTCAAAAAAATTGATGGTTTTGCGACTGATGGCATTCCGATCAAAGTTATCAACTGTATCCAACAGCTTCATGTGATGCAGCCTCTTGTGTGGTGGAGACATTTTTTAGTTTTTTTTTTATATTCTTTAACAACGTTGAAAATTGTCTTAAGACATAAGCCTGTGTTGTTCGCCACACGTCTTTCAATATCATGAGTTTTCATTTCAGGATGCTCTAAAATTTCTTTTGCCTGCGTATTCAAATGTCCCTTCTTGTCACGTTTCCCGGGAGGAGACATCACTGGAGAGGAAGCATGGCTGAAGGAAGCATTGGGAGATTTCTTCTCAGTTTTATCTGCTGTATCCCTAGACAACATGCTAATGTATAAACACACGACTGTACCGAATATGAACAGCAACGGCCGGCATCGGTGTGCCGGTGATACCCCGAGCCTGAGCTCTATCCTGTCGAATCCTGCACTTGTTCGTAGAATGACCGATAGCTCTTGCAACGCTTAGGTGGCTGTTGCTTTTCCGCGCTGTATCTTTGTTGTGTCGGGGCGTTAATGGACTACGAATAGGGTATAGGAAATCTCAGGCTAATCACAATTATCAGGATCGCCGACTTGACAAAGAAAGTCTGGTTATTGATACGATTTTGAGCAACCAACAATTTTGTATTAAGGCCACAGATATGTCGAGAGGTTATTCCGCCAGTATCATAGCAGGAGCAGAATCTTTCTTAAATAACTTCTTGAGCTACGTTACTATTTAATTTTCGTTGTTTAGCAACTTTGGCAACATCAAAGTCCATATTTATTCATATTTTTTTTTGGGCATTTAAACATTTTTTGACAAAATTTCAGGGCTGGCAAGTTTCAGATACGTTAAAAAGGGCCTTTTTTGAATAAGATTATGAATAAAAAACAATTAGAACATTTTTCCGAGTAAATGCGAATATACTTCCTGGGCTACTATTGCATAAACTGACTGATCGCTTGGTTGTCGAAAAATAAAGGCTCCTTTTTCAAGCTACATCAGTAAAACTTAAACTACTGTATACGCTGTATCTGTTACGTTGTCTGGATACAGTAGTTTGTAACAATGAAATCGTAGGAAGGAGGGTAGAGATCTTGGCTTCCTGGCGCATAAAACGTTTTCGAACTTTACGGGATAAAGAAGTTATCTAATTCAACCGAGGCAGCATCGATCTACTAGCAATTGTCCGGATTCCAAGGATTTGAAAATTCGAGGGTTGCTGTTGCGAAAAATATCCAGGATTCCCATGTGACGGAGAGACAAACAAATAAGAGAGGTAGTTTCAACTTTAGATCCTTGAAAGTGATGACGTTGGTTAGCTTGCAATAGTCGTAAGCCATGTCGCCTGGTATGGTCGACCAGTTTTTGGTAGGTTTGTACGGAACTTTCCGTTTAATTTTTTCGGTAGATGGAAAGCAAAAAACCAAAAATATAGTGATGATTGAAAACTGATGAGGTAGAGAACCCTGCTTGAACTCCACTCTGTTTAGTAGGTTGAAGAACGGCGATATGTTAGGTTCTTATGTTTCATTGAATTATATCAAACATAGAGATAGATTTCACATTAAGATTGGCAGTACTCGTACAGTACATAGGACTAAGATGGTTTATCATTTCCACAGTTAGGGGGGGCTTAGTGAGAAATACAGTAAGCAAGGTTTATGAATCCAATATGGCATTCGCACAGTGGTCTACAACACTCAAAAAACTGTCAAACAAAACAACTTCTGTATCATTCTCATGAACTTTGGTACAGCAGGGTTCTTGAGGTCTGTGATTTCAAATCTGCTGTCATGAAACAGAAATTTATTATGGCCTATCCAATACGGCGTTGGATCCTTGGAATAAATTGTTTGATCATTATAATTTTATAACGATAAGAAGAATTCTATAAAAAAACAGAAATATTATGTTTCATACATAACAAGCAAGAAAATATGATATTACTATGGCACTATTTAAAAGCTTTATAAAAATTGATTCCTGAAAAAAAGAATCTGTTAGAGAGATATCTGATTAACTTACATCTTTTTTATTCCCATCTGCCCTTAATTCCATTTGTGACGCATACGAGGGATGTCTTTCAAGTTTTGCATATAGAAACATAGTAGGCCGCGGGGATTGAACGTCAGTAATGAATCTTAACCTCACTCCTTAGTAAACTTAAATTCAAAGTTTCACAACAATAAATACTTGCAGTGTTCTCACTACAGTGAATTTTTAAGTGTCACCAAGTCATTAGAAAAATGGAACTCAACCGAGAACATTTTCGCGCCATAATTTATTACAACTTTCAGAGACAATTATCGGAACAAGAATGCTTTGACAGTAACCCAGTCTGTTTTCGGCAACGAAGTGCCACATCAGTCGACAATTTCCCGTTGGTATGGAGAATTCAAACGTGGACGGGTGAGTCTTAGCGACGAACCCAGGGTGGGTCCACCAAAAACTGCAGCCACCCAGGAAAACGTAGATGCTGTGCGCAAACTCATCATTGAAGATAGACATGCGACATATCGCGAGATTGAGGCGTCCTTGAAGATCTCAAAGACCTCAATTGAAAAAAATTTACATGAAGAATTAGGAGTAAGAAAATAAGTTTCTCGTTGGATACCCCACCTGTTGACTGAAGAACAGAAAGCAGCCAGGGTTAATTGGTGTCAAAAAACAATTGACCGTTTCAATTCCGGAAACTCAAAAAATGTGTACAGCATTGTTAGTGGTGATGAATCGTGGATTTACTGTTATGAACCAGAAAATAAACGACAGTCGGCTGTTTGGGTGTTCCAAGGTGAAGAAAAGCCAACAAAAGTCATCCGTTCTCGAAGTGTTTCGAAAAAGATGGTCGCGACATTTGTGTCAAAAGCGGGTCATATTGCAACAATTCCTCTTAAAGACATCCCTCGTACATCATTTTTTGAGGGCTCGTGCTGGTTCGTACTTCGAGAGTTTTTAACCGTTTAGTTTCTTCAGAACTATTAGCAAAACTAAATTTTGGTCGGCTTTTGATGATCGATTTTCCTGGGTTGATTTTTCTTGTAAATTTTATTGGGCACTTGAGCCAATCTTTGTATCTGATTTTTTCCACCTGCTTATTTTTAAATTTTGACATAAATCCTGCAAGATTTCTATCTTCGGTGTCACATAGTCTTTCTGACATGTTGGTTTCAAACTTTCGGCTCATATCGTTCATCATTACGCCGGTGATACCCAACTCTATACCAGCTTCGATCCTGATGAATATATGTTTGGTCAACATCAAATCAATCAAGATCTGCAGTCTATTTTTGACATATCTAGTGCTCACAATCTAAAACTGAATGCTGGGAAATCTTGCTGCATTTTATTTAGGCCCAAAAAGAATCTTGAAATAAATTAATATCGCATTAATATTATGGTGAATAATGAAGACATATCCTTCGTAAACGAATGCAAAAACCTTGAGTCGAAGTGTCCTGTTAACACAGCTCAAGCTTAAACTCTGCGAATCCCATACTCTGCCAAAATTATCGTACGGTGACTCTGTTTATGCTGTCTTACAACGTGATGCAGAGCGGATTCAGATGATACAAAACTTATGCATCAGATTTTCTTATGGAATCCCTAAATTTGATCATATTAGTAGCGCTTTTGACCAATCGGGATGGTTTAAGATGAACAAATTGAGAAAACTACATTGCGTATCTCTGGTACATAAGACCCTTCTCCTTAAAGCGCCATATTATCTTTATTCAAAGCTAAACCTTCCCTGTCAGTACGATCAAAGATCCTCTAGGAATAAACAAATCTTACTTATCCCGCGGCATTCGACAGCATTGTTCACACGTAGTTTCTCGTACTGGGCACCCAAACTATATAACTGCTTGTCAAGTGAGTATAAAGAATATAGCCTAAGCAATTTTAAAAAAAGGATAAAGACGAGTTTAAAGCAATCGGGTGGCTAGAATTTAACTTTACGCATATCCATGGGTAATTGATGGTTTAGTTTTTCTGAGAAATGTAAAATTTTAAACCTTTCTCTTTTTGATTGTCAATGTTGTGAACTGTACCATTTAAATGTAGGTACTTTTTTTTTCTCTTTGTAGTTTGTGTCAATGTTTGTTAGGTCGGGTTGAAAAACAGCATAAGCTGACACTCCACCTTTTCGTCACTATTTCCATTACTTAATTTTTTGATTTTTGACAGCTTTTTGGGTGTTCTAGACTGTACGACGCCCAAAAATGGCGATTTATCTTTGTCACAGTAACATCTATGATACGGGTATGTGAAAAAAATACTTTGTGATCAAAGCTCAGTAAGTGAAGCATTTCAAGTCCAATATGGCGATCGTATTATATGACAATGCAATGTTATTGTGCAATGGAACTGATCTGATGATGGAGCAGGAATCAAATAATAAAAATGGAGTAGGTAGTTGTACAAAGTTATACGAGTATTGATAAAACGTACAGTGCTTTTTAACTTGTTTCTTGAAAGGGGTAAGTTAGCAAGCTCGCATTCGAGGTGATGAAATTGACGACGAATACTAGATATTAAATTTTGATACGAAAGTTGAAATTTTCAAGGTGACGATGACGGTTGGGCGCCATCTTGGAACATATTTTAAGTGGAATGAGGGGCCACGAGATAACTTATTTTGAAGCTACTGTATATAGAATATAAAATGACTATCTCTCAAAATGGTGTACTGGCAGGCTGTCAAAGTCAAGAGTTTTCCCACACTGACTCGCTTATGAGTCGACTACTAATCATCAAAAGGTAGGTGGTCATTTTATATCTACCTTCTTCTGTTGCAAGGGTCTATCCAAATATGTAAAAGAATATGGAAAATTCCGTTTAAAAAAATTGTCATTATCTGTCATTTGTTTAAATGTGGCACATTCAGACCCTTCCAAAAGGAGAATAACGATATGATGTAACATTTTGATGTTTAGATGTTGAGTTAAAAACGAGTAAATGTACAAAAACCCTCAACAGTGACAGCCTGCCACTCTGCCATTTTCAGGGCTCAACCCATTCAAAAAATAAGTAGAAGAAGAGCTGTTTGAAAAGCAATGTACCTATGTATATTAGACAAAAATTACTAAACTTATTATTTGACATCATAAATACTAGAAAGTGAAAAATAAATAATATAAATGATAATATTGAGCTGATAATAAAAAGAACAAAGAATTTACAAATATTTTTTCCGATTGGGAATGGTCGGTCTTACCTGTAATCGTTATGGTCCTCCGTCATAAGTTTTCAAACAAAAGCGTGTTACATGTTAACAGCTGGAAAAAACGAACCCAGACATCAGTAATACGTTAAATTATCACTTGCTAAATTCAATTACGTAGGACTTGACCATTTATCCCTTTGATTTTTCGACAGTTACCTTCGTCAAAGGACTCAGTGTGTTTTTGTCAGCCAAGAAATGTCTTTAATGACAGTAATTTCCTCAAGCGTGTATCAGGGGCCGTTGTTATTCCTCATACGACTATATACTTTCGACTTAAGCAAAAATATTGATAATTCTCATGTCGATGTCGATTATTTCAATCCAGATAATGTCAATAATACTACCCCAATTTTACAAAACGATGTTAGTAGATTAATTAAGTACTCTTCAGATCATAGTTTACTTATTAATGCACAAAAATCCTAGATGTTTTTTTGCGTCCAAACGAAAAAGACAATGTAACACAGCTCTTGAACATTCAGATAAATAACAAAATCTGGCAATTTTCTGATTCTACAAACGTTTGTGGTATTGTTTTTGATAACAAGTAAGGTTTAAGAAGCATGTAAAAAGTATTTCTCAGAAAACCTATCTAGGGCTACGCACCCTTATAGCTATCAGGCGTTTACTAAATCTTAAGTTGCGTAAAAATCTATGTGAAGCATTAGTCATAGCAATACTAAATTATTGTAATATCGTACACTACACATGTTTATACAATTTCAACAAAAACGTTATTCTAGTTATTCAGAACAATTGTATACATTTCATCTTTGGCTTACGTATATTTTTTGATCATGTATCAGCGAAATATTCTGTTCTAAACTGGTTAAGTTAAGTGGGTAAGTGTCACTGTTTAGTTTTTGTTCACAAATCACTACTCACCTCTATACTTTTTAAACGCAGTTTTTCATACAATGTTGTTAATAATGACATTCCTAAAGCATATAAAGAATTTTAGTTAGCTGTCTTTCGACAAAAAGTTAAAACGAGCTCATAATTTACGTGATCAAGTATTTCTTTCTCCATCCCTTGTTTTAGTCAAGTTAATATGTTTTGGTGTACTTGGGTTTAGAAAGTATGACTTTTTCCTTTTTTACTTTCGATGTAACCAATCAAATCTGTGAATGATGTATTGTTGTGAACATCTGCTAACAAGTATATGGTTAAGTGTAAGAGTAGCAGCATGCTAAACTTCGCCACATTTGTCTGACATTTGGCTATATACAGGTATACTACAATGTAATTGTCTATTATTGTTATACTTGGATGTTTTCTAAAGTAAATTCAAATTTCCTATTCGCGTGTTAAATTATTTACACCAAAATATTAATAATTCTGTATCTTGAAGTAAGACCATCAGCATCCAAGCATCTCATGCTCCAGTAATCAGCTTCTCTTGATCTGCGAAGCAGAAAGAGGCGCCTCGCAACCAATTTCATGACCTTTATTCCACCACATTTAACCTAAAAGTTTTCCTCGGGCGTTTATCTCTCATATATTCGTTTAGGCATTCCCCTTTCCTTGGGGCGAAGGCAGCAACGGTACAGTAAGGCAGGGCAAAATAATGCCAATCTTCCTTTAAGGGACTCACCTCTAATGAGCCGTTTGTTTTCACCATAAAGGGCGGAAAAATGAAGTTTGCCTTCGAGGAGCGAATAAAAGCGCGATTTATTCATTTATCATTGAGCTGGAAGAAAATTGGAAATAAGAAAAAGTAAAGTTGATGTAGTTAAACTGCATTTAAGGATAGATTTATAATTCTCTGGCCAACAAAACAAATCTATTTATTTCCTGACTCTAAATAGCCAAATTTCACGAATTTTAGGTGGAGAAATACGAATATGGCCAAGAATGTATACCGCGTGTTTCAAATTGCTTAGGTGGGGACAGAGTTGCGTATTTAGGTAGCTAATAAAATTCCGCATAAAAATTCAAAGTACTCTTGGAGGATTTAAAAGATCATAATGGCATCTATGAGGTGCTAGTAGATTGCAAGAACGAATTGAGAAGTCTGCTTTAAAAAGAGCTGGAACACGTCAACCAATGCCTGAAAATACCTAATTAAAATAGGCGGTAAAGAGCCTGCAAAAAGAAACAGAAGACCCTAGCGCTATCTGTGAGACAGTAGCAGAACCAAACTCTAACTCCTTTTTAATATCGTACACAGTAATGTAATGTAGATTGTCAGGTGAAGTTCTACTTTGGACCACTGTGAAGCTTTTTAGAACGCCTAAATTATTACAGAGTCATGTAGTGACAGTTGATGACAGCCGACTAGTTTCTAACCACATCTTCCGCGATCATCGTATTTATTATAGGAAATGCTATGTACATATGAGAAAGCCCATTTAGCGTGAGAAATATACGAGGTTTGTAAATTATGTGATGGGATTGATTTTTCAAATTTTTTTAATCAAACAATTACAATAGCTTACACAGCTCAGGAGACGATTCTTCGGCTCCTGATGGCAGTGCTGGAACTCCGATACTGGTCCGGTACCGCCTATTGAATGTTTTCAACTGTCCCAAAATGAGTTATGTAGTTATCTTGAGGTGATTTTTCAGGTTCAGCAAGAGAAAAAAGACTCAAGACTCAAGTAGGCGAATAAGCAGACTGAGGAGCTATCAGAATGCTTTTATTGGCCAAAAACTCGCTTATTGATATTGCTGTGTGACAAGGAGCATTGTCGTGATGCAACACCCAGTTTTCTTGATCTGATGAACGGTGGTATGAGTCAAACTTAATTCTTCTCCCATCATTCTGACTGTCAACCAGGATCCCGTATTCTGCCGATATTTTCATCGGTTCTTGAAGATGAAGGCCTTCTGGTTCATGGTTCATCTTCAATCAATTCTCTCCTTTCTGAAAATGTCTTAAATCATCGAAAAATCTGGGCTCTTGACAGAACATCACCTCCGTAGGCATGCTCAAGTTTAGCAAGAGTTTCGGTTGCACTGTACCCAAGTCTGAAGCAAAAAAGTTGATAGCACACCATTGCTCGAAATTGATCTCATTTTTAGAACACAATAGGAAAAACTGTTTAAAAAACGTCGCTATGGACAATCAAATGACTCGAGTGAGTTTAAGGCGGATCAAATATTCCCCTGTCTCCCCTCCAACGCCGGTGCCTCCAGCGTTGCCAGATCAAACGCTGCGTTGCCAGTCTCATTACTTAACTTACAGACTTCGTATATTCTGCGAATTTTGAGCACTTTGTTATGACCAAACAAAGTCAACCATAAGAATGACAAGTGACAACACCTACTCCACTGGAAGAAAAACACAGTCTCGAAATACCAGAAGGATTACTTTGGTCTATTTGCGAACGCATGGAACAGGTACGTCAAACCATTAAGAACGCTCAATTTATAAATGCAGTGCTGCTTGATTGTTCTGCTCGTACTATGGAGGTGCTTCTGTGGACGCTTCCGCGTCTGACGATATGAGGAAAGGGCAACGTTGCCAGATGGACGGTAACTAAGCTACAAAACTAAACTGAAGAATGTCTATGAATAATTATATGGGCCTGTTTTACTGACTTGATCCGTTTAATTTCTCTAGTTTACATGTTGATAAATAATTTTTTTCTCAAAGGGTTCAGCATGTGTTGAAATTAATACTTCATGAACCGATGACAGCGTTGCGGGGAAGTGCAAACACAACCTACTTGACGCCATTGTTTTGTTTAGCTTCTGACTTATAAATGGCATTAGTATCTTTCAATACGTTAATCAATGGTTTTACTCAATCGTTGAAAACATTCAATACGATCCGTGCACTATCATTCTGCCTACCTGAAAACGTCAATTTTCTGTGAAAACAAATGAACGGTTGCAGCGTGTCAGAGCCTACTGCGCTCGTGAGAAACCATGAAACATCAAATTAGCGCTACGTAGTGGCAAAAAATACAAAGAGAACTTTGCCGTTTGCCGTGTAATTTTAGGATATTTGAGTGATTTATATAACACGTTCTAAGCGCTTTTTACCAGCAAACAGATGAACTTGAAATAGTTCCCATGATTTGTTACAGAGGACTTACATGTTTCTGGGAATTGTTAGAATGTTTCAGTTGGTAGGGAATACCCAAGTCTGCTTAGTTATTTCCACTTGCAGCATCCACGATATTCGTTTTCTGATAATTGCTTTTTCGGATGTTCCATTCATACCTATTACGTTAAGGAACAATGATGTTCATTGCCTTCTAATCTTGATACCCTAGGCACAGATGAGCGGTTGTATCGGCCAGTTATGGATCTAGACAGTTCGTCACAATGAGGATGGAAGGCCAAAGTCAGGCTGGTCTGTCTGCCGACATATCGCGGGGTGGCATCATGGAGAGTTTTGAGGAGCAAAGTCCGTTGACATAGCGGTAGAAGAGGGCTAGCTCGCCGACGGTCCATTAGAGAAGAGTCATCGTCGATCAGTCGGACAGACCTCCTCTGAACAGTATCGAGCATGGATAATGTATTCGGGGCGAAAGCACCTCAAACATGTGAGCAGTACTCGTGGCTAGGTCGTATCTAGGCTTTGTACAGAGTAAGGATGTTATGTGGCGAAAAGTACTACTTAGCCCTGAACAAATAGCCTAGCTTTTTCCCAGAAGTTGACGCTATTGACGAGACATGTTCGTGCTAGATCAAGTCCTTGGCAATCTGGACTCCGACCAGCCGAGGTGATAGAAGGCCACTTCTTGTTAGTAAAGGTATACTACTGTGCTTAGGATGCATTAAACGGTACCAGATTGTTGCGAACCCAAGCAGTGATAACCTCCAGGTCTGTTGTCAGAGAGGAAATCATTGCTAGTCTTCTTTTCTCCAGCTCACCCGCAGATATCGCCTTGTCACACGGAATTCCTGCATGTAGAGTGTATCATCAGCAAAGCTATGCATCTTTTTTATCGTACAGAAAAGGAGGTCGCTGATATGTAAGAGGAACAATGTCGGAGAGTGCAAAAGTTGATCTAAACATTACTCAATTTGTTTAGAATTGTGTGTGAAGTACAAAATTCATCTACTTGATATCATTCTTAAAGCTTATGACTGCATCTTAAGGGATGTAGTTTGTAATTATTCCGTCCACTGAAAAATTATACATGTTAAATACTGTCAACCTTTGAGGTATGACCCACTCCTTCTTCCAGTAACTATGATTAAATGCAAAAAATATTTTACCACGGTGATACTTTGAGTGCAATTTTGAATCGTTCCGAAAACCACCTTTGTGCTCAGCTCAATTAATTTTAATCCGACAATAACAAAAAGTGCCTTTAATGATAGCCTCCAGCATCCCGGCGTCAATTTGCGACACCTCGAGAGTCCATTTAGGAATTAACATGCACACACTTTGACAGCAAATTAACAGCAACGCTGGAGAAAGTAGTTCGGGGGGCTGTCTCTCATCAGTGGCGTACCATAAAACATTCTTTACTACTCACCCTAAAGTGATCATTATGAACCTCACTACTAAAATGTGAACTAATTCCCGCGAAGACATATTTGGAATCTTTAGACAACTCCTGTCAATGTCAGCGAAAAATTGATATATTCGATTTATGCACCCGATTTACCCAAGGTCTGGCTTTTGGCCGAGATTGTGGACACGCAAGAATTTTCAAAAATCTCTTCAAGGTTCTTTATAGTTCCTCAGTGCAACATTTCTGTTTTCGACTCTTATTCCCGATTTTACTACTGAACCGGAAGAAATAAAATTTGAACAAATGGATCCGATGAATTCGAATCCGGAATCAAGTAAATTGAATATTTACTCGATGTTTGTTACAGAATAAGCATATCAAAATTTTATTTGTCTTCAAAGAATTCTTCAAGCAGAATTTTGCACAGCAACAGTAGGACATCGTTATTTTCAATAAAATGCTTATTTCAAGAGTACCATCTCAAGCTATAAATTGTAATAGATTTGTGTCCATGCTTCGAGTATGGCGCAAATACTTCTTTTTCATTGGTGCATTTAGTAGTAGTATTTTTAGTACTTATTGGCCATACTGATACATAAGTATACATGGCAGGTCAATGCAAAGAGAAAAATAAATAACCAAATAAATAACAAGCTCATGCACAAATATTGGATAAATTATATTTAATTATATTATTTGCTCTTGTGTTCTAAATATTAATCAATTGTATAAAACCCTTCGTCTTATAAAAACAATTTCACTTCATATTCAAATTTTTTGTATGTTCTTGTTTTTTTAAAACGCTGAGGCAGCTTTATCATGAAATATTACACAGTTGTAATGAGATGAACGCTTGAAGCGGCTGGTGTTATGCTTGAGAATAGTTAATTTCGCACTGTTTCTGGTATTATATATGTGGTACTCCCCAAGACTCTTAAGCTGGTACATGTTTTTCCAAACATATAAGGGACACTCAAAAATATAAACACAAGGTACAGTTAAAATTTTTCAGATTTATGTGTGGTTATACATGTACGAGCCATTTCCCACTTCAGTTGGTCCAACTATTGAAATCTTAGTTTTTTTCTTATCAAACACAAATAATAATAATGTAGCAGGGTGTTATAGGTTTAAAATATTAACAATGAACATTTTGATAATATATAGTAGAAAACACCAACTTTATCACTCCCTAATCAAATTTGCAGCATAAAAATAACACATGTTGCAATTACAGCATATCAACCTATTTTCATTTCAATGCAAAATAAGTCTATAACACATAGGTGGCTGTGAAAAATAAAAGCCATGACAATTGTTTTTATTAATCACAGCTGTCAGAATACGTTTAAAATAGTTTTGGGTAGTTAAGGTTTTCAAAATGTGTAGAGGAAAGGTTATTAGTGAGAAAATTCGTATACTGATAATTAAATTTTTTAATTCTGGGAAATCAAACTCAGAAATTGCAACTTTGTTAGACTTATCGCGGTACGGTGTGAGAAATATTGTTAGAAGATATAACGTAACTGGTTCAGTTAATATTAAGCCACGATATATGAAAAAAAGTAATATGACAAATGCCGACCGAAGAGCACTAAGAAGAATAATCGTGAAAAACAGGCGTGCCAATTATTTACAATTAAGTGCTCTGTGGAGTGACGCTGTTAAAAGGAGAATTTCGAGGTCCACAACTCATAGAGAGGCCCACAAACTGGGATTTAGCACTTGCAAGGTAAGTTTTCTTATAAAAAAAAGTGAAGTAAAAACCCTAAAGTTGCACAACTGGTTTATAGGCCAAAGAAAAGCCACTATTAACTCTACTGCAAAAGAAAAATCGGCTTAGATGGGCTAAAAAACATAGACAATGGACACCTCAACAATGGTGTGCAATACAATGGAGAGATGAGGCCCGATTCGAAGTTTGTGTCGCTGACAGTCGCAGTAGAGTTATTCGCAAAAAAAATGAAGCATTCCATGTTGACTGTCTGAAGAGGAAAGTGAAATTTCCAGCATCCGTTATGGTCTGGGGCAGTATGCCATCAAAAGGAGAAGGAAAACTTCATTTTATTGATGGAAATGTGGATACAAACAAATATTTGGCAATTTTAGAAGAATCGCTTTTACCAGTGATGGAAGAATGTTTGACATCCGGCCAAGATTTTGTGCAAGATGGTGCAGCGTGCCATACTTCAAAAAAGGCTATAAAATGGATGGAAGAAAATAATGTATCACTTTTGAAATGGGTTTCTAGGAGTGCAGATATGTCACCCATTGAAACTGGCACGAGATGAAAAACGTTCACGACAACGTCCTGCTCGTACAATCACCGAACTGAGACAAAAGCTTCAGGAAATATGGGATTGTTTTACACCAAATTTTTGCCAAAACTTGGTTAAACTATGCCCCAAAGAATTTCAGCCGTAATAAAAAATAAAGGTGATGTTACCCAATGGTAATCTTTCAATTGTTGCTTTGTAAACTTCGCGCATTTATTCGCACATTGTTTATTTGTTCAGATGTTCTATTAGTTATAGGTCTAAGTGATTTAAAATATGTATTTTTACGACTAGAGTGTATCTAAAATGTTTTTGAGAAAATAAATTGTTTAGAAGTAAATAGTTTCGTCATGTTTAGTTTATAAAGGCATATTTTGGTACAAATCTTGAAGTGGGCCAACTGAAGTGGGAAGGGGCTCGTATTTCCAGGCGGAATATTGAAAATTAGTCCTATCAGCCTTTCTGTACTACAAATACTCTGTCTTTCAATACTGTTGCCCCTTGCCATTATATTATAGCTGATATGTGAGTATGCATAATATACCGTCATTATAATAGTCGTTTTAGTCGTAATAAGGCGTAGAATGCCTTATTAAGTTTTTGGCACACAGTTTCAATATGATCAGAAAATGCTAATTTTGAGTCGAAGTAAGTTCCTAAGAGCTTTGCGCATTTCGAGGCCTTAATACCAGTAAGTATAGCAAAGTATTTGGGTAGATGTTTTTGAGTGGCTGGTTCAATATAACCGTTTTGCCTTCATTTAGTATCAGCCTGTTACGATGACACCATTTTATTTATATATTTATGCATTTTATTGATATGATAGCAGCTTCTGAAAATTTTATTGAAAAAACTACTTCCCTGAGAGAGACAATTTTGATAAAAATATATTCTTAACAATTCATCTATTAAGGTTAGCTACAAAACCTATTTTTCGCTTTACAGGTTTGTATCAGGTCAGTCAAACTAAATCATATACTTTTGCCCTTTCTGTATAAAATTCTGCTTGAGAAATTCCTTGAAGACATAAGTAGAAATACGGAATGATTGTTATTAACATCGAGTAAATATTTATTTTACTTGATTACCGTGCAAAAAAAAACTGTTTCTTTCTTCCTGGCTTACGAGAACAGGGACCCACTGATACCTCTGGTGCTCTCTAATGGTGAAACGATTACACACCCTCTAACACTACCTTGCTCCCGTTCAGTAGGGGGCTCTAGTGGTATCATTGACTTACGATTGCAATACGCTTGGAAAATGATATCCAAACAGGTACTGAGCATGTTGTTGTAAAGGAACAAGGTCAAGCAAAATGAATTCAGTGACTTTTTTATGCCTTCAAAGAATTTATTGAGAAAACTGTTGTACCTACTTTTTCGGACAAAAATCAATGATCTAGTTTGACGCGCCAGATTCAAACCTATAAAGGAGAAAATATTTGCTGCTGAAGCAGGTGATTTATGAAGTGTTAGGGCCCAATCTTACACAAATCGTATAATTTTTCGCTAGCGTAAGAGATAATTTACAAGAAATCGACCGTATTTAATATAATTGAATCCTTTACGTCAAAAACTGCTGTCTGGCCGATTTTGCACACTGCGCAGATTTTGTTCCCGGAATTAGAAAAAAGAGGTTTTCTAGCTAAACCAGGTGATTGATGAAGAATTCCTTATTTTAATATGAGAATTAGGATTCCATCTCACACAAATCGTCTAATGTTTCTCTAGTTTGAGAGACAATTTACAAAAAATACCGTATTCCATATTCATTAGATCCATTACTTCAAAAGCGGCTCCTCATTGGCCGAATTGGCGCCCCAGGCGCGAATGTTGATTCTCGCGGGTCAATAGTGAAATCGGGCGCATTGTTACTGGTGCACGAGTACAGAATTGTGTACTCCGAAGTAATTTGAAACCTCAAATTCAGATATAGTTACAAAAAAACTAAAATGGAAATTTTAAATAGAACGTTTATTGCGCCTCCGTCGATATCAGTGAAAATGTGGTATCAAATTCGTTGTCTACATATTCTATTTACGTGTAAAATGGGTTTTGATCGAGATTTTTAAAAACCTTATGCGATATATTTTTTTTAAATACTTAGGGTCGCCCCTAAATAAAGAGGCTCATAAATGCTGCTCGAAAAGTAAGGTCTGGAGGAACTGTTCAAGTGGTAAGGCGTCCAGGTATTTGAAACTCTGAGGTAAACGACCAATCTTGAATCACCTGGAAAAATAATATCCATACCATCACTCCCCACCAATGGTGACTAAATGAACGTGCTCTAATTTCCTCCGACTCTTCAGCACAAAAATTCACACAGCAACGCTAAAGTGCAGACTGATGCGTGGTACCGTATTATTAAGGCACATTCAGTTTCAGTCCCGTGCACATACTGGGCGTACCCATACGGGCGCGCGTTCCGTAAAAAAGCGATAAAGCCAAATTATATAGTTGACAGGATGGAATTTTCGGTACCACCCAAAATGTCTACATTGAGTAACCAATGTTTCAATATCCTTTGGCAACGATAAATCGATATTTTCGACTTGTTTTCTTTCGAAAAGAAAAGTGATCTCTTTGAACAATCAAAAATGTTGAATATGTTCATTACATACATACATTTTTGTACACCAAACAAGCAATATTTTGTGGTAATATTTGGCTATAACAATCCAACACATGACCCCATATTGCAGTGTGGCGCGGTTATATAAATAAATATGCTAACACATGCACAAACTTCGTATAAATAATATTTAAGATTCAGGAAGAAGAAACAAACTCGTGTTTCTGAATCAAATAGCGACAACTTCAGGCAATAATTACAAACAAAACATGTGACAAGGCAGTACCAAATAAAAATAATGTTGTTCAATGTTTGAAAATGTCAAACGTTTGTAGCAATACAACCGCGCCATATTAAATATTCCCAGACATATGCAGCTCACTTCAGGCTACTAAAGTTACATTTCCATGAGACATCCGCCTCTAAGTTACTTTTGAAACAGCCCATAAGTGATTCCAGTTCAAATAGCTGCACTTGTTTTTCCTTCTTTATCTTCTTTTTTCTTTGATTTTCTCTGGTTTCTGGGTGACTAGACCAACTGGCAAACGGACTACTGACTGAAAACAGACATTTACACAACGACAAAGGGCCTTGATATAAATCGACGAATCAGCGTATTTTGCAGCTAGATGAGGCAGTAATAATATTGTCCGTTTCCTTGCTAGAAACTCTCAGCAATTAGATGCACTAGTATTTAAATAAGTAATTTCAACGTACTACATTTAATTTTCTAATTAGTTGGTTAAATATGGCGACTGTGGTGATTAAAAAAGGAGCGCTGATTGTTAATGAGCGCCATATAGAGCGGGGATGGGGCTCATTTAAATACAGGAACATTCAATTAAATCGGGCCGCAGATGTTTTTTACAACAACTGAGAGCAGTAAAGTACCATCATGAGAGAAGGGATAAATTGGTCTAATTTAATCATTTATGTAACTAAATTACATTAGTGTTGCAGAACATGCAGGGAGTGAGAGCTTAAGAACTCGAGCGCTTACTATCAGAGCAAAACAGGTATGGAACAGTTTTTTATACGTCGCGAAGGCAGAACCTAAGCCTACCGGGGTACCGCGACTGCTATAACCCGATTTCTTAACTGCCTAAGGTTAGGAGAACTGGGAAAAACCTCCTCACACGGACTGTTTCCAGTCTCGTCACACTAGAAACAAAGAAGCAGCCAGTTCTGTGAGTTCCACAGAGTTGGGATGAGAGGCGGAAGCCTGGCTGGTCCGTCTGGCAAAGCCTGTTGACTTAGTGGTAGAAGAGAGCAAGGTAGCTGACCTCCTGTCATCGGTACGAAAGGGTCCGGAGACTGTCCGTTAGGGTCATTGCATCCAACACATCCCAAAAATACAATATCTAATTTTCAAAAATTTACGGGATTACAATACTTCGCAGCCAGTAGGTGTGGAAAGTAAAAGGATAGGTAAGTAGTAGTAGTAGTGGTGGGAAAGCACTGACAACTAGGCCATCTTTGACCCGTAATACAAACATTGCACTTCTCCACGAGCCATCTACTGGTAACAAATATAATAAACCAGCTCCAGCGATGAGATGTACCTTTTTATATTGCACAGCGTGCGTCATATAGGCAACACAACATCCATGTCAGGGAATAAACTTTAAAAGCGGAGATTCGACTCGCGACACCTGGGTTGCTAGCTAGACACCCTGACCACAGATCTACCGAGGCTGTCAAAAGGATAGCTAAAGAAGCCAAAGGCTCCCAAAAGGATAGCTAAAGAAGCCAAAGTATATTGTAGTTTAAACGAAACATTCCTATAGAGAGATATGTCAAGGAAAACAAAAATTACTATATACAGGTCAATCTCAAGGCTTGTCTTGATTTATGAGAGTGAAAGCTGTGCTCTTCTTAACGCTTCAAAAGTAGGTTACAAGCTGTCGATATGTTATGCATCTGCCAAAAGGATCACAAGAGGAGGTAAAATCGAAAATGAAGTCATACGGGAGAAACTTGAGGTGAGATCCATATTGAACTTGATTGAAATGCAGCAGCTAAAGTGGTGCCACGAGTGACTACTCTGCAACACCTTACATGCACCTGGTTCCCACATAGATCGATAACACTCTAAACCATATCCGCGGCAAGTTCGCTGACCGCCCGTCGTCGGAGCGAATGGGTCCCGAGACTGTCTGTTAGGGACGTGTCAGTATCAGTTCTCTGAACAGCATCGAGTATGGACAATGTAGTCGGAGTGGCAGAACCCCAAATATGCGAGCAGTTCGGCGAGGCTGTGCGGAAAAAAGTACTTCTTAGACCTAAACAAATATCCTAAGTTTTTACTAACTTCATGCCAAATCAACTCCTCGATGATCTGGCCTCCAACCAACAGAAATGAATGACTTTTTGGACAATGGATAGAAGTAGAGTTTTTGTTTAGATTACCTAGCTGTAATGTCTTATTCATCCCAAAAGTTATTCCAGGAATGTCCGTTAAGTAACATTTTCATCCCTTTCACGATCGTAACTTACTGCCATTAAATCATTTTTCTTTCCTTTTACAAAACCGAGAGGAAAATAAAATTGTCATCACACACTTGTCATTTGCCAATACTTCCTCTCTAACTTTCAAGTGAGTCTGTTATTTTTGAATTTTTGGGTGTCAGTTTAGTTATACGCTTCCAGCCTCGTTAATTCTAGATTTGCCCGATATCGGGTCGGTACTGTAGTTAGGACAAGAAAAAGATTTCTATGGACTTATTGGATGAGCTTGTTTGACTACCTTGGTCCATTCAATCGTTGTGTTACACATGCTTGCAACTAAGTATTTTTTGTGTGCCGAACATAATCTTCTATGAATTGATGACAGCGTTGCGTGAAAAATTCATAGTCAACCTACATTCCTAAATTCTTACAAGCGTCCAACTTTACCTGTTTGTATGTGTGAGACAAATCCTGCAACTGCATTTTCAACCAGCTTAACCAGTTGAGCTGAAATTTTGTACACACGTTTGCTTTGAATGATAATACAAGATGAAATGACTGCCGCCATTTCGAATCCAATGAACAAAGTGACGTCATTCTAAATCCAATATGGCGGCCACCGCAGAATGCCTATTTACATTATTCGTAGCCACCGCTATGGTATAGATATCAAATGAAAGGACTTGATGAGAGCAACATTTTAAATTTAATATGGCGCCAGCTACAAAATGGTGATTCACGTTTCTTGTAGTTAACCGTATGATATGGCTATTCAATATGGCCACCGCCCCGAGATGGCGTTTATAGTTACTATAGTCACCCCAATCGACGTGACGTCATTCTAAATCCAACATGGCGACAGCCGCTAAATAGCGATTTATAATTTGAAAGGCTAAATGGAGGGCTTAATGAAAAAGCACAATAAGCATCCTAAGTTCAATTAAATATGGCGATCACCGTAAAAATTTATCATTATATGATTTGTATCTATCGAACTTTGTGGTACACATAACGTAAGACGTTTTATGGAGTCCTAATAGTAAAATATATGAAAGTTATAATCCACTAATCTTATAACCTTTAACTTGGGAAATACCTCTCAGATTTCAATGAAACTTTTACTTAATGTTCCCTGTATACAGCAACTGACTGGAAAATCTCATTTTCTCGTATTATATATATACAAAAAAGGTTTAGTTGTTAGAAGTGTCTAAAGCTAACAGTTTTCGAGATATTTGTTTTTAAAGGTTCCAATGCATTATTTGTACCATGGTGATAAAAACTTTTTATAACATAATAATCAAGTTGCTTCGGATAATATCTGAGTAGTGTTGCTATGATTTTTAATAATAACAAATGGGGATGGCAACAAAACCAATAAACGGAAATAATAACTACAAAAACTGTTTAAACTGAGCACCAGCTTGCCTAACACACTCTCGAGCTCGACGAACTAATCCTCCAAAGCATTTGGATATTATTTTTCATTTTCTGGCTATGGTGGAACATTCTTTGTCGAAGATCATATACGGTGGCGTATTGTAAACGCGTCGTTTTAAATCACCCGAGAAGAAGAAATCCTTAGGATTTAAATCTGGTGATCTAGCCGGCCACGATACAGGTCCTGATCGGCCTATCCACTGGTCTGGATAAACTCTATTTAGGTGCTCTCTAATATACTAAAATGAGGTGGTGCGCCGTCGTGCATAAACTACATATCCATGCGTGTTTGTAATGGCAGATCTTCAAGCAGAGTAGGTAATTGTTCTTCAAGAAATTGTAAATACCTTTGGCCATGTAGTCTATGTGGTAACTCAACGGGTCCTATTAAATATTGTCCAATTATTCCTGCCCATAAATTAATTTGAAATTGTACTTGGTGGCGGGCTTGTATTATTGCATGAGCATTTTAGTCTGCATAAACGTGAAGATTATGCGAGTTAATGGGCCCATCCCTTCCAAATCCTGCTTGGTCGAAAAATAATAGTAACGAGGTAAAACCATTGTTGTGGTTAAACTTCCTTAAGAGCCATGTACAAAATTCTACCCTTGCGGGCTCATCCTCCGCGCTTAAACCATACACTGTTTGCAGGTGGTATAGATGGAGCAGTTGCTCTAGTATTTACTGTATATCTGAGAAACGTTGCCACGTGGTCGATAACTACAGAGGAGGGTAAGAATACCTATGGGTTGATTGTATGTGCCTGCTTGACTGAGTTAATACGTTTAATTTTTCTATTGTGAGTGTACGTAAGTCAATTTCTTTCTCAGAGGATTTAAACTGCGCTGAACTTAAAGCTTTATGAACGTCGCGTAGGAAGTGTAGTCAATCCACTTGATGCCATTTTTTGGTTCGTAAGCTAACAACTTGGTTTCAAAAACGTAAGTTCCTATTTATTCGAATCGGTAACTGCTATTTCGTTTCGGCTCACATATTACACGTATAGTAAGAGATTCTCATCCATTTTAGCGAATCGATGAGCTTTAAATTGACCGATGACATCAATAATATCTAAATAATATCGATCGTAATTTCCGATTCTAAATAATGTGGCGCCAATAAAGGAAAGTGTGTCTGAAGAGCCGTGCAGGCCACCATGGTCGCAACAAAGACGTCCAAATAAACATGTCTTTACGGCAATTTATTCATCGCATCCGATTTTATGGCTAATTTATAGAAAAAGTGACGCCGACTCCAGCGTAAACTTTTCTGAACTACGCCAACGACAAAGCATTTATCAAATGAGTTGTTTGGACGGCTCAGAGAATGCGGTAATTCCAAACTGTTTTCGTAACGGTAGGTCCAAGATGTATCTATTATGATAGCTCGTAGAAAGTTCAACGCTAAAAAATGTCAGTATTTGATTCCCTATAGATACACAGATAGATAGATGGATAGATAGATGGATGGATAGATAGATCAATAGATAGATACATAAATGACATGGTTAATGTAGTCAAAAAGTGTGAGTCTTTTCAGATGACATTATGCTTTTCGTTAAGGGTGATTCAGCAGACGATATAATAAACTTTCTAAATGGCAATTTAAATAATATATTTGAATAGTAGTGCAATAATATTTAAGTATAAATAATAGTCACGTATAAATAAAACTAAAAATATGATATTGAAATCCAAGTATAATTTAACCTGTAATAATGGTGTTGTAATTAATGGTAGTACAATAGATCAAGATGATGAATGTAAATATTTAGGGATAACTATAGATGAAAATTCAACGTTCTCAAAACATGCAATCTATAACTAAAAAGGTCTCAAAAAAAGTGAATTTATTATGTACAATGGGGAAAGACTTGAGTGTATGGGCTAAGCGACTTATACATAAGACAATAATCCTACCATATTTAAATTACTTTGCTTGTATACGTTCAGGGAAGGTCATATTGAACTTCTTAAAAAAAATAGAACCAGGCGGTGAGAAGTATTTTGGAATGGGACAATTACAGTAGAATTAAATACATGCTGACATCAACAAATTTAAGTGTAAGTCAGGAGATATTTTACAGCACGAGTAACGTATGTCCTAAACATTTTGCCACAAAATTCATTGGATTTAATTTTAACAAAGTATGATATACTCGTACAGGCTTAGTAGAAAAAACCGAAACGGTGGATTATCTCAGCAACCGTCAAATATAAATGAACCAAATTTTGTGCGGTAAATCAACTTGAAGAATTCAAAAAATATATTTGCAAGGTTAGCAATTTTATAGTTTTCTCTATGTTAGGGAATTGTAAAATTTTAAATAGAATACCCTAATTTTTAGTATTTGAATCAATTGCCTGTATCTACTTTATTATGACCTGATATTATCATTTTTACTCTTGTCAATTTCGGAGATGTGGCATCATGCTTCTTTGGAAATTAATTCAAAAACGACAAGGTATGGTCAATTATCTCGAAAACGATCCAACCGAAATTAGTACAGGGGAGTAACTGCACATTCTAAATTCATGAATTGCATTTACGATGTTTCCAAGATTCTATTTAAAAAAAGTCAAGGGAATAAGGAAATTTAATTATGAAACAAGTAAATATTAGTGCAAAATAATAACATAATATTAAAATATAACAAAATACCTATATTCTTAATTAAGTGCTCAAAATGGCTACAATCGTTGGCTAAACAATATCCGAGGCGATCGTAAAATTCTGCCAAAGCATTCGATAACATGTCTGGAGTAATTTGTGCGGCTTCATGCAAAATCTTTTGTCTAAGTTCCTCTAAATCGTTGGGTCGATCTTTATAAACTTTGCACTTCAGAAAACCCCAAAAGAAGAAATCTAGTGGGGTTATATCTGGGGAGCGAGGTGGCCATTCCAGAGTGCCACGTCTTCCAGTCAATCTTCTTGGAAATTGGTTATTTAAAAACTCCATGACCCCTCTGGAGAAATAAGCTGGAGCTCCATCATGGTGGTACCAAATTTCGTCCATATTGTCATTTAAGTTTCTAATTTTGGGTATTATGCGTTGTCTAAGATCAATATATTTTTGTCCTGTCAAATTTCAATCTATGAAAAATGGACCAATGACATGGTTGCCCAAAATTCCTGCCCAAACATTGACTTTTTCCGGGTATTGAGTGCGAAGTTCCGACATCCAGTGAGGATATTCTCTACTCCAGAATCTGCATTTGTGCCGATTCACTTGTCGATTTAAACAGAAGGTGGCTGAACAAAATTTTTTTGTGGAGATCGGGGTTGTTTATCTTTTGCATCATATTTTCTGCAAACTGAGCTCGACGGTCTGGGTCATCTTCTTGCAGTTGGTGGAGGTGAATTATTTTGTAGGGTTTGAGTTTTCCAGCGGCCAAGATACTTCTGACCGATTTCTGACTTTTTCGCGAATTAAGTGCTAATTGTGTGGTACTTGTACTAGGGGTTTCTTCGAGTTGTAAAAGAATACTTAACTTATTCTCTTCACCAGTAGCAGTTTTCACTCTCCCTGATCCAAGTTTTCTTTTCACTCCGCCGGTTTCGAAAAAGTTTCTTACTGTCCTGCAGATGGTAGATTTTTAATTTGTTTTTCGTGATAGAGCGCATTAAACAAATTACACACTTCTTGATAATATCTTTGTTTATCTCCATATGCTCAAAAAATAAGAATTTCAATTCGCTGTTTTTTGTTTAGTACAAATGCCATAATAACGCCCGCAATATTTATCACTTTTAAATTGTTTTGACATTTCTAATTGTTATGGTCCTGAAGTCTCCATGACATTACAAACAAATAAATAACACGCCTTCTTGTTTATTTTGGAAAACAAACAAGCGTATGATTTCTTACTAAAATGCAAGACTTAGGAATGAAACAAAGCGTGATGCCATATCTCCGAAATTGACAAGAGTAAAAAAACGATAATATAAGGTCATAATAAAGTTGATACAGGCAATTGATTACAATAATAAAAATTAGGGTATTCCATTTAAAATTTTAAAATTCCCTAGCCTACAGATAAAACTATAAATTCGGCAACCTTGCAAATACAATTTTTGGATTCTTCATGTTGAGTTACCCCCTTGCGCAGCATTCGGTTCATTTATATTTGACAGTTGCTGAGATAATCCACCGTTCCGGTTTTTCTACTAACCCTGTATATAATACTATCAGTTACCTTTGGAAAAAAAGTTTGTTTACTTACGTAACTGTCAGTTGAGATTTATTTATTTTGAAGTTTCCGCTCCAAGATGTATAAATTAGGAGTAAGAAGTACCTACAATTTGGTTGGGTGGGTACATCCAAAGCTGAAATCTGTCGAATATTCCAGAATACATTTCACGCAGAACTATTTATCAGACGATAGCGGAGTGCGAGCAGGGAATACCATGTCTAACTCTCCCAAAAAGTGGAAGACCACGTGCATTTACTGCACAGAGACCAGGGAGATTGGGGATTTTAGATCACGAAAAGTAATTCACCTTGAGTAATTCTGAAATGAAGGGAAACAACGGATTATATCCGGACAACGTAGAGGAATACCCGAACAATGTTAGATACAAACATAAAGTGAAACTTGCAGATAAAACCCTTGCCTGGTGCGCAATTTCTAACAGAGGTGTATCCCAACCTTTTGTGGGTAGAGTGAGGGGTGAAGCTTTGAATAGTCAGAGCTATATCGATAACTGCCTTTCCAAAATTGCCTCAGTTTCTACAACACAACATACCTTTTGTTCCCAAAAACGATAATCCTCCAAACCTTACCATAGGCTCGCCCAATAGAGCCTGTTTGGGCTTTACTGTCTAGGAAGGTTTATCATGGAGGCTGGGGAAGCCCAAGATGGAAAACAATTGAGACGGCGAATTTACGAAATTGATCTAAATGCCGTCCAGGACCCCATTCTAATAAGGTTGCATCTGGTAGAGCACAATGGGCTACTCCAGATAATTTGATGATAGTATAGCTTAGTTAAGTATTGAGTTGTAATAGTTAATGTTCAAATTTCTCGTTAAAAAAGATCCGATACATATTTTGTGCCAACACTTTTAGGATACACGTAATACAAGATGAGTAATATAATGTACCCAGATCATATTACTGATAAAATAAAGATTTTGATGTCTCTAGAGAACATAATCCTCTACTGACTGAAGACAGCGTTTTGGTGGAAGTGTACCTAACGCCATTTTTAAAAGAATGCGTGTTTGCCAAGTTTGACTGCTTGGCTTCATGAGTGAAACTACACCGTGATGTAGAATGTAAAATTAAATCTTCTACCATGATCCAGAAGGGGTGTCCTGGGGTCCCCACATTGCCTCACACCCCGAAATACCCGATTTAAAAAAAATTCGAACGTGTTTTTTAATTTGCAGATAGATGCTCCTCCGCCCGCTCTTCAATTTGAATCGCCGATGCCCCCCCCCCTCAACCCCGAAACGCACATCTTCCTGAACATGAATCTTAAGCTCCTTCTGCTCCACTCTTCATATTCCAAATTGATCACATGGAACTAGCAAAAAAATATTTTTCAGATACGCCCAGGTCTATCAAAAGTGGTTGCTACTATTTGAATTAACGAAATTGACCTTCAAATGACCTTTGCGGTCATTGTCTAGGTCATATTTAATGTTCCAGGTAATGCTTTTTTAATATGCTATACTAAGTTTTCTCAGGACCTTTTAAGAAAAATGCCTGGTTGCTCATGTTTGGGAGTGTTCGGATATTTAAGAAACAAATATTACCAAATGAAGAAACTTAAAAAAAAATCTTATAAAGTGAGATATCATTTCAAAATACCGGTTGCATAAAGGGGATGTTTCATGTAGAAGATTTGTTATTCGAAAGTATGTATCTCCCATTTCTTGTTTCTTAATGTGACAATGCAATTTACATACTCACGTAGATAACAGTTGTGAATTCTAGATTAAGATTAGCGGAGGCTCGAAATATATAGAAACAAGTACATTTCAAACAAACAGCGTCAAGTAAGTTGTCTCTGTCTCTGTAAAGGATTGTTAGGCGCAAGTTAACTCTTCTGATAAAAAGGTTAGCTACGAAAATGTATAACAAAAAATTACCTTCCTCCTCCCCCTGAGAGGACCTGCTTCAGGCGCACAATATTGGCCTTCACTATGCACAGTGCAATTGCTGACTGTGACATACGACGATAGGCGACGACCCTTGCCCATCGGAGGACGACATTGCACGCATTCCCCTCCCTCTGCAACCCCCAGTTTTTAGCTCCTACAAAAAAAAAAATCCGAGAGTCGTCAGAATCATCTGAAAAGTCGAAAAACGCAGTTTGGTCCAGTTTTATTCTATTTTAAATTTATCCCTTTTCTCTAACGTCATTGGAGTGATTCACAAAAACTACAAAACTTTTGTGTCCTTGGCATAGTAGTAACATTGTGGAGGCATTTCAGCAAAGTCCGAGCAGTACTTGTGAAGTTATAGGAGGTTATAAGATTAGCGGACAGACCGACACACCGACGGAAGTGAGTGACATGAAAATATAAAAAAATCCGACTGCAGTAACTGGAAAGAATGCAAATTTAGGTGTGCTATCAAATGTCAGAATACAGCAAGCTGTTTTCTCTGTTGCCCGTGAAATAGATTTCTTTGTCGACATATACATATACACGCGCGAAAAACATAACCCTCATTCTGAGGCAATCGGATAAAAATAGTCTTTTCCCAAGGCCCAAAACATCGTATACGAGTATTACCGCCTGCAGCAGTTCCAACTAGTCTGCCAATCTCTAACAGTTTTTGTGTGTATGGTTGTTGTAGATCAAAACAAATTCCGAACAATCGCATTACCCTTGCACGTTCCTAATAAACTCCTACCGTTAACGATTCTTCATATGTGTTAAACTTCAAAGCATACCGACCAGTCAGCACATCAAGAATTCTAATCTGCCGCCTTTATAACCAACTCATGCTTTCCTAGGTGATGCAGCCTGCGGTTAATAAACCCACTAAAAGAGTGGTGGGATATGTGAGGGGAAAGAGAGGAAACAGAGGGGAAGTGAATGTGCATCCTCGACATTATTATTTATGTCTTGTCGACAGCTTCTGAGTCGTCAAAGAGCATAGGGATTAAGTATCTACGCTTTAATTGCTGATACGTATTTGGAATTACTAATTGAAATGAGATAGCTTGCGAGGTGCAAGTGTAGGAAAGAAAATTGTAGTTAATGCAGTTTATTTAGTAGGCGTAAAATGTATGGTTTTTTGAATGCATTTCTACACTCACAGATTCTGTTTTTCTTAACCGCCATGTATTGCTTTGTACCTACAAAGCTGGAAAAAATTGCCGGTAATTATGAAGATTCGCAAAACAACATTTCCAAGGAAAACAGTATTCGAAAATGCCATATAAAGTTCTTCTAAAAAATTTGTTTTAAAATGGCGTCGCGGATCTACTTTTTATGTTTATCATTTCGTCTCTAAACCCGCGTACAAACAGAAATTCCAATGCAAGCCAAGGCATATGTGGTTTCAGATTTGGAGGTGTTTGAATTGGTGTGTACGGCGCGAGCCAACATAGGCCAACGGTTTCCAAGGTCGGCTTTGGCGTTCGATTGCGTTCGCTTCTTGATCGGTACATCAAAGGGAGGTTTGATTTTGTTTGGACAGGAATTTTTGCGGTTTTAGTATTTAGTCGTTTGCCTGCATTCGATCAGAGGAGACTCGTCGCTCGACATTAGCACCGAACTTAACCCAACGCGGTCCAACTCGAAACTAAATTTAGGTGTGCAGATGAGCGCATTCCAATACCTTCCAACAATAAACGCCAACGTATCACGTCACATGTGCTTGCATTCGTATGCTTGGCGTTGGATTTTCGGTCTGTACGTGGCCTTATATTCAAACCAATTTTTCTCCAAAAAAAGTTCTCGAGAAATATGTTATTGATCGAAAAACACGATATTCGAATAAATCTGCGCCATTTTTATATCAGAAATATAACCGTGAACTCAAACCTCAGGTACTGCCCTCTACCCCGCATTTTCATGGATATGATAAGGCTATCATCGAGAACTGAATGATAGAGATGTTCTGAATTCAATTTGAAACCTTTATTTCATATAGCTTACGCTGCATAAATGATGCCATTGGCTTATATATAAATAATAAAAAAAAATATATTGCTTCTGTATATATATTCAAAATATGTACTCGTTAGGAACAATTTTACTATTGACCCGCGGGATTTAAAATCTTGATCTGGATCATAATAGCCCAATGCGAATGCGTCTTTCTAGTAATGGATCGAATATAGCCGACTTCTTCTAAAACATCTATCAGCGAAAAAATATTATATCAATAAATTCTCCATAAATGACCTTGTTTAGCTACACAAGCATTTGTTTCCACTTGATCATAACCTATGATCCGGATCAACAATGACCAATTAGAAAGCGTTTTCGTACAACTGCATCGTAAGTTGGCCTATCGGAAACAGCTACCATAAACCCAGCTTGTAGATGATACAACCAAATTCAAAACAAACATGAACACCTGAGAAAATTGGAAAAAGGATATATCGGTTGTTAATTAAGTGTATATTTCAACAAACTTCTTAATTATTTTCCATTATCACATGTTTTTACTGCTGTACCTAATCCGCATGTCGCCCTTCGAGGTAAATAGAGATATTTCTGGGTAACAATAATTTATACACCTTTATCTGGCTTAGACGAATGGATACTGTTGTCTTTTCTTTATAACATTTTAGAAAAAATAGAAACCATATAAGAAATTATACAACCAAAAGAAATAATAATATATACTAATAAAATAAATTCTGTAAAATATAAAATGGAAACCATTATTTTTTCTGCTTCTTTATGGGCTAGAGATGGGGTATGTATTCGAATTAAGATAATTCAGATTCAGATAATAACGATTCTGGGCCGCTTTCACGTCTTGGTCAGATTTTAAGGAGGATGAGTCTATGGCAGAATTATAGTAAAATATAATAGTTTGACTCCGAAACTTTCCGGATGAAGTTGAATTAAACTTACTACCTACTTACAGTATTAAAACCCTTTACCCCAAATCCGGATTAAACTGTAATTAACAGATATTTTCAACGGTTGTAACAAATTAAGATAACAAGTTCCGGTGTGAATGCGGTATTTATGCATTGATAGACATATTATTCTTGGCGTTGAATCACCCTAATTAACAGTTGTGAATACTTACGAACGCATCCTCCTACCCCCATCTCTAGTAGATGTATTTGATGTGGTAGCACTGGACAGTTCTGTGACTGGACAGCTGAGCTGATGAAAGATGAAAGGATTCCTGCTTTTAAGTATAATAAATATTTTCCTGTGTTCATTCGACATATGTTAGTTATATACAAGTTACCTAGTCACCTTTCGTAGCAGCCAGTAAGTACATCGACTGACCAATTCAGCAAATTCGGTACATTCCATATTGTTCACGACCTATAACTATTGCTACAAACATAATTTGCATACTGAAATACTTTTAATAAAAACATGATTGCCAATACTTTGTATATAGGAGCCCTGTCCAGCTTCATTTGGCCCAAACACAAATTTTGTAGTTTTTTTGACTTTTATCGGCAAAAAAAACACTAGAACATAGGTGATATAAGAGATATCGTAAGATATAAGACAAAATATGGTATTTATTGCAATTTAGGAAATATACGGATTCAATAGAGTATGTTGTGTCATAAAAAATTGACAACTGTAAAAAAACTTCAATACCTAAATATTGCTAACGATGATTTGTCAAGACGGACGTGGTAACAATGCTCGTTTGTCAACGACGCTCGCTTGTTTCAGCGAACCTTTGTTTATCAGGCGGCCTTACCTCGAAGTTGCTGTCAAAAATGGGCAGAGGGAAGGCGATAGATGAAAATATTCGATCAATTATCACTACTTTGCATAAATCGGAAAAATCAAACGGTGAAATTGGAATATTGCTCGGGTTATCTAGATATAGTGTTCGAAATATTGTAAGATTATACGAATCAAATGGTTCAACTGCCAAAAAACAAAAACCCAGATAGACGAGCTTTGGGCAGAATTATCAAGTCTAATAGACGTGCTAACTACGGAGAGTTGAGTGTGCTCTGGAGTGAAGCTGTTGGAAGACGTGTTTGCAGGACTACGTGTCATTCAGAAGCAAGAAAACTAGGTTATGGTACTTACAAGGTAATTTTCACGAGTTCAATCCTAAGCAACAAGAAATAATTATTGTTTCCTTTGGAGCAAGCTAAAGAAAAACCATTATTGACCCTAAAGCAGAAGCAAAACAGGTTAAAATGGGCTATAAATACTTTACCTCGACGAATTTAAGCTGTAATTAAAAATAAAGGTGATGTTACTCAGTGGTAAAATGAGTTACGATTTCTTGTTTCTTTAAGATAAAAATCACAAATTTTGTTTCCCCTTTTTTCAGCTCCAAACGTTATAATTAGTTTAGTTTTTTTGTGTAATAGAATTTTAAGATGCTGTTTGCAGAATAAAAATTAAGAATTATGCCACTATTAGTTTAAATGATCGTCAATATATGCTAATAATTGCAAATTTACCAAGTGGGCCAACTGAAGCTGGACGGGGCTCGTATATCGCGCACACACACGCATGAGTGTGCCAAACAGTGGTTCGTATATCTACAAATTATAACATTAGGCGAACATTTAATCGTCAATCGACACGTTGATGCATATTTAGAATATTTTTTTCTAAAATTAACAGCTAAGTAATAGACTGTTCTTTTCAATTAAGGGTTCAGTGATTGATGTTATTTTTGATGTAGTTTTACGAGAACGCGTCCTATTTGCTCATTGTTGATCTGGATTTGATCAACAGAAAAAATATGTTTTTGTAGCTAAACCAGGTGATTCATAAAGAATGGCTTAATATGGGGATCAGAGAGGCCTTTCTTACAAAAATCGTATATTTTTGAGCTAGCTTGAGATACATTCTAAATAAAATCGTCCATATTGGTTGATCTACTTTGGTCAAAATCGACTTCACTGATTTGTCTTTCCGGTATTTTCAAGAAATTACTTGGGTGCCTGATCCAGGCATGTTGCCATACTGTTCTTTTGTAGCATCTCATCTGGGATGCAGTAGGGGTATTGTCCGGCTCTCTTATATATCTTCTTAATGCACATCCCTAAATTAAGAATGACACATAAACTTATGCCTGGGAACACAGCAGTAAGTCCGTAAGCTAGTACGTAGTTCGTTTTCGATACGTGTCTCCTTCTGCTATCTGGGCTCAGCGCCTGACGTAATGATCTGCTGGATTTTTCTGCTCGTACTATTGCCAGATTGAAGTTAACTACCATTAGGACAGGATTGAATGTCTATGAATGAATTGTATTGGCCTGTTTGACTGACTTGATCTGTTCTATTTCTCTATTGTACATGTTCGTAACCCATTGTGTCATAGCGTTTAACTTGTGCTGAACATAATACTTTATGCAGAGTCAACCTACTTGACGCTATTTTTTGAATCACCTTCATTGCTCATGCGATCACTATACAATTTGTTTATGTTCGAAATTTGTTTTATTTGAATCTAAAAGACGGCTCTAGAATATACATAACTTTCTTATTGCCAATGTATTTATTTATACCACTAGTGACCTTTAAACATGATAATTATTTTTTTCGTTACGCCAATGACCTGCTGATAAACAATAAATGCATGTCGTGCCATATACGGCGGTTCGGAATTTTGTTCGGGGGCGTAAACTCTCTAAAAATTTAGATGATGTTTCGCTTTTCAACTTGGGAGCGGCTAACACCTGATTGTTATACAGCTAATTATATTGAGGTATTTTTATTGCTTGCATCGGAATATTTGACCTAAAATTTATCTCAACCTTCAGGTGAAATACCAACTGAGAACGCCTACCCTTATCTTTAGAATGTATCTGCATTATAAATGATAAAGGATACAGGCTGATTAAAAAAAGAATGGCAATATTTGTAGCGTAGTAAGTACATCGGGAAATAAGAAAATATATATATATATATATATATATATATATATATATATATATATATATATATATATATATGAATATATTAGGGTGTGGCAAAAGTACCGAAACGGTTCGATAACTCTGGGAATTCATTTTAGGGCGAAATGTAGTTGTAGGATTTTTTCTTAACTATCGGTCGGTGACCTTGGATTTGACCTTCATTTTGACTTTGAAGGCTATTTGAAGATCAACTTTTCGATTTCAAATGTAAACAACTATTCTTGATTCCGGTACTCAAACAAGCGTAAAATTTTACGTTTAAAATGACCTCAAATGACCCTCATATTTAACCTTGTGTGATCCCTCAAGGTCAAACTAACACTAATAATGTATATCGATAACTATTCCGGGGTTCTATTTTAGGGAGAAGTGCTTCAAATGAAAGCTGTAAGATTTTTAATCAGCTGTCAGAGGATGACTTTGGATTTGATCTTGAAGGTCCTTAAAATTTTAAACTATTTTTACCCAAGAATGAAACGAAAAATTTTACGTTCAGATAAGATCTTGAATGACCCTCATATTTAACCTTGAATAACTTCCTTGGCCCACTTAAGCAAGGTTAACCATTATAAGTAATATTAGACCTTGACCCTACCATCTACTCGTCCGTCAAATAAGCGTTTTTGAGACAAGAAACCAAGGGAATTATCATCAACATAGAATATTAGCAAACAAATCCTGACTAAGCACCTTTGTTCGCCCATTTCGGTCCCGCTGTAATATACAACTTACAGCTTCGACCTCCAATAATGCCGTCTCTGAGACAGCCAAACCATGGTAGCTCAAGCGTCATGACATTTAGGCGACGCGTACAGCTAGCTACACAACGAGTGCACATCAAGCAAACAATAACTAGTTCCAAGCTGACATCTTATAAGGAAATCTTCTGGATCATATTTCATATTTAAGCTACATTTGCTCCGTTCTTTAATAATGCATCTCTATGAAAACAAGTAGCGCAGTTTCATCAACGTACGAATACATATATGTTTTGAAAATAAACATGTCAAATGCTGCGCGATTTTACGGATGTTGTTTACGTATTAATACAGACGGTCAGCTGCATGCAATATTGTGAAAATGGAATAATTCCATTTTTGTTCGGACAAAATCAGGTCATATAGTCGAAAATGCGTGAAAGCCATTTCCAATTGGTCGACGGGAAATGTTTCACGTATATAGCGAATTCGATCAATTTATATGATTATTGTTGCAATATGGACTGCGAAATTGGTTGACAATGCATGAAACATGGCTGTCATGAGTTCAGAATCTAGGTTTTTAGGAGAGGAAGTAAAAAATATCGTAAAATAGAGATAACAGCCAGCAAATGCGGTTCAACTCCAATAGCCGCGATGTCCACTTTTGCACCCGTTAGGCCTATGTGGTTGGAGGTTAAACTGTCAAAAGTAGACAGACTTGTTTTTAACCTTAGACATGACCCATGGATAGCATGGGATTCTACCTTCTTCAGTGAATATGCTTTTTAGACATGCGTCATCTGCTTCTACCTTTCCAGATTACCCCCCATTTCAAAGTTCACCTCGGCTTATGGCTCGTGGCCTTATCTTGTTTAAAGATTATGCTTATTATAATTGATACCTGACTATTGTCAAATAAATACTGTATTCTGAATCTACAATATACCAACTTCATCTTTCAGAGAGTAACAGAACACTAATGTCTAATGCCTATTATACGAGTATATTAAATTAATTTTTATGCATGTTTTTTGACACTATGTTTGTAAGACGATATAGAAGATAAACGTGAAAACAACAAACCCGCCTTAGAGTATTTCGAAGTACCAAGTACCCCGTACAAAGGCAGCAAACAATTCCGTCACCAAACCACATACTTGATGACGGAACGATAACGAGTTATTCTTTTTTGACAATCGATAAGGGCGATATAACCGGCACGTATATCATGTAAAAAACCTATAAAACGTCAAAAAAAACCTATAAGATGTCAACTTGCAGACTAGGTAGTTTTTAGGGCGCAAACAGTCATTCCACGTTTACTCACTAGAATCGTTGCGAACGTCCATCTATGGAGGAATCACTAAACTACACGCATTGTTGGTTGCATATGTTTTGTGAGACTGAGTGATCCATGTCTGTAGTTTTTATCTCTGAGAAGAAAATTGTTTGAATAGCAAGATCGCATTTGGATCATTATGTGTATTGGTCTGCATGTGTATAAAATCAGTGACATTTGCTGTGTCAGAAAATCAATACTGAATATGCTAAATATGACGGGTTATTTATATGTTGTGCTTCCTAAAGAGAGGTTATATTCAAAGTTATAAATTACGAAAAACTGAGGAGAATTACGGGAGATCATCACCGTGCCCGCGTTGTGTGTAATTACTGTTAGCATGTATATGGGTTGTACATACTTCGACAGTGTACAGTGAATATAATTATCTCTCTCATTTTTTAAATTCAGCAAATTTGTATATGTAATATCCGGAATGGATACTAATTTCTAGCTTTGAATCTCGATTAAGTGTATTTGAGATAAGAATCCAATAGAATTATCAATACATACAACTTACAGCTTAGACCTCCAGTAATGCCGTCTTTGAAGCAGATTTTACATCACATCAGAGACAAGCATTGATAACTAAAGCCTCATGACATTTAGGCAACACGTACAACTAAGTGCTAAGTTAACATATTGTAGAAAAACCTACATAATGTCAAAAAACCAGTATAATGTCAAAAAATCGATGATACCCGTGCGGATTGTCGGGACCAACACCTTATTTTAGGTAAAAGAGAGTACCACCCATATTCAACCGACGTATAGCATACACTCTACTATCTTGGGATTATGTTAATTTTCCGTAATAGTACGAATTCATCATACAGATTATTCGTTTATGATTTATCATACACTCGTTTCCAGAGCGTAGGAACTGGGGCACACCGCCCATTAGGGCATACATCCCTTCTCAAAGGAAATATCCTGACATAAGAATTTAAGCGGACGGCGGCTTCTGTTGATGCCCAGGTGTAGGTACAGATATGTTGAATTCAACGTTCGTTACGAAAAGCAGTCCAGAATCTCAAAGGCTTCGGTGTCACCTCTGATTCAGAGATGACCAAGCAACATGACAGCCTCAAAGTAACAATCCCTTTATATATCCTGCCATGAGAAACTTTCAGACTAAAGCGATTGCCAAGAGGGGAGGCTAGGTGGTCACACAGAGAGGGATTTTGCTTCTGTTAAGAGCCGTCGTATCAACACCCAAAACGCTCCGAACTTCCCTGATCGAGGGTACCACCAAAACAGCGTACCAGCAAAGAACATAACCCTAACCTTATCGGTAGTAATTGAGCCCGTGAGCCATTAATAGAATTATAAATATATGGTCAAAGTATCTTTATAAATAAGGCTTACGACATTCGTTTCATGAATGGTTAGAAATCCATGCAGAACAGTAGAATAAAGGAAATACTCAGTGATTGCTCACATTTCACGTAACCAAAACACTGCAATCAATAGCACAGTAACACTGTAATTAGGTGCACACCACGCACTATTTGATTTTAGCAGCGTCCGTTATACCCTTTTGAGCGTAAATTACGCCAGTGAAATCTTACAGGTGCTGAACAGGTGCCCAGAGGAATGGAATGTATAAGATAAACAAGTGGTCGTGTTGAGTGACATTAAACCTTCGAGTAGGAATTCGTGAGCTCGCAAGAATATGTTTGAAATATTTCATTACTTGTAGGTTTTCTTATAAAATCTATCCTTTGAGCTAGCATTGGAATGAACCAGTGACACACTAGCGGCTACCTAGTGCACAAGTTGACGTTTTACCCTTTTTTTGACATTACATAGGTTTTTACGTAATAATGCTGATGGCCTCTAGATCACGCATGCGCAGCATAAAAAGCCAAAAGTCTAGCCGCTGAACGAGGCACTAAATTTTAATCCCTAAGATTGTGTGTGTGAGAGAAGGTTGATCATGGTTATGTGGAGTTTGGCAAAGCATATCACTAATACATATTTTCATTATATTCCAGGTAAGGACAAGTGAAGTACTCTCAAAAGTAGTAAGTAGTCAGCTCCTCCTCTTACTTCTTACTTTGTTAACAAATATACACAACTTTTCACAACAGTTTGATGATAAGTTGTCAAGTTATAAGCGATTCAATGTAAACATATCCTCAACTTTGACAGCTTCCTTCACCATTTTTTTTTTTTTTTATTTTATACTAATCTTATATTAGAAGGTTATCCAGTTTTTATAAGGATCTTCAAGATAAGGTTCCGTACAATACTCATTTAATTAAAAAAAATGTATCAAGATGGCAGATTGAACTTTTAGCTGTTACTTAAACGCTAATAGTAAAATAGTACTCATGCGCCACTTTCAATGAAGAGGAGGTTCGACAATGCTTGAAACAGAACTATCTCTATTCGAGTTGACGAACGTTGTTCATAGATATTTTCGCGCGACACAAATTGTTTATCCGCCCTTCAGTCGAACAACCTTGAAGATTTGTTATGCAGTTGAGACTAATTTATTGATACAGGTATATGCTCCTGTTATTTGATTTATATACATATTGAACCATCAAGATATCGTTTTACCAGTATCTGCCATCTAGGAAGTACCTCCGAGGAAATTACTGTCTTATGAAGCGAAAGAAGTAATCCCACGGATCTAACGCAAACTATCTGTCGATTATATCAGCTTCCCAGTTATTACTTCGTCTAATTAGTTATAAAATTGATTGCCTTAGTTAAGTACGACGATGTTTAATTAAGGTGCCGACACCTGTTGGAGCATTTTTAATTTTTATCGATATCAGTGTAGTAGAATACTACGAAATAAAATTAATCATAAGAAATAGTAGATACTTGTCTGGGATACTACTTAGGAAATTGGAAATGAGTAGGTTGATTCTGTACTTTCCAGGCAATTTTGTTATCGATGAAGTCTGTACCTGTAGTACCACGTTTTCTGTGAGATACATTCTATCTATTTTTATATGCTACATAATCTACTATCGTAGCTGAAAACAGTTATTTATGCCATATTCCAGGAAGTATAAAAATAGCAATAAAATTGTATGCCCGCACAATTGCACATACGGAGCTACAACCGCACAGCACATGTGCTTGCAGCTAGCAACCGGTCACGGCGAAGGTCGTCATCTTAATTATAAAACAGTAGGTGATAAAATACAGTTTATTGACACCAACACCATACCGTGCTGTGTGCTGTAGTTGTATAGCTTGCTTAACAGTAAGCACACTATGCAAATCTGGTCCCTATTCGTCGGCTGTCAGTAATTATTATAATGCTTCCATTGAACTGGGCACTAGCCTGCTACAGAGAATACGCTAAATGATGATGTATCGGAAAATATTGGGTATTCGGTATTAGGTATTCGGACTATTCGGCCACTTTCAATAACCGGTATTCGACTGCACCTATCCTCTACAACAATACGAGAAGAACAACAAGGATAGGAAGAATAAGAGGAAGCAGAAGAAGGAGGAGAGGAAAGAACATAGCTTTAAGTTTTCATTGATTCAGAAAATAGGAAGTACTCAGTCATAGCGGTGCACCAATAACAAAGCGCTTGACATTTTGCGAGCTCGAAATATCTCAGAACTACCATGTCTGCCTCTTAGGCTAATAATGGAATATGTTTTCAATAGACATAAGAATCAAAATGGGTAGAGCCCTGAGTCCCTTGGAGAAAGTAATATAATAATACGCCCTACTGAGCGAGGGCCGTGGCAAATGCTTGTTCCGGAAGTCGTTGTATCCAGTATACAACTTCCTCCCGTCCAAGTGATTGCGCACGCGTTAAGGAATACCTCAGTACCGACTGCCGTGTGGCGGTACAAGTCCGCCAACGGGCCACTTTAGATCTATTTAACATCACTAATACGTAAAAAGAAGGTGGTAGACAAGGACCAATCGACCGAGGCAGTACCACCCGCTAGCTTTTCCCAGGGTGTCTTATAAATGTCCGCATGTTTCCACACCTAAGCTATGCAGTCGGTTATCTACCAAAACAAAGAAATTAATGATGATGGATCCCTCGAGCACTAAAAACTCCGGACGTAAACTCACTCCACTCTCGGAATGTCCGGGTGGAGGGTGGGCTCGAGGGAACAACATCGAAGATAAAATTTGTTTTTCGAACATCTGCGGGATCAACAGCAACATTGATGCTGTTCATCACTACCTGCAATCCAATCGTCCCGCCATGCTTTTCTTGGCGGAGACAAAAATCTCAGAGGCTGCACCGATTAACTATTTCAACTTCCCAAACTACGAGGTGCACTCCAATCTGAGAAAGAACGGGGGAGTTGTGGCTTTTGTCCGCAGCAGTCTTTCCTGCTCCAGGGATCTTTCTTTGGAATCAGACCGGAAGGACATTAATGGGCTCCGCCTCAACTCCAAAACATCACCCAAATTTATTTGCTGCCTTTATCGCTCTCCCTCGAACCATAACTGGGATGACCTACTCGAATACCTCGCCGTCCAGATCGACTTCCTGAACATCAATCACCCCGCTTCAGAGGTAGTTCTTCTCGGTGATTTCAATGCCCATAATGAGCTTTGGTTGGGCTCAAATAAGACCGATGCAGCAGGTCGTGCAGTCGAAGCGTTCGCTCTTACTCAAGGGCTGACCCAGCTGGTGACGAGCCCTACTTTTTTCCCCCGCGTCTCGTCACACGCCAGTAGCCTGCTGGATCTCTTTCTGACCACGCATCCTGCCCCTTACAGCACTGCCGTTCTGTCCCCCCTGGGTAACTCGGATCACGGTGTTGTGGAGGTTAGGTTTCGGTCAGAAGCTGCTGTGGCCGCAGAAACTCGCACAGGCCGCAAAACTTGGCATTACGGACATGCCGACTGGGAGGTGCTCAGAGACTTCTTCTCTAGCTTTCCTTGGAGAGATGTCTGTTTCACTGACGCGGATGCGTCGACTGTCTGTTCTTCAATAACCGAAATTATCCACGTCGGAATGGATGAATACATCCCTCACACAGTGAAAGTTCCTAAACCAGGGTCCAACGGCTGGTTCAACAAATCGTGTGACACTGCTCGCCAGCAGAAGATCAAGGCCCACAGAACCTACTTACAAAACCCCACTGTAGAGAACAGACAAGCCGACGTCGAGTCCAGAAACAAATATAACGAAGCGGTTCGCAATGCCAAAACCCAGCATGATATAAAAGTTAGGCACAGGGTAATGTCGCAGCGCAATGGCAGTCAGTCTTTCTGGACGCTGGCCAAGCAGATTGAACAGAACTTCTCACACAGTAGCCTTCCACCACTTACGTGTCAGGATGGAACTATTGTATTCGACTCAAAGGCCAAGGCGGAAGTGCTAGCCAAGATCTTTGCTGCCAACTCCACCATGGACGTCCCCACCAACGCCCAAGTGCCGTCAATTCAAAGGGTTCCCCACACTATGTGGGAGGTAACATTCAGGCACAAGACCGTAAGACGAGTGCTCTTGTCGCTCGACATCAACAAAGCTTCTGGTCCGGACTTGATTCCTGCCATTGTACTGAAGAGATGTGCAGCTAAGCTTGCTAAAGTTCTTTCGCGTCTCTTCCTGATATCTTATGAATCCGGCACCTTCCCAGAAAACTGGAAATTTGCTCATGTACAGCCCATCCCAAAAAAAGGATCTAAAACTGACCCTTACAACTACAGGCCTATAGCTCTGCTTTCTGTTATAAGTAAAGTGATGGAGAGGTGCATAAATCGCGAGCTTCTGGACTACCTCGAACGTCACAGCTTGATTAGCGACAGGCAGTACGGTTTCCGGCACCAACGATCCACAGGGGACCTCCTAGCTTACGTCACGCAACTGTGGAGTAAACTCATCCAGTCTCATGGCGAGGCTCATGTCGTTGCTCTTGACATCACGAAAGCGTTCGATCAGCTGTGGCACGCTGCCCTCTTGAGCAAACTTCCATCCTACGGCCTCCCAGAAAAGCTTTGCAGATGGGTGGCTGACTTTATCTCTGGCCGCAAGATATCCGTCGTAATTGACGGATTCTCCTCTTCATCCCACAACGTCAACGCGGGTGTTCCCCAGGGATCGGTCTTGGCTCCAACACTGTTTCTCTTACATATCAACGACCCCCTTTCCTGCACGATCAACCCAATCCACAGCTTCGCTGATGACAGCACTCTACATGCAGGAATTCAGAGTGACAAGCCGATCTCTGCCGCTGAGCTGGAAAAAAGAAGACTTTATTTTTATCAATTTATACGTTTTCAACCCTGGTAATTCTACGCACCTTTTAGACATATTTCGTATTTCATAGGTTTCCAAATACTTTCTCAACGAGCGTATGTCGGTCTGCTTTGAATGATGATTCGTGTATTCGCGTATGCAACGTTGTGCAGGGTAGCCACGCTGCTGGATGGTCGGTACTGTCAGTAGGTCGGTAGGCTAGATCGCAATTTTGCCAAATCTGTCGGGACCATGTACTTATTTTATGAGCCTGTTTGACTGACATGGTCCAAATTCCTTTGCTATACATTTTCGCAGCCAGCCCTTTTTCAATTTTTCATATATTCGACTTTTTTAGCACCATCTAAAATTGAATCTAATCCTATTAGACGAAAGTACCCACGGTTTGCGAAATAATTGTAAGGTCTGGTTTTATTGCTGCAAGTTGTTTAAGGGGGTATTTAAAACATGGATGCATAAAATGGGTACAGCAATTTTTGTGGGAACACTTTTTTATTCGACAATAAAGAATGAGAAAACGTGTTTTTGAGATTCAACCGAAAGAGTTGGCAGGAACGAGAAAACTCTTCATACATATAAGATTTTTAGGTATTTAAGAGACCTACAAAATGAGACCAAACGTAAAAAGGCAAACTGCAGGTTTTAGCACTTGTTGGTAATGCGACGATGGTTTCTCACAGATATTTGAAGTTCTTCAAATTCGTAGGATTCGTACTTCTAAATAACCACAACAAAATTGGCGTAGATTGTTCAAGTACTTTTTGAGAGTTTCTAATTGTTTATCCCAATACACCTGTTTTCCGGCCATCACTACTAGTTTATTGAGCAATATACAGGGCTTGTTCAAAGGGCATTTTATAGCAAAATACACTAGTTTACCTTGCCGATATGAACCGCCAACCGTTCCGGAGATGTTATTTTTATGCAAAAAAGGATGGGTTACATTTTTTCTTCTAAACCAATTCAAACATTTCGTATTTTTTGAGTAATTCGCAACAAAAGATGATCGACATATCCACTTTGTTTTAAACTGTATATAGAAACGTGTGTTTTTCGACTATGGAAGCGCATTTGTTCAATTACGCACAAATACGAAATGTTTGATTTTGTTTAGAAGAAAAAAACGTAACCTTTGTTGTAAGCAAGAGCGGTTAGTTTTAGAACAACCGTTCAGAACTGCCTAGGTCCATGAGAAGGCAGACACTTTCAACGTTTATGATCACTTTATGACGTTGCCAAATTGTGAGGACTAAACCTGACCCTGCTAAAAATTATAGTTGACTGAAACGCACAGTTACATAATTCCAGAAGGTTATAATTTTTGTGACTAAAACTCAAGTTCTAGCTCCGTAATAACTCTGCAGATGTGACAATGCTTTTCATCGCCTCAGTGGGCGTGCATCTTCAGACAACAGTAAACAATACAACGTTATACAGTACATCTCCAAAAGGGAAGACATACAAACTCACAAACCACCTTAAAACACATCTTCGTTTCCTTAACGTCACCCATTGACTGTGTTATACGACTACACTTCCTGAGAACACAACACATTGTATTTGAAATGAAGGAAACGTAACCGCTGCAGAGAAAGACATGTCTTGTGAATAGCAGCAAGTCGTAAGGGGAACTTGTGGCACTAACGAACAGGAAAATATCCTCCTCGTTGTCAACATTGTTTTCGTGCTGACTTTAAAGGGTTGCCTTCTGACGGAAATATAGGAATATTTGTTGTGTGTCTGGGTAGCAAGATGTTGGCGGTTACACAGTGCCTAGGAACACTAGCGTATCCAGAAAAATGTTCTGGCGGGTGGTCTTAATGGTGGATGCAGTCTGAGTGAGGATGGTAACTCAGTTACACTGTCATACTAAGCGACATAGAAAACAGAAAACCCTGTAATAATGAGTTACAATTTTCTTACATGTCACCCAGAGTTTGTCAAAATTAGATTTTAGCTCTGCCACTCTTTTTTCCCCAACAAGAGGGTGTAGTCGAATTCTCAATTAGACGTTTCTGCATCCTTTAATTTGTCTTTTCTTACGGACTACCTAGCGAAATGTTGCGCAGTCAAACACAATTTTTGTTTCTGAACTTACTTATGACTATAATACATTTATTTATGTCACGGCAAACTACATCTATTTGATTAAAGTAATATTTATTCTTAGTAGTATTTGAATGTACAAAATTTCATTATAGCGTCCATATGAAAAACAAAGTTGGTGATGGAGGTCGAAAGAGGAAACCTCGAATTGAAAATCTTGTAGAGGAAAAAAAGTGGCAATGAGAACATGCGATTTATTTCGAAATCAAATCACAAATAAAGTCAGGATAAAGTAAATATGGTTTTATGATAAATCCAGTATAGAAACAAATAACTATCTGATCATTTCAAGGACTACCTAGGAAATTCTGTTTTTTTGAAATAACCCAGCTTTGGAGATGTCAGTGTATGACGTTAATCGTTTTTGGGATCAGAATTAAAAACTCTATTAATCTGTGTAAACATCCAATATTACGTCTATAAGAAAAAATCAAGTTGATGCTGGAGGACAACAGACAAAACTTCATATTGAAATTCTAACTATGTCATCTTGTAGATGAGAAAAAGCGGTAATGCTATCATGCAATTCATTTTAAAATGTCACTACAAATGATTTTGAGGAAAATTAAAACTTTTTTAATGAAAAAAGGGCATATTCAGCATTCAGAAGTATGAAAAGAAGGTCGGAATTTTTAGTTTCTGTGGAGATGGGGTTATTAAACTTGAAAATTCATTATATATCCAAAATATAAGAAAAATAAAGTCGAAATATTCTGCAACTCCTCGTATAATAAATGGCGCCAAGTGAGTGGACTCTGCACTAAGTTCAGAGCCACTCAAATCCTGTCAGAAAAAAGTCAGTTACGAACCTGTACAACAGAGAAATTAAACGTATTATGTCAGCCAAACAGACCCATACAATTAGTCCATAGGCATTTTGTCCCTGCCCTACTGGTAGTACTGGCAACGTTGCCCCTTTCTACATCTGCGCGGCATCGGTGTATATGATTTTTGCATTTCAGTACGGACAGATATACAGGGTTTGGAGGGTGAGTAGCCAAATGGAAACCGTGGATGGCTGAGGCTATTGGCTATTCACAACGCCTAATTAATTTACATTTTGCCTCAGTTTTAAGGAGAAATAGTGATTTTTTCTTTTTTTGAGAAAACCCACAGTTTTTAAACTTAAATTTCAATATTTTTTTTGGAACTCAATTTGATCAAGATTTACAATAAACCGAGCGAAAAGAGAACAATAGGTTTATCTGTGTTCGAATGAGACAGAAGTTTGTACCTGCTCAATTTGGTAATTGGAATGATTTGGCTGCATCCACTTCACGAATCGTTGAAGATACGAGTACATTAATTTTTTGTTGAGTTATCTAATTATTATTCATGTTACACGTGACATACTGTTAGAAAGATTTTTAACTAGAGAAGGTTTTAGTTACATTTGAGAACCCCGTACTCTTTTGCGTCATTTTTTTGCTTATTGTAAAGTTGACGTTTCTTTCCATTGACTTAAGGAAGATTGTTGCTCTACTGTTACTTGTTCTCCAACTGCTTGTATCAAATGTTGGTTGAACCTAAATGACGTAACAGTAGACTCAAGAATAAAATCAATCTTGCGCCGTTGTCACCGTAAATAGAAAAAATATTGAAACTGAAAATTTAAAACTGGGGATTTTCTCAAAAAAAAAACATTATTTCTCCTTAAAAATGAGATAAAAAGTAAATTAATTAGGCATTGTAAATAGCGAATAGCCTCAGCAATCCACCATTTCCGTTTGGCTACTCGCGGTCCTATACCCTGTATAAGATGAACCGGTTCGCCAGACTTGGATAGGCAGCACGAAAACATTTCTTGAAGTTTTAAAGTCAAATGTACGGTAAATCAATGATGTGTGAAATATGGCTAATAGGTGCAAAGAATAACCGATGTTGGAGGAGTATAAATATACTAAGATCAAAAGAAATTCAGTGGACTTGGCACAGTAGTAACATTGTGTAAAGTTTTTATCGAAATCCGCGCGGTACTTCTCAAGTTATAAGTGGTTATAAGATCGGCGGACAGACCGACAGACATACAGACCAACGGAAATGAGTGACATGGTTTGTCGTGATGTTCAGGTCACATAACATCCAATTAACAATATCTTATTTTCGAAAATGTTTGCGATTATAATACTTGCCCCCAGTAGGTGTGGAGGTAAAATCATCTCCTTTGCTCAAAATCGCCTCTTTCAAGTGTTGCTTTTCGCTTCTTTCAAATTCTAACCTTTGTCCTTGTCAGTGCGTTCCCTGCTATATGTCCTTTAGTTTCATGCTACATTTGTTAGAGATATCCGCCGACAGAGAGCAGTCTATCCCAGAAAGGGTCGATAAAAGCGGTAAAAACCTCGTACAAGACGATAGACCAATTCCTATTTCTCTCTCCTAAGAAGGGGTTCGGATCTAATTACAAATATCCCAAAAACCAGTAGCGTCGTTCATACAATAAAATCGAGGGGATATGAAACAGACCAGTAAAGAATTGGTCCAGATTTCATTCATTTCGAAATTTTCCATTAAACAGACTCCTCCAGAATGCTGTCAATAAAATTTAAGGGCAGTTTTAACTCGTTAAAATATGAAACAAAACTCATATTTTAGCGTGTCCGGAAATTCGTCGCTTCTTTGACATGAATTTTTCAATTTGAGCATCTGTATGTTTAGCGAAAAATCAATCAAAAAATCAATGGTGTTTTCACAAAAATACTTGAAAAGTGTTTCTCATTGTGTTTGATAAAAAGCGCCAGTTTGCTTATATTCTTTAATAACGATTAATTGGTGAATGTTCTGGTTTCTAAAGTAATGGAATGGCATACTCCTAATGTGACCAGCTATAAATTGACCCCGCTCTAACATTTTTATATGCCCTTCCAGAAAAAGTAGTTTTATATAAGAGTTATAGAGTCTAATATGGAGATTTTCATGTAATATTTTCTTGTATGCAGGGTGTCGCAGAAAAGTGCTATCGGATAAGATAAAATTTTTTAAATGGATTAATCTATATTTATATTCTTAGAGAAAATGATAGTCCTTTTTCCGATTCAATGTATACGTATATGGTTTATCATTCAAAGCAATACAAATAGGTATAACAAACCATACCTTTTTGGGGTCAGACAGTAAGGTGTTACCATTTTCACAGAGAATGTACACGGTTCTCCATTTAAAAAATAGAGTTTTATTCGATAGCACTTTTCCGAGACGCCCGGTATACAAAAAACAAATGTGACATGAAAAACTCTATACTCTATAACTTTTATTTACAACTTTTTCTGCTAGAGAGTCATATAGAAAAGTTAGGGGGTTAATTTATACGAGCCGAAAATCTTGTACATCTCAATATTTTATTCTGTTGTCAACAAATGCAAGCTTAACTATCAAGGACAAGTTTAAATACTATGTGTTTTGAGAATGAGGCATTTTCATATCTTAACGTACTATGTTTGCCTAAATGTCTCTGATATTCTCTAACTCCATATAGAAGTTTAATCTTATCGGAGATGACCCCGTTTTCAGGGGTATTCAAAAACAAATTATGCTGTACTGAAGAAGCTTATCGCTTCGAAAAAATGTAGTTGAGAGTGCTCATGAAACTTAGCAATATATCAGTATTTTTTTCTTGTTACCCAGCTACTACATCCCCCTCTCTAGTACGCCAAATTTTCAGAACGATTAAGAAATATTGGCTGCTAAGGATACTGTGTCGCTCCTCAAAGTTCATTAATCTAGCCTATAAAAGAGAAAAGAATCAGAAGATGTACGAAAGAAAAATATTTGGGACAGAAAATCTTCTCGCCACGGGTCTGTTATGGAATTTTTAGTAGACGCACAAGAAAGAACCTCGGAAAGAGGAAAGGCAGTAGGTATACGAGAGCTAAATATTTAAATTTGTTTCCTTTAGGTACCATATGATGTAAAAAACAACAATTTTCCTTAAAGCCAGTAGATGTGTTATAATCGCTCCTTAAACTCCTCCGTATGACCCTATTTTATCTCAGAAATGTACCTTTTACTTTCTACGCTACTGCGAAAAAGAATATTGTAATTACGCAAAACTTTAAAAATGAAAATTTTGTTTTCTGGATGTTATGTGATACGTGTGAACATTACGAAAAACCATGTCATTAATTTTTATCTGTCCGCTAACTCGGTTTATAACTTGAGAAGTACCGCTCAGATTTGGATGAAATGAGTCACTACTATACCAAGGATCAAAAATATTTATAATTTAAAATCAACCCAGTGTCGGTGGAGCTAGGGGTAAAAACACGGAAAAAAAATAAAAATCATCCAAACTCTGTTTTTTTCAGAAAAAAAATCCGATGTGATATTTATACGCTTGCAGCCCCGGTATTTCTACGCACCAATTAGCTATATTTAACAAATCTTAGTATTCCCGTCCATTTGTCTGTAAAACAGAATGGTTTGGATACGCGTCTCCTCCTGCTTTCTGGGATCACCGCCTGGCGTATCGGTCTGGTTGACTGATCTACTCATACTGCAGTGATACTGTGGTGGGCGCTGCCGCGTCAGGCGATATGGGAGGGGCAAGGTTGCCAGATGGACGGTTAGTACGGGAAGGGCGAGGAAATCATTTCTATGGACTAATTGTATGGGCCTGTTTGACTTACTTGATCCTTAATTTTTCTGTTGTACGTTTTTTATCAGGGAGCTTAACTTGTGCTGAAATTAAACCTTTATTAACTGAAGACGGCGTTGCATAGGAAGTGCATGGTCAACCTACTTGATGCCGATTTTTCATTGGTTCCCATGACCAAATTCCGCTACTCCGTTTTTCCACTCCCTAAACGCATCAGTGTGACTGCGATGCTCCATGACGTGTTAAATACACATCGGCAGTTTGTCCTTGGGCTTATTTGCCATTTAAATTTGAACAGCCAATGAATCGAAATGAGTCCAAGCTTAGCTTCTCGAGCATTGATTGGAATGTAATCGAATTGGCGACTTCATTCGACTCTGTTCACAGTTAAAGCGACGTTCGAACGCGCTGAATGCATAATAGGCAGTCGGCAGCCTTTCAAGATCGGCGTTTCCAAGCTCAAATGCTGCTAGAAGGCCACCAATCACATGGTATCATTAATATTTAGCAGGTCCGAGGAGATGCATAAACAGTGGCTTCTAGAGATGTGTATTGCAACACTGCTTTCAGATCGATAGACGATACCATAGTAATGTTCTAGCATCACATTTTCAGCGGTTTGAAACCCGATTGTCAACTCCTTCAACAAGCATGCGTTATCAAAAGACTAGTTTCAAACGGTTTCAAATTTGGCTTTGCTGGAACACATGTTTCTGTCAAAATTCGTTTGAGTTATAATAATAATAGTAAAAAAATAATAATACATTTATTTCATTGTTAAATAGCCACAGACTATGATAAATCAAAAGTCAAAAACACTACAATACAGATTAAAAACCAGTTTGGCATGCAAAGAGCTCTTCCAAGTAACATTTAGCTGTTAGAAATGATTTCAACTGTCTTTTGAAACTGCTTAATGTTGGTGCTTTTTGAATATCATCTTTTAAATTATCGAATCTCTGACAACTCAAAGATTTCTGATATGCTGTAGTACGATGTTGAGGGGGTATCAGCAGATGTTTAGATCAAGGTTCATAATTGTGTTCTTCTTTGTTATTGAAGAGGTACAATTTATTTTTATACACAAAAATTTATATTTCATGAATGTAAATACTAGCTACTGTTAAAATTCTTAAGGATCGAAAATAATCGCTGCACGATTCACTCCAATCAAGATTTTGTAACATATCAATGTATAGCATCTCCAGCTTAAAATGACATAGCGCAAGTAACAGTTAAAGCTTGGATAGTATAGAGTAAGTAATAAGTAAAACTTGCTTAATATTCGTACAATGATTTCATAAAAAATTGTTTGGCTCTCAAGTTAGATGCCAGTAAATGGTAATACCCAACAATATAACAGAAACAGATGTTTCAATTGTCGAGATGTTATTCAAAATACAGAAATCCTAGTTGTCTCTTAGTGATTTCATTAATTGGGTCTTATCTGAATTTAATTTGCATCGTATTTGATATTTAGACGAAATTCTATGCTTCTTCCCTCATTGTCTGGCCATTGAATTACAATTCCAGATATACTAAGTTCTTAAACTTGATTAAACGTGTTATTGTATAGAATAAACAACTTATCGTTATATGAAATCTATCTGTTATATGACGAAGTGATGATGTTACATGTCCTGCGAACCACGAAAAAATGAATGTTTGCCAATAAGCAGATAGTCTCCATTGGTCATTTTGTTCGTATTTAGTTGGGATATCTTCAGCCACTTTACGAGTCACTCAGAAGTGTTCCATGTGTGCACTTCCATTGTAAACAGGTACCGTTACATCTATGTAATGCCCATTCTTTTCGATTATGAAGCAGTGTGTGCAAAAGTTTTTATCTCACTGGAATCGATATCTGAGATGCAATCAGATTCTAAACTTGAACTTTAGGAATCGGATATTTCTGTGAGCAATCAGTATAATTTTCTATTGATACAAACTATTCAAAGTTGCAATGAAACTAAGAAAGACGCAAACTCCCTAACACAAATCAAAAGCCATCACTTCAAATCATAAGACACCCATAGCAAAACAAGATCTTATACGATTTGCGCATGCCAGAAACCTCGAGTCCCGCCAAAATCCTGTGGACTGAAACCACTCTCCAAACCAAAAATTGGTTTTATCCTGGTTTTAACATGTTTTCTTCACTGCACATGTTGAGTCGATTTCAAACCGTCGGAAATATGATGCTAGAACATTTGTTATGTCCGACAGTTTGATAACAATGACAATATGTATTATGTGTTTATCTGACTTCCAGGTGATAATTCATTTGTTTTTGCTGATACATCGGCTACTAATGTTGCATCTTTTTTTATACCAGAGCAGTCGCTTAGGCAGAAGCCTAAATGCAAGCGCACCGCGGCTGCTATGAGGAGTTCAAAGATACTTTGTTAATCCGATTTTTGAACTGCCTAAGGTTAGTAGAAATGGAAAAAGTCTCCTCATGTAGATTATTCCACAATCTCGATACACTAGGGACGAAGGAGCGGCCGCATCGGCTAATTCCGAATGTAGGAAGTTCGTCACAGTTAGATCGGGACGCTAAAGTCAGGCGAGTCTGTCTGGCAGAAAGCTCTGAAGAACAAAGAGGTGGAAAATAGCTAGATTGCCAATGGTCTGGCGGCGCGAAATGGTCCCGACAGTGCCCGTTAGAGAAAAATCAGCGATCAATCGGACAGCGTTCCTTTAAAGAGCATCGAGCATGGATAATGGAGTTGGGACGGCCGCACCCCAAACATGTAAGCAGTACTCGAGGCTAGGTCTTATCTGGGCCTCATACAGAGTGAGGAGGTAAGCAAATAGCCTATCTTTTTTTCTGCAGCTGTTGCTATTGACGAGACGTTCGTGATCTGGACACAAACTAGCCGAAATGAACGGCTCATTGGTAGATCTCGTCCTTCCGGATGAGCGCTAGGGCACTTCTTGTTAGTCAAGGCACAGATCTGTGTTTTGGAGAGATTAAACCAGATTGCTGGGTCCCCAAGCAGAAGTAACCTCCAGATCTCTTGTCTGAGAGGAAGTCGCTACTAGTCTTCATCTCTCCATCTCATCGCTATTGGATTGAGTATCGGATTTAACGTTCAGGAAAGGAGGTCGCTGATATGCAAGAAAAACAATGGTTGAGTTGGCAAGCATCCGTTAAAAATGCGAGGCATAGTACATTGACACCTCAAGGATACCCTGCTGTTTTGTGTTGTGATATAAGGTATAACAATTTAGCCTTGAGGTGGGAAAGAAAAAATGTGAGCATTTGAGATCCAATAGCAAACCTTAAAAGACCCGTTAAAAAAAAACTTCATGCTCAACCAATTTTGATCACATTCTACAAGGGAACTTGAAAGACAGCTTAAATTTAAAGCGGCTGCTTCCGTTACCTTCTCTTTATAATTGTTGTATGTACGAGTATATCTATCTCCATACATATTCGCTAAGTGCTAATTTTGAAGAGTCTCTTCAATAGCTGACCAACCGTGGACAGCTGGTTCATGCTTGATGACAAGGACTAAAATAAGTGGCAAGAGGAGTCGTCATTACAATACGGAAGAAATTGAAAATAATTTATGATCAGGAGAAAATTGAGGTACATGCATGTTATAAGCTCTTAGTAGTTACGCAATTATAATTAATTATTGCATCAGACTATTGAGTTAGCATAAAAGTACACATTTTGCTAATCTGTTGCATGCATAGTGTTTTTGTAGACGCCTAGTAAGCATCCCAATGGCATAAGCCCCGTGGCTTCATGTCGATGTTCAATACCTGGTTAGTCATCGTAATAGTCATTTCTTGTAACATTTTTTTTTTTTTTATATATCGAAACAGCCGCGCAGGCAGAAGCCTAAATGCCGGAACACCGCGGCTGCTATGATTCCAAAGAAAAATTTGTTGCTGTTCATAAATCTATTGAGTAGAAATGCATATGATCTCAGCTAATTCTCCAGGAAATGTGCTATTTTCCATTTTTATCTATTAAGATGTATTTTGTATTCATAAAACTTTCTTACACGGTCCACAAGAAAATCAATTATACAAAAAGCAATTTGCATCTCTTCTGGACCAGTGAAACTACCATCAGATAATCGACAATAGATTTTATCGTACGGCATTTGAAATTCATGAATCTTGAAAGCATGGGATTCCTAATTTGGCACACTGGCTATTTATTTTTTTTTCTAACGGCTGCTTTGAATATGCACATGTGTAGATGTGATTTTAATGGTTTTTCTAAGACTTATACCATACTAAAGCCTGGATTATTGTTAGATATCAATCTGAAGCCTTCCTATTACCTCTGGTTACCAATTATACACCATTTATGTTACACTTCATTAAGAATATGTTTTTTCAGTATAGCGTGGTCCGAGAGGAGCAAGATATTTGGGATTACTCAAGGGGTACTGTAAAAGTAAAATTATAGACTTCAAGGATGTTTCCCTGACTATCCAGTGGTAAAATTAAGTTTAAAGGTCAAATCAAAGACTACACTTTTAAATCAGACCCTATGCTTATGATCTCGAAAGCGGATAGAACGATTTTTTTTTAAATTCAGGTGTGACCTTGGATGGAAATTACTTTGACGATAAACGTCCCTGGTCAAGGTCACGTTTGAAATTAAAATTATTTCCTGTATGTTTTCGAGATCAAGCTCCTCCAAGGTTGAAACAACATTCATGAAGGTTCATAGCTAAGCGTAATCTTTTCTTTTGTATCTACTTCTGGGGTCAAAAGGATATACAGGGTGACTTTGAAGTTGAGTCATTAATTTTCAGATAATGATTGTAGAAGGAAGATAAACCAAAATATGTGTGTAAAAATAAAAAAAAAATTAAAAAAAAAATTTACCTTGTTTTATAAAGTATCCTCCCGAGAAGTATTTCAGTGCGGACCTGTATTTGATCGTGAGGTCCCCTGTCAGGTCTTAAGTCACCTGATTCACGAGCCCGTTGTACTACATTAACAAAGGCACGAGGGGTTGGTTGCACTCGATTGGGAAACCGATCCGCATAAACATGTGCCATTTTTTATTTCGTTTGAGCCACCCAACAGACACTATTCACACGCGACTGAAACTGACTGTATGTATAACTGAACTGAATTGTAATCGTAAAAACATCGTTCTTTCGCTTTTTTGTTTCCTATGCGATGAACCGTTGTTGCCAAACACGAACACATGATATTGTTGAGACAGGGCGGTACTCAAACTTCCAAAGGGCTATAACTTTGTTACTTTAATTTTACCAGAAAAATGGTAAAGGAAAAAAACATTTCTTTTGATCAGATCTACACACTGTTAAAATAAATGACTCAACTTCGAAGTATAGTATCATTAGATTTTCTAGACTTCGATTTGATGATCAGTTTCAAGATGATTAGTGAATATCCAGGTTAATTGAGGTACCTTACTGAAATTGAGTTTTTATTGTTACGTTATCTTTAGGAATCTACAGCATCATCTATGAAATTTCGTCTAAGACTGTTTTTTGTGGTGACCTTGACAAGAACCTTCAAGCTCAGAATAATGTTCACCTAACTTAATAACAAAATGTAAATTCTTTCATTTAATTCATTTTCGGTATAAAAAGTAGGAGCCATTAAATATTTTTTTTATACCGAAGCAGCCGCGCAGGCAGAAACCTAAAGCTGGACACCGCGGCTGCCATGAGGATCCCAAAGAAATTTTATTAATTCAATTTTTGAACTGCCTAAGATTAGTAGAGCACCCTTTTGTAGATTGCTCCACAATCTCGACACCCTCGGTACAAAGGAGCGATCGTATCGGCCAGTTCTGGATGTACGAAGTTCGACACGGTTAGGATGAGAGGTCAAAGTCAGGCCGGTCTGTCTGGCATTCACATCGCGCGGCGGCATCATGGAAGAGATCTCTAAGCAGCAAAGCTCGTTAGTGTAGCAGTAGACGTGTAGCTAGATTGCTGACGGCCCGCCGATGCGAAAGGGTTCCGAGACTGTCTGTTAGAGAAGAGTCGTCGATCAGCGGGCAGCGCTCCTCTGCTCAACATCGAGCATAAATGATGTTAGTCGGGACGGCAGCACCCCAAACGTGTGAGTGACGCTAGGCGTTATCTGGGCCTTGCATACAGTGAGAAAGTTATGCGTAGAAAAGTCATTTTCAGCCCTAAACAAATAACCTAGCAATTACGACGGATATCTTGCTTCCAGAGAGAAAGTCAGCCACCCGTCTGCAAAGCTTTTCTGGGTGGCCATACTATGGATGCTTGCATAAGAGGGCAGCGTGCCACAGCTGATCGAACGCTTTCATGATATCAAGGATAAGACTGGATGAGTTTGCTCCACAATTACGTGACGTATGCTAGGAGGTCCCCTGTGGTTCGCTGGTGCCGGAAACCATACTGCCTGTCGCTAATCAAGTCGTGACGTTCGAGGTAGTCCAGAAGCTCGCGATTTATGCACCTCTCCATCACCTTTTTTTATACTCCAACTACCACCACGAACGCCTAGGGCCTAAACACCCATGGGGTACCGTGGGGCTATAGGGTGGATACAGGGGAAAGAGGACACGGACTCTGGCGAGGGGACACGTGTGCATGCAACATGCACACATTCTGGCCCCGCCTACAAGATCCGCCGGGTGGTACCTCTTCGTTCGACAGTCAGGGGATGGGCTGGACATGAGCAAATTTCCAGTTTTCCGGGAAGGTGTTGGATTCATAAGATATCTGGAAGAGACGCGAAAGGACTGGAGCTAGCTCCGCTGCACACCTCTTTAGTGTAATGAAAGGAATCAGGTCCGGACCAGGAGCTTTGTTGATGCCAAGCTACAGGAGCACTCATCTTGTGGTCTCTTGCCTGAATGTTACTTCCCGCATAGTGTAGGGAACCCTTTGAATGGACGGCACTTGGGCGTTGTAGAGGCAGCAAAGATCTTGGCAAGTACTTCCGCCCTGGCCTTCAAGTCTGTTACAATCGTTGCATCTTGACACGTAAGTGGTGGAAGGCTACTGTGCAAAAAGTTCCTTTTGATCTGCTTGGCCAGCGTCCAGGAAGACTGACTTGTTGACATAGCGTTATATTTGTTTCTGGACTTGACGTCGGCTTGTCTGTTCTCTACAGTGGGATTTTGTAAGAAGGTTCTGTGTGCCTTGATCTTCTGCTGGCAAGCAGTGTCACACGATTTGTTAAACCAGCCGTTGGACCTTGGTTTAGGCACTTTCACTGTATGTCCGTAATACCGAATTTTACGGCCTGGACGAGTTTCTGCTGCAACAGCGAGTTCTGACCGAAACCTAACCTCCGCACCGTGGTCTGAACTGCCAAGAGAGGACAGGACATCGGTGCTGTAGGGGATAGGATGAGTGGTCAGAAACAGATCCAGCAGGCTACTGGCATGTAACGAGACGCGGGGGAAAAAGTAGGGCTCGTCACCAGCTGGGTCAGCCCTTGAGTAAGAGCGAACGGTTCAACTGCACGACCTGCTGCATCGGCCTTGTTTGAGCCCAACCAAAAGTTCATTATGGGCATTGAAATCACCGAGGAGAACTACCTCTGAAGTGGGGTGATTGATGTTTAGGAAGTTGATCCTTACGGCGAGGTATTTAAGTAAGTCATTCCAGTTTTGCTCCGAGGGAGAGCGATAAAGGTAGCAAATAAATTTGGAGGATATTTTGGAGTTGAGGCGAGCCACAGAATGTTTTTCCGATGTGACTCAAACGAATTGTCTCTGGAGCAGGAAAGACTGCTGTTGACAAAAGTACCACTTCTCGTTCTTCTTCTTCTTTCACCCTCCACTCGAACATTTCGAGAGTGGAGTGACCTAACATCCGGAATTCGAGGTATCCATCATCATTAATTTCTTTGTTGGGGAAATAAAATTGTCTTGACATTGACTTGGCCGACAAGGTGATGGTAAATCTCATTTACAATTTAAAAAATTGAATGTCCTACTGCCTTTAAATCCTTATTTTTGCTTTATCCTTAGACAGATTCCTGAAATCTTTTAAACAAGGTTTTTTACAATGCCATTGTCTATGATGTCCTTCTCTGGAGCCAAAAGTATAGGGTGATGTTTGAAAAAATCGTCTTGACATTGACTTGAACTTTGAGATTATACTCAAGATCAAATTCAGGGTCATCATTGAATGTCCAAGGAAAAGTCTCTAAACCTACTAGTGGCGGCCTCAATATTTTTTTGATGACGGTAGAACGATGCAGGACAATTAAGGAAGCCTCAGATCGGACAAAGTTGCTCGAAAAAGAATTTTGACTCATCTGTCGCTTGCGTACGTCAAGACTGTAATGAAGTATTTGGCCGTTAGTGGGAAATTTGATGAAGCAGTCTCTTGGACTAAGACGTCCGAACCTTCAACTTCGGTGTACTGGAGTAACCGGAGTTAATTAAGTTGCATCACCCCGGGCGGTGTTGCCAAGTATTACAAACTTCTATCGTTGTTTAAATATTCAGGAAGCATGGAACACAAGTGAGCACACATATTACTTCCTTTGAAGTCACGGGTTATACGCACACAAACCGAATGTGCCTCAGGATAGTTTCATCACAGCTATGTATATGCAACTTCGTAGCCATTTGTGGTATTATATTTGTTACACAATTTTTCTGATTCAGTTCTACCTCACCATATAGGCCAAGAAATATGGAGATTTTATACCGGGTGACAAGTCGTGACCAAAAATAAAACATCATACACAGGACCGCATTTCAAGCGGGGTCTTCTATTTAAAATTTTCCTCGAGGGCTTCATTAAAAAGATACGGGGTGTTAAAGTTTAAAAATTAGAAATATTTTTTTTAATGTTTTCAAAACCGTCAACTGGAATGAACTAAAATTTGGTATGTGGATTTACCTAGGTATTGTCCACATTCAAAAGCCTTAAAATTAACGCGCACTACTGGCGGAAATACAGCGGATTAGTGGCATCATTTTTTCAAATAAAAATAGTACGCCACTGTTTCTTTTTCGAAACGCGCAATTTTTAGAATTTAATCTTCAATTTGCTACAAATAATTACTCTTGTGTTTTTTCTTAGAGTGCACTGTTTTCGTAAAAATAAAAATAAAACAAATTAGATCATTCATGAAGGGCCGAGATACAATTAGTTTCAAAATAAAATTGGAGGACTTGATACCAACTTGACGTTTCTTGGGAGATAGTTTGTCAAAGTTATGTCTTATACGGTTGTTATCGTTACTACTACCATTTTTTTTTTATAAGTCAAAGCTTTCTTTTTTCCATTCTTGAGTGTTGTGAAATGGAATTTAGGAAATATGGAGTTGGAGGCCATGGTGTCCGGCATGCTGTTCAAGAGGAACTGGAAGTGATTAATTTGGCGTTGGATGATCCTAGTACAAGTACTAGGCGGATTGTAGCCCAGCTACCCAAGGTCTTGAGTGGAGAATTTTAAATCGAGAAGTTTTACATCCTTACCATCGACAAAATGTGCAATGTTTGCAACCCGGCGACAAAGTGCAACGGCGAAATTTTTGTAAATGGTTACTGCAAATGCATAATCACCTTGCAGATTTTATTGATTTCGTTTTGTGGTTAGATGAATCGCTTTTTACGTGGAACCTTCAATTCTCATAATGAACATATTTGGTCGTTAGAAAATCCCCGTTTTGTAATAATCCACTCGTTTCACAGATTTTCTAGAAATGTCTGGTGCGGCATTTTTGATAGTCAACTGTTTATGCACGTATTGCCACAACGTTTAAATGCAAACTCATACTAGGCTTTTCTAGAGAAATATATAGAACATGTGTTAGATGGCGTTCCGTTAGCAACGAAAGTACGAATGTGGTATCAGCATGACGTTGCCCCACCGCATGTTCATCGTGACATAACCGCATGGTTAAATATCCATTTTAGACCACAATGGATTGGCAGAAACGGACTCGTACGTTGGCCTGAGAGGTTTCCTGCTTTGAACCCGCTCGATTTCTTTTTGTGGATCGTTTTCAAACAACTAGTGTAAGAAAGAATAGATAATGCGTTTCATCAAATTCAAGCCACAACAAATTTTGCGGAAATAAAAGATGCCGCACTATCAGTCAGACTGGCGATCTCTTTGAACATTTATTGAAATATAAAGCTTTCATTTGATTTTTTTTATTTTTACGAAAACAATGCACTCTAGGAAAAAACACAACAAAAGCAATTTTTTATAGCAAATTTAAGATAAAACTCGGCAAATTGCGCGTTTCGACAAAAAAAACTAATGTACTATTTTTATTTGCAAAGATATTGCAACTAATCTCTTGTATCTCCGCCAATGGTGCACCTTAATTTTGAACTTCTGAATGTGGACAATACTTGGGTAAGTCCACACACCAAATTCAAGTTCATTCCAGTTGACGGTTATGAAGATATTAAAAAAATGCGGTTCTGTTTATGATGTTTCATTTTTGGCCACGACTTGTGAATCACCCTGTATATGGAAATCCTAAAATTTGGGGCAGTGAATTTTTTTATGAAACCGTTAGATTATTGCTTCCCAAAGTTCAACTTGGCGTCATAATTTCGGAAACCATCAAATCTACGCACAAAAAGTAATAGAAACAATTTTGTAGGGAATTAAATTCTTTATCATTTTGCTTTCATAAAAATGTGTCGTATAGACAACATATTAAGAGAAATTAAAGAGTAAAGGTACATGTAATGATATTTCCGCTTAGAATGTGTAAACTAAGAATCTAAGAGTTTAAAACACTTTTTGTAGAGAATGAAATTTACTTCAGAAAAGGTCTTTTACGTTTCTTTCGGCACCTTGCGAGTTGAAGTGTTAGGAGGGAAAGTTGAGAATTCGTATCAAACGTGTCGTGCGGCATACTTGGTATATACGTTAATCGCATATGAGGGATGTCTTTTAAGTTTTGCATATAGAAACATAGTAGGCCGCGCGGATCGAACGTCAGTACTGGATTTTAACCTCACTCTTTAGTAAACTTAAATTAAAGTTTCACAACAATACGTGCAGTGTTCTCACTACAGTGAATTTTTAAGTGTCACCAAGACATTGGAAAAATGGAACTCAACCGAGAACAATTTTCGCGCCATAATTTATTACAACTTTCAGAGACAATTTTCGCAACAAGATTGCTTTGCTGAGTTACTGTCTGTTTTCGGCAACGAAGCGCCACATTAGTCGACAATTTCCCATTGGTATGAAGAATTCAAACGTGGACGGGTGAGTCTTAGCGACGATCCCAGGGTGGGTGCACCAAAAACGGCAGTCACCCAGGAAAACGTCAATGCTGTGCGCAAACTCATCATTGAAGATAGACATGTGACATATCGCGAGATTGAGGCGTCCTTGAAGATCTGAAGGACCTCAATTCAAAAAAATTTACATGAAGAATTACGAGTAAGAAAATTAGTTTCTCGTTGGATACCCCACCTGATGACTGAGGAGCAGAAAGCAGCCACGGTTAATTGTTGTCAAAAAACGCTTGACCGTTTCAATTCCGGAAACTAAAAAAATGTGTACAGCATTGTTAGTGGTGAAGAATCGTTCAAAAATGCCGTTTTGGATCTGCCAGCAAACGAGTGGAATAAGTGCTTCGAAAATTAGTTTGAGCGCATGCAGATGTGTATTAATCTTCGTGGAGAATACTTCGAAAAACAATAAAGTCATTTAAAACTACCTACCGTGTTGTTTTATTTCCATATGCAAAACTTAAAAGACATCCCTCGTACAACATTGTTTCACACTGAGATAACTTCATTGTCATTGCCTATGATGAATAATAAGATTTTAAAGTAAATCAATTTTTACTGCCACGTGCAAGTATGGAAGGTGTAATATTGTTTGATAATTTGTGATGCTTTCATTGTGAGGTCCTCAGTCCCATCAGTCTGCCTGTTGGCGATTTTTTTGCGTATCCTCAGCGAGACGGCGCTCCACTGGAATTAATGATTATTTTCTAGTAAGTGAATCGCGTATTATTGCAGTGACAATCCTACAAATTCGGCACAAGGATCTTTGAGATGTTAATAAAAAACCAATTTTTTCATAAAACTTTGACACCCTGTATCTTGGAAACGATACATTTTAAAACAAATATTTATATGACTTTTTTACTTAAACTTGGTTCATAAATGCGCCCTTGTAATTATGGCCTATCATTAAGTAACACCCTGTACAGCCAACATGGCACAAGCTTTCTTAGAACTAAGTTATAAATAAACTATTACAGATAATGGAAGATAAAAGATGCGCAAAAGTAATTTTAGTGCCATTAATGGTTATGTTTTCTTTTTGCTTTTGTATATTAGTTACCCATAATAATCATAAAACTATGTCTCTTTTACGAGACTCATAATAGCTGAACTTTACTATGCGATGAATGACTGCATTGGCAAAAGCCAAATGTTTGTGTCAAAACATCGTCAATACAAATTATTCCAAAACCATCAAAGTTCAAACTACCTGTAATGTTTGTTGAAAACTTCCGCGGCAACTTTGACGTTAAATACCCCGACGTAGCAAAACTTTCTCTAATAACTTTCACTCCATTGGTCTCCCTCGGTCTGAAATGTTTATGATGTGTAAGTGAAGTTCTAGGATATTTCCTACCGTCTACACTTACGCTACCTGGGAACTCGTACACTGTCTCACATAAGTAAGTTGAAGAAAAAGGAACTAGTATACGTAAAGCAAGAGAGGCAACTGTCGAATTAACAGGCAATCTTTTGATCTAAAATTTCTCCAATGTTAAACGACGGAAGTCATCTTTCATGGACAAATCAGTCTTCATTTCTAGAAATTCTTCCTGAACTTCTGGTAATTGTGACACATCGACAACAAAGGGATTTCTTGTCATGTGCCATATTGGTGACTCTGAATTGATGTCTCGATACTATCGACGAAATTCGTCTTCCAGCGCTTGCAAAGGAGTTTTTATGTCAGCTTTTAAATTTGCGGTCAGTATGTTATTTTTAATTGCGTCGAACAGCCGAGAAAAAAATTTAACGTTTTCTGAAGACACTTTTTGATTCCAAAGTTGAAGCTTTGATATGAACCCCTGAATATAATCATAATTGCTTATTATAGTGTTGTTTATGCGCTGAAGTTTCAAGTTTAGCTCATTCAAGTAGTCAGATATGTCAGTTAAACAAGCCAACTTCCATTGAAATGTGTCATCTTTGAACATTGTTAAGAAATCGTGTTTTTCTTTGAACTCAAGAAAAATAATTACATCTTTCAATTCATAAAAGTGAGCCAACATGTTGCATTTGGACAGCCAGCGTACTTCTGTATGGAACAGATGAACTTTGTGATCAGAATCGAGATCCTCGCAAAGTAAAGTAAATATCCGACTGTTCAAAGCGCTGCTCTTGATGTAGTTTACAATCCTTATAGCAGAGTCAAAAGTCCGGTGTAATTTCTGTGGCAATGTTTTGGAAGCCAAAGCTTGCCGATGTACTAACCATTGCGGGTTTTTTTCCTTGAGCTTTTCAGCCGATCGTACACCTATCATTGTAGGTGCGCCATCCGTGCAAAGTCCAATAAGTTTCTTCAAATCCAAATCATTTTTTTTCAACAAAATTTGTTAGGTCCTCGGTTGGCCGCGTGGGTCAGAGTGTCGTGCTACTGATCAGCCGGCTGGCCGGGCCGCGAGTTCGAATCTCGCCTTCGCCATGGATGTTGTGACGTCGTGTGTTTGTCCATAATTAGAGATATTCAAATACAAGATTGGATCTGGCTAATGTTACGCAATATCCTAGTGCCAAAAAAAAACAAAATTTGATATTGAATTAAATATATCTTCAGATGTAGTACATGCTGTCTAAAGATAGGGAGTACAAAATCTCTTCTTGAATGATATTTCCGCCTATGTAACGAATATAAACTATTAACTGTGCACAAGTAACGATGTCGGTGGATTCATCGCAACTAATGGCAAAAAATGGCGATAATTTTACTTGGTTAATTATTTGTGACTTTGATTCTACGCTTGATTTTGTTATTCGAAAGAGAAATAGACTTAATTCTTTGCTCTGCGATACACCTGTGTGATAACTTCCCGATTTGTCAAGTCTCATCCGCTTAAGTGATTCTGCTTTAGAAGAAAAAAACCCTTTCCTCTTCAAAACCATAGTAGGATGTTGTTGCTTCAAATGCCTTTCAAGGCGATTGGGCTCCATGCTATCATTACTTAAAACTTTCATACACATCACACACTGAGGCAATTGTAACTCGTCTTTTTAAAGGCAAATCCAACTTAACGTAATCTTCGGAAAACTTCCTTTTTTCGCTGCCATTTTGCACCTATAACAATAAAACAAATAAGTAATAAATAAATAAGCAAAATACCTACATGTAATTACTAATTATATGCCCATTATTTTATACGGAATTAAAATTAGGTACTTCATTCCTCAACCTCCCTCGTAATTATTTCTAAGCTTTTGAATTTTCGGAATTTTTTTAACAACGGATCATATAACTCGTGGGAACAGTCTGAGAGGTAGCAGTGCAGCCTAGAGACGGTGGTCGACAGGTATGCACTTCCTCGTAGGGACAGCTTTCCATTTGATTGGGTTCCTTCTAGTGGATACTGTTGATAACGGTTCAAGCATCTACAACCTGTCAATAACAAAATAGGTAGATATGGTACGTCACTGGAATTTCAGGATGATAATACACCCACTTTGCATACAGGCAGCGTATCTCTAATGCCATATTACTTCATATTTCGTCGACAAAGGGTATACACGTTACGACAGGGCGGTGATATAAAATCAATATCCACCAGAAAAGAAGATAAGGACTGCTTATGCTCTCCAGATGAGATAAAATATTTGGAAGTGTAGGCACAGCATATCTAATACTAAGCAGCAGTGCAATACAGTAATATGCTTTTTTGGGGAAATTGCAGTTCTGCACACTCCTGCAATAAAAAAATGGGTGTGAAGGAAGTGGTGGGCACAACGTCGCATGTATCAACTATCGACTGAAGCAAATATTTCTAAATTAACGGTAAATGTCCGATGATGACTGGAATATGCCTAATAAGTGCGTGGACTTACTGGGGTTGAGGTATACGGTACACCCTCTCCCACCCTCTGCAACCCCTAATCTCCAATTTTTAATCCCTACAAAAAAAATTCCGCAAAAAGATTAGGATGGTCTGAAAAGTCAAAAAACGAAGTTTGATGGGTTCAAATTTTTTTGTTTTTGGCCTTTTTCTCCGCCTCCACTGGGCCGATTTCCAAATATTTTGCGTCTTGGGATAATAGAAATACTGTGTACAAATTTCATCAAAGTCCGAGCGGTACTTCTCAAGTTATATGCGGTTTCAAGATTACTGGACAGACCGACAGGCAGACTGACGCACATGAGTGACATGGGAGTCTGTGATGTAGAAGTCATAAAACATCCAAAAAATATAATATCTCATTTTCTAAAGTTTTCGCCATTACAATATTTTCCCCGCTATTAGGCGTGGGAAGTAAAAACGGTAGAATTTGAGCGTTTTGCCGTAGAACAGTAACCAAGGACTAAATCAGCAGATCTACCGCAGGAACGGGAGATCTTGCAGCGCTAACAGGAGGCTCTGGATAATAAGACGGATGCGCATATCGTATCGAAATAAGGCAACAGAAAGCGCCATCTATTACTATAATCGACCACGGGAAGAGTATATAGCAGCTGTCGGTTGCAACTGGAATATCGCAGTTCACGTTTGACTGCCTACACTACTGTCACCGCTAGAGGCTGTCAAAGATCGAAATAAAGGTCCATAGTAGACAGTGGTCGATTGTGGTAATAGATGGCGCTTCGTGCTGTCTTATTTCAATAGTTCTCATGCATCGGATAGAGCGTAGTCCTTGTCCATCTGAGACCAAGCCTAGACTATGCTGATGAGTTGCAAAAAAGCACAAAACAGCCGTCCATGGTTGGCTGTTTGTGGTCGGACGAATTGAAGCCGTTTGTTTAGTCCCTCATATCGTCTTGGGTTGCGTTGCTGTAGAGTGTTATATACACATATATACTGGAGCTTATGCTTGCTCTCTTCGAGGCGGGATAAAATATTTGGAAATCTAGCTATCCATGAGTGGGAGGAGGAGACGCTCTTCAGCTATTTTTGGAGGTGGATAATGGAGCGAACAGTTGAGGGTTGAAGCGACGGAAAGTGGGAGTGTCGCGCCAAGGGACGCTTGAAAACACGGATTTTCATAAATGCTGGAGGCGCCACGTCGGTCGTCTGATCAAAAGTTTGGGAAAAACGGCGTCAAGTAGGTTGACTCTTCACAGACACAGACAATTCATAGTTAGACCCTATTGAAATAAGACAGCGCCGTAGAACTTATCTTAACTTGGATAGAGACCAAGCCTAGACCATGCTGACGACGTGCCCAAAAAAGCACGAAACAGCTATCTACGGTATGGTTGTCTTTGGTTGGACGGACGAAAGCAGCATGTTTAAGTTAGATCCTCTTAGAAAAAAATTAGTTACAAACATGTTTAACAGAGACTTTAGACGGATCAAGTCTGTCAAACAGGTCCGTCTCTGCCCTAGCCGTAGTATCTTGCAACGTCGCGTCGCGTCGCCTCTCCACAATAACTGTAATTTTATTGACAAGTAATAAGAAAAAAATTAATAATGTATTGGGCGACCCCGCAGCTGAATACACTCTCCTGTATACGTCTAGGCATCGACAAAATGAGATGATCTATGCTGGTTGTGGCACCTCATTCCAAGCGACTTGAATTTCGTGGACTAGCTGTGGCAGAGTCTGTGGCGGATGATGCAAAGTGGATAGTACCCTCCCCTTCATATCTCACACATGTTCGATTGGATTTAAATCCGCTGAACCGGGAGGCCACGGCAAAACATTAACGCCTGCAACGAACAATATGGGTACGTTGTCTTTCCGACAAGAGACGTGTGGACGGCCCTCTAGATACGGCAGTAAAGTGGTTTGTAGGTCATCATCAACATAACGCGCTGCGGACATGTTGCCTTGAACAAACAGAAGGGGTGATCGGCTACCATAGGAAATAGCCCCCAGAAACCATTAGTCCAAAAGTCCTGTGTACATGCCTCTCAACAGCAAATCCAATATCACGCCGTTCTCCACGGAGGCGTCTTACCATTCTACGACCATCGTGCGTACCTAAATAGAATCGCGATTCGCCATTCTGCCTCCCAATGTTGCCATTCAAACGTTGACGACAGTGGTCCGCATTCAGAGGAAGCACTAACCGTGGACGGTATGGAAAAAGTCCGAAGGCTCGAATACGGCGGTACCTTCTTCTCCAAACCATTGGTCAGCGATATGACGCGTAGTAACAAAACGGTCTCGTAGGGCTAGCTATCTGAAGCGCCTATCTTGACGCTATGGGGTACGCCTTGCTTGGTGGACCAGTTCTTCTATCCACACACGATACACATGCATTACCATAATTGCAGTACAATTAACACGGCGGCAAATTTCGCGATGGGACAAACCATCATCTCGATAGGCAATAATTCTACCCCTGTCAAAGTCACTAACATGGTGATAATTTGGACGTCTTCGAACTCGAAGCCATTTTGTTATGCTTAACAGTAGTAAATTCAATTCAATAACATTGTTGCCACCACATGCTTTAAATATAGTCATTATGCTGTAAAAAGAAACAAATTGATGAAATTAACTTCTAATTTTTGGCTTGCACAGCACCTTACAACTAAACATACTGCTTTCATCCATCCGACCACAGATAACTATGGACAGCTTTGCTTTTTGCCAACTCATCAGCATAGTCTAGGCTTGGTCTCTGGGACAACAAACGAAACCATAGCAATTATTAACCTCTAGCCAAGGTATAGAGTTTATCAAAATAAGACCGCACAATGCGCTATCTATTATCAAAATCGGCACTGTGAGAGTGGATAGCAGGCTATTGATTGGGACTGTATATATAGTTCACATTTGATAGATTATGGCGCTATTTCGATATAACATCTGGTAAAGGATAGTTGCCATGCTTCCGCTCGTGTTCCAGAGAGCAGACCATGCTGATGAGTTTCGAAAAGCGTCATGTTCAGTTCCTCAATGGCGAGTAGACCTCAACTACTATACCGCCAGAATCGTCAGCCTCCAGCGGTCACAGTGGTGACTGGGTAATCAATGGCAACCTGTGACCTTTACAGTTCCAACCGATAGCTCCTATATTTGCTCCCAGTGGTTGGTCCTTGTGACAGATGGCGCGCTTTTTTTCTCGAAAAACGTAGCATTTCTAGACCTATGCGCATATGAAATTTCTTACACCCTGTATTTAGGTAGATTTCATATCCGTAAAAGTAGGTATCCACACATGAGAGAGGTAAGGGTGGGCGACACTTGAGCTATTTTCGGAAGAGGATAATGGAACGTACACTTCGAGGGTGTGAAATGGAAATCGAGAATTTCGCGGGGGTGTCTTTGAGAATACCGCTTTCATAACTGAAGTAAGGCGCTAGAGGAACAGGTGCTGAAATAAGATGTGCTTCTGAATACGACGACAGCCTGATTGTCATATTATATAGGATGCGCGGGAATGCGATTAGTTTCTTGGATTCATACATCAGTTCTTATAGATTGAGTGAAAGAGTGGGAATTTATCCCATATTCTGCCTATTAGCGACAAGCTGTTTTTTAGGTAGATGATAATCTATGTTCTTGTATTTTATGACTTGTTGCTAATTCGAATTTCAGTGTTAACATAACGATCACGGTAGAATGACATCTGGTTATCTAGTAATATTTCAAAATTCCCTATATCGGCAAAGGATACATAATTCTGACGGATCCGTCATTGCCAAATAGACAGATTAGTTTTTTCTACACTACAGATTCATTTTGTACTTGCTAAAAGCTCTTTTATTTAGAAACGTTTATTTGCTTACAAAAAACAAAACGCTACAAACAAATTTTTGCTAGATTTACAACCGATTCGCTATAGCCAACGTTGCAGACCAACACAAAAATGTCACTTGCTGATCAGCTGTTTACCTCAGTAGACGTCAAAGCGTGATGGATACTCGTAAAATAGAGTGTAAATCGGCTGCTTGTCCTAATCATTAGCAACTACAACAGCTAGTTGGTTCAATGTTATAAATGACATAATTGTGATAATAATAGTAATAATAATAATATTAATAATAATAATATTAATAATAATAATATTAATAATAATAATAATGAGGTATTCACAATTAATAGAAAACATGGTAAATAAACTTCATTCGACAAAAGGATATCCTTGTGCGAGAAAAACAGTATAAATACATAAGAACATTGTATAAAAACAAATGTTGGTTATCAAAACATATAACCATGATATGTTACACAGCGTATCTGGCGTTGTGTATCATGAATTTTAAATTTATTATTAATTTGCGACATATGCACACCCTATGTGAGAACACCATTATTCAGCAATCACTATTATAATCTCCTTAATACGTAGCCTTGAATTCTGCTCACATGTTTGGGGTGCTGCCACCCTGAGTACATAATTTATGCTCGATGCTGTTCAGAAGAGGGCTGTCAGACTGACCGATGACTCTTCTATAACGTTTAGTGTCAGGGCTCTTTCTCATCGACGGGCCGCCGGCGATCTAGCTATTCTTTTACCGCTATGTCAACGAGCTTTGCTCCTCAGAACTCTTCTCCATGATGCTGCCGTTGTGATGAGCCTGCCAGACAGTGCCGCCTCACTTGCCTCCCATCCTAATCCTGTCGAACTTCGTAGAGGCGGCGACTGACTGAAGTCGAGCGCTGTAATGTAATGCTCTCATCGAGCATTACACTACAAAGTTCGTGATTTGAGATCAGCGAATGTTCACTTGGAATGCTCGGCTCAACAGTGCTCCATGCTCTACTCCTGCAGGCTGTGTCGAAATATCAGACCTAGAAATAGCTACAGTATATTCAGATAAGAGATAGACCGGACATAAACAAGACCACGTGATCATCGAACGCTGTAACATTCGGCAGGGACGTATTAAGAGTCACGCAGTACATATTTTAGATAGTAGATGCTGCTTTGCGTAACTTTGTAGTAGCACAATTCGATGTGTATACGATTGGTGATGGATATAGGATCATGTGGGGGTGGGGTAAGAAATATATAATGATGTAAATATACATAAGGGTTTCAAAATTTTCGCTTCGATTTCCAGCTTCGGATGCCGCCTGATAATTGGTGAAATACAGTCGAATATAATCTCAAAATGGCGTTTAAATTAGCCTAAATTAAAAATAATCGTATATCTCTTAAAATTGCTTTTAGAATATTGATTAGTATATTTTTTGATTCCTAGGTAAATATGTAACCAAATTAAAACGTTCAAAACGTAAAAAAATGTGCATGGTTGAACATTGTCAGAAAGTAGATTCTTGAATAGGTTTTGCCAAAATGGGTTCAAAAATGTCAATAATTAATTAAAAAATACAGTAGCTTTATAATTACTTATAACTTACCGAATTTGATGAACGACATCTTTTATTGGAAAGATGAGCTTGATGAGCTTTCATCATCGCTACTGCCTGAAGCACCAACGTCAATAATGAATGGCTCGACTTGTTCCTCTAAAATATTGTCCAGTTCCCACATTCTCTTTTCAACTTTGTCTTTCACGTGCTTAATACAGTTTTCCCATTTTTGCGCTGTTATTAATTCTAGTGCTTCTTTGAAAAGTCCTTTGAGGTCACAAAATTTAAAAGTTGTATTGTGCTTAGCTATATAATTTTTAACCTCTGCCCATATGAGCTCAATGGGATTGAGCTCGCAATGGTATGGAGGTAAACGGAGCACAGTTTTATTTTGACTTGCTGCCATTTCGTCAATGGCGTATTTTTGATATTCCGCCTTGTGATCCTTGACAATTCTTAATAATTGTACTTTCAGCATTGCTTCTTCAAAGTTGATATTTTTCGAGCGGAGCCAATTTTGAACATCAACTTTCCTTGAAGCCGTTGTTGGGACCTTCTCCATTCTTCGAGAATAATAAGGTGCATTATCCAACACAATTACTGCGTTTCCTCTAAGTTCGGTAAAATTTTTGAAAACCACTGTTCAAACGATTCGCCATTCATTTCCTCATGTAATCTCCAGTTTTCTTAGACTCAAAGCACCACAGACCGTCAACAACAAATCCATCCTCACTGCCAATATGGCAGATAATGAGCCTTTTCCCTTTACCTGGAAATCGAAGTACTAACTGGTGTAGATTTATTTCAATAAGCGAACCTTTTTCAAATGTTTTCATCACATTCAGCGAAAAAACATTGAGACATGAGTATCAGATTGCTATAATTGGGATTATTTAGTCATATTGAAAGAAAGAATATTGAACGTCGTATGATTACTCAGCGCTTCACAATTTAATTTAAAGTTATAAACCTTTAAAAAATGAATGATCAGGAACCTGAAATACGCGCAAATATTAATATTAACAAATTATAACTTTATAAAGCTTAAAGTATGAATTAAAATGATTAGAAATATTAGGAACGGTACACAATATAAAACTTAGTAACTTTTTTTAAGTTTATAATATTCGACATATTTTAAGATTATATTAAAAAATTATTGAAATATCGAAAACACATAAAAACATGGCTTAAAAAAGTTCTAACAAATGAAAATGACAATAAAACATCCACGCATTTTATCGAAAGTTATAAAAGTTTTGTTACTTGTAATATGTTTTATCTGCCCCCTGGAATTAATGTTTAGAACCTTGTTCCCAAGGTTTGAAAAACATCCGATTGTTGTCTATTACTCGTATTTACCTGCTGGATTTTTTAATCCGGTGGACAGTCCATCTAAAAAGGCCCTCCTGGATGAAGTTACAGAATCATCAACCCATACTTTACTTGTAGTGTGTCCTGCGTTTACCCACGTTTCATCAAGGTAATAAATCTTCCTGTTTTGATTTCTATATTTCCCAATTTTTGTTAAATAATCCCTCCTCCATAGCACAATTTCTTCTCTATCCAGTAGTAAACTATTACGACCCCGTTTTTTCCATTTGAAATTTAAATGCTTCAGTAACGCATGGAAAGTTGATCGTTTGAAATTTGGCAACGTTGTATCTCCATTTACCCCCTGCAGTACTTTATCTATAGTAGGTATTTCATTCCTAAAGAAGAATTCATGCACTTTCCTCCTAATCGCATGCTTATCAGCTTCATCCAATGATTTAACAATACTTTTGCGATGTTTACTGGTCATTGGCTCAGAAAAGGTGTGATTTTTTTTGTATTGTCTTAACACATTAAACACTGATGCGCGACACACCCCAACTTTGTGAGAAACCTTCACAACAATTTCTTTGATGGTTGATGCCTCGTTCTCCTCGCGCTCGATCTTATATATATTCAAAATGACCTCTTTCATTTCTGCACTCAGGTATCTTTTTTTAGAGCGTTTCCTAGGTGGACTACAGGAGTTTACAACTTCATCGGCAGTATCTGTACTACTTGGCATTTTGCGCAAGCAGTTGATAACAATAACAATCAATAACAAGGTATAACAATAACAACGACAAACTCAACAACTTAATAAGATAACAAACGAAAACGTCCAAAGAAATATCAAATTGCAATGATGCACACGACATACGTAACACGTCTGAACCTGAATGTGACTCTGCCTTGATACGACTGCTCTGCCGCTCGGCATAGGCATTTAATTGCGAATTGACCAATGAGGGCTCCTGTTTTACGTCGAGACGGCGGCGTTAGCGTGAAAATCACCCGAACCTTTTGTTTACATCCGGTCTATCTCTTATCTGAATATACTGTAGTGTTGTGTTAAAAATCGAAAAAATCTACAACCTGTGATGATCCTGCAGTTCTCATTACTATAAATTCATTATTTTTCCCAATTTTATTCTTATTATGTGATTCTGAATAATGTTGCTGAAAATTATTGCTTAAAATTTAACTCCAGCTGCTTCACTTTTTTTATAAACAAGTATTCAAATTTAAAGCTATTCTCAACTTTTTTGACAGTACTGAAAACAAAAAAAATGTACTATGCTAGTCTGTAAGTAATTTTAGAAGTTGGAACATTTAATAAGGATTCCAAAATAGTAGGACGCTAGATTATTTCTTGAATTATGGACAATTTTAATGTTTGTAAAGGATCTCAGTTTTCCGCATTTTTTTCTTAATTACTTTAAATTCTTCTACGTAGTGTACCCAAGACTTCCCTCGAACTTTAAGATTCTAGTTTGAGTGAGAAAAAGAGAGTTATTTTACAAAGTGTGAGCGAGACAGTAAACGTGTCATTTTCTTCCAAGCTGAAGCAGCTGGCGTTCAATTTTACACAACAAGTTACAGCAGCATTGATCAGGATTACCCAATAAAAATAAAATTGAGGAAAAATTGAAAAAGTAACGTATATAGGTAGATCTCTCCGATTTTTTAAACACTCTAATTTTTAAAGTCACGACTTAGATTTTTTTTATATTTTGCTGATAACTATTTTAACTTGGCACATCCCTCGTTTCCGGCTTGACGTCGACTATAATAGTGAAGTAAGACACAAATTCCTACTTGCTCCTATGCCTTTGCTTTTACATATTTTGGCTTTCTCTCCTGAGAGAAGCTAACAAACTTGTAATTTTACGTTTACACTCATCAACCGCAGTTTCTGTTTTTGCCGCAAGCTGTTGCCACGCATCATGTTTCTTGACTTTGTTATAATGTTCCGCAAGTTGCGGATCCCATAGTATACTTTTATTTTTACGATATAAATCAATAAAAAATATAGTTTTCTCCTGATGACGTGTGTTCAGAGCTCTATCTCAACTAATAAAATAAGAAGACTGTGCTCACAGTCGAACTAGTCGTCACCTGTACTGACTGTTAATGTGACCATCAAATTGATTGGCAAAAAAACCGACAATCAAGTGGAGCACGATTTGCTCGACGTGAGAGGCTCTGTTCAGAACTCGATTTAGCGATTCACTAGCGAATTTTTGTGTTACATTACATTACCAGCGCTCGGCTTCAATCAGTCGCCACCTTGTGGTATCAAGATTGGTGGACAATCTACCTGAGGAGGCTTTTCCCAGTCATACTAACCAAAGGCAGTTCAAAGATCGGATTAACAAAGTTTATTCAAGCTCCTCAAAGCAGCCTCAGTGCCCCGGTATTCAGGATTATGCGGACTAAAAAATCCTTGTTCTGATGAATCTGGAAGAGAAGGACTGACCACATGTCCTGAAAGACCATATACATTCGATTTCTGATTTATAGAAGTTCCTATATAACACAGAATCTATAAAATCCTAAATATTCTATTAGGCTATCTGTTCCCACAGAGCAATCCTTGATATTCCAAGACCTCCGATTGAATTCGATTGGCTGTGTTCTATCGTCGGTTCTTTTATAGTCCCCACCATTCCCTTTTGCCTCTTGTGCGTAATCTAAACTTGCGGAATCGGCGATTTTAGGGATTCCCGCAACGCGACAATGACACGGTCGTTTTCTCAAATATGGGGTTGCGTACAAAGTGTGGAGGCAGGTGGTTGGGTGCTCATCGTCTTGGAAAATTAGGCTGGAAAGAGGGTTAATCCTGTTTGTTAATGAAGGTGCTCCTCAAGACATCGCAAATACATATTCGAACCGCAAAGGTATCACTTTGTGGCGCTAGAACCATATGGGTGTTTTTTTCGAGGTACAGAACTTTAAGTTGGCATTACTTTTGAACATGGCGACCGATTTGACAGCCGTCAAATGATTTATTCTCAGTTTGGTTTGGCAATTCATCATGAATAGACACACGCCTGAACAACGCTTGCAAATTGTGCAGTTTTATTTCGCAAATAATGGTTCTGTGCGGAATACGTATCGCGCACTAAGTCCATTTTATCGTCGACAAAATCGCCCATCAGAGCAGTTAATTCAATTAACCATGCAACGTTTTCGCACCACGTTTACCCTAATTGATAACTCGCATCCCCAGAGATGCCGTACGGTGCGTACAGAAGAAGCTGTTGCTACTGTAGAGCGTAGCATTGAGGACGACCCGAATGAGTCCATCCGCCATCGAGCACAGGAATTGGATCTGTGTCCATCCACTTTATGGGAGATTTTGCGGAAGGATCTTGGTTTGCGTGCCCAAAACGAGATTGCCGTTGTTCCCGATTTTCATAAGCGAATTTTGCTTAACGATGAAGCGCACTTCTGGTTGAATGGCTACGTCAACAAACAAAACTGCCGTATTTGGAGTGAAGCTAATCCTCAAGTCTATGTCGAGACACCGTTACATCCAGAAAAACTGACTGTTTGGTGCGCTTTATGGGCTGGTGGAATCATTGGTCCGTACTTCTTCGAAAACGATGATGGCCAGAACGTTACAGTCAATGGTGATCGGTATAGAGCCATGATTACTAACTTTTTCAATCCTGAATTGAACAATCATGATGTCGTGCTGAAATCGATTTATTGAAAGACACGTTTGGTGACCGCCTAATTTCACGTATTGGACCTGTGAATTGTCCTCCAAGATTTAACACCCTAGCCTATTTTCTGTGGGGCTATGTAAAGTCATTGGTCTATGCGGATAAGCCACAAACGCTTGACCATTTGGAAGTCAACATCCGCCATGTTATTGCCGATATACGGCCACAAATGTTGGAAACAGTGATCGAATATTGGATGTCCAGATTGGACTACATCCGAGCCAGCCGTGGCAGTCATATGCCAGAAATCATATTTAAAATGTAATGCCACAAAATTATCTTTCGAATAAAAAAAATGCATGGCAATCGAATAATCCATCGTTGTTTTATTGCAATTTGAAGTTCTAAACCTCTAAAAAAAACACCCCGTATTTAGCTCAGAGCAAGATTATGTTTTATACGTTAAATTCATGATAATTTTGTGTCACTAAATCAGATACAATACAATACAAGGCTCTGATGTACAAATATGCTGTAGTTCAGCATATAGAAAGGGTTCTGGGAGATACTAGCGCCATATATGGGAAGGTAGCAAAACACAAAAATGTAGTTAAAGTCACCTTGGAAGTCATGGTCAGGTTAATTGGTAAGGATATTCTTGAACTTAAAATTGTCGCGTTTCAGAAATTTAAACTATGTTTGCTGTTAAAAATGCATTTGAATTTCAAGACTTTAATGGTCATAAAAAAGGTCATGGACTTACTTGGATATGAAGTTTCTTCTTCCCTTTTCATCTTCGGTGTCAAGAAGGGGTTTTCAATTGAGAAAACTGCCATCACCTTCAAATGAGTTTATTTATTTTACGAGACATTTTATCGCTTAAGATTATGGTCAAGGTCATGGGCAGGAATATACTTTAACGTAACATTTCCCACTGTTTATATTTCCGGTGTCAAAAATATTGATTTAATTCAGAAAACTGTGTTGATCTTCAAATGGTCCTGAAGGTAATAGTCAAAGGCACGTTCACGGTCATTATTAGCTTAATCTTTCCAACTTACACTTTTGGTTGGGTGTCAAAGTGTACACATTTTTACATTTCTCCGTATTTTATTCTCCCCACGTAAATATTTCAAACGAAGGTTGCAGGGCTTTGACAGGTCAAAATAATGGTGACCTTTACAAGGACAATCTTCGTAGTTATTTTAAAGTTAAGTGAATAATTCCAAGTAGGACACCCCCTTTCTTACAGCTGAATTGAAAAGAGGATAAAATTTTCCGTGCGGCCATACCCTTGACCGTTGCTCTCAGAGCTATTCAAAGGTCAAATCAATACATCGACAACGATTTGGTCTAGCAAAAATATTCAACAGCAAACATCAAGGTTAAGTCAAAGTTTTGAAAGGAAACCCCTCATTTTTCTACTGTAAACGTAAAAAGCCGCTAATTTTACATCTGAATGTGACCTCGTCCTGAAAGTGAAGCTCGTGTCAGGCTCAAATGTTATTTGATGTAAAGGTCACATTCGGACGTATTTTTTTGCTTTGTACATTTTCAGTACAAAAATTGGAGGCTTCCTTTGGAAATTTTAACTTGCACCTTGAAAGTCAAGATAAGGGATTCACGGTCAAGGTCAATGTTATGGTTACGGTCACCTTTAAGTGATTCCACATACCCCACAGCTGTGCTGTCAAACATTTTCGCTAGAATAAATTGTTTTTGATGCCTTAGTTTGACCTTGAAATGGCTATAATTCCGACGTGAAAAAGGAAACTTTCACTTTTCCTTGAAAGGTCGTAGTCAAGGTCATTGTCAAGATATCAAGGTCACCATCATTTTGCTCCCTCAAAACCCTACAACTTTTGGTTGAAATACTTTTTCTAGAAAGAGCAGCTTACGAAATATTTTTTGTGGAGGTTCAAAGGGGGCATCGATAGCTGGTTGGATACATTCAAGTAAAATACGTTAGTCAGTGATCTGAAGCAAGTTATTCACTTTTTTTACTCCAAATAGGACTTCGCAACACTCCACCATTTGTTGATATCCATTTTCTAAATCTGCGTTCCAAATTACCCTTATCCGCCAAGTTCCATTTGCTTGTATCAACAGTAGACGAACATTTTGCTTTAAAAAGCTTTTAAAAGTATAACTGACTTCTATACTTCCTTATTTTTATCAGCACAATCAACATATTACCAGGTCCAATAATGATCCCATAAGTGTATCAGTAAACATTCACATCCCTACCGTGTTGTGATGATTGATCAATATCGGTTTATCGATAGATAAACAGATCTATACGGTGAAACCGGTTATTTGTTATGTAAGAAGCGTTCCAAAGCGACAAGTTCCGAGTTCGAGTATGGGTAATAAACACCGTTACATCAACGTTATTTATATCTACGATTTTATAATTAATTCGTCACATAACACGGTAGAGATATGGAGTTGATAGGAACTTGCTACTGATGCTGAACATTGAAGGAGTCTACTAGACCACTTCTGCGATTGTTTGTTTTTTGAAATAGGAGTCAATAGAATCTGGACAATGGAAACTTCGTAGTTTCACCTACAATGCTGTAGTATCTATAATAATATAGATGCTAATTCTAAGGTGATGCCCTTGAACCAATTCAGGAAAGATGTCAAAGGTTTTATCATCAATGTCATAGTGGAACACACAGTCATTGATGTCCACGATTTGCCATATGAATTATTCTTTCTTTTTTTTAGGTGTGTAACAATTCATAATTTGTACCATGCTGTACCTTGCCATTCCTGTTATATCCCTTTGGAGTTTCTATTTTTTCTTCTTTCCATGTCATCGTATACTTTGTAAACCTTTCCCGCACTAGCGGTTAAGTGCAAGAATAGAACACTGCCACTGGTGTTAAATCTGTATGTACCTATTTGTAAATATTTATGACTATGAATAATTAATTTTGCTCCCAAAGAAGGATTTTGAAATATATTCTTCGTTTAACTTAACATATAAGAAAACGTGGTCTTTTTAGTTTAGTTATATAATTATTAAACTGAATTATTAGATGTTGAAAAAATGACTTTTGTGCTGTTTATGTGAATTTCAATATGAATATATAATTATGTTAAAACAAAATAAAATTTTGCATTGTTGCGTTTTCCTTTGAACTATAAATAGTTTATCAAAGCTACGAAATAAAAAGTAAATTTGTTTTTGCAAAGTATAAAAGTGGTAATTAGGTATAATGTTTTTTTAAGACGACAGACGAAATGTCATGTATTTAAATGGCACTCCATAAGTTCATATAACTTTGCAATATGCTTTCTCTTTTGTCATATTAATACTATTTATTTAGTTTGGAAAAATCTAGTTATTTTAGTTTGGAACTCGATTTTCTCTGGCTTCGATCTTTAGACTTTGGGAGGTTGTAGAGAGTATGGACACTAAGGATCAAATGTTGTTCTCCTAGCTTACGCCACACAACTATGAAGTAAACTTATTCCGTTATACCAGGTGTTCCACGTACAATCGCGGCGATTACCCAAAAGCAAACATAAGACAGTTATGAAAATTTGGGCTTATAATACAACTGCTAGGCTCAAATTGGATAAAATAAGTTCAAAATTGCGCCACGTTCGGTTGTATCGGAAGTAGATGTCAACTTGACAAATCCAAGAAATGAACAACATATAGCAATAATCAAATTGGAATCTATATTCGATATAGCTAGAAACGCCACCATTTTCAATATATATATATATATATATATAACCTAAATTTTAATAAGAACTTTGATTGCTACAGTTCTATGTATAGCAGGGCTTATGTCATTGCTCCCAATATTTAAAAACCTTTCGATATGCTGGAAAAATGCATAGTTTTATTTTTAAAGTAACGTATATGACCCTGTACCGTAATGATATACATGAAAGCACCCAAAATAAAACAAAAATATGACTCCGCGGACCTGAGAAGGGTCATCCATCATCCGCTATGATTCAAGCGTCTCCTTCCAGCTGGGTATCGTCCCATTTCCTCGCAAATTTAAACGCAAGTACTTTATGGGGTATAAAATCTGTTTGTCTGTCTGCCGGACTCCGTGGCCCACCAAACCGAAAAAGTGTTAATGCGCAACGAATGGTCAGTCATGCTGACCTTGGTAATGAATTTTAATGCTTGTCTCAACTGCAGATAGCCATGCGTGTATATGAATTTTTATTCATGCAAGCATATGGGCAGAAAATTATTACCGTCAAAAATATGTGCGTAGGGGTCTTCGTTTCCAATCATATTTTTCATAAAGATTAGCTTCTCAAAATAGTACAGCTCCAATAAACAGCTATTTGCTCTTGCAGTGATCGACTCTGGAAATACTCGTAGTTGGTAATTTGTGCTGTCGTACTTCGATAGACCTTTGATATGTTATACTATTGTTCTACTTTCGTTCTACTTGTGTTCTACTTTTGATCTACTTTTGTTCCACTTTTGTACTGCTTTTGTTCTACTTTTTTCCTTTTTTTGTTCTACTTTTGTTTTGCTTTTATTCTACCTTTATTCTACTTTTATTCTAATTTCGTTCTACTTTCGTGGTACCTCCGCTCTGGTTTTGTTCTACTTTTGTCCTACTTTTGTTGTAATTTTGTTCTACCGTTGATCTACTTTTGTTATACTTTTGTATTACTTTTGTTCTACCTTTTTCCTTTTATTTTGATCTACTTTTGTTCTACTTTTATTCTACGGTTATTCTACTCTTGTTCTGCTTTTGTTCTACTTTTATTATACCTTTATTCTACTTTTATTCTACTTTTGTTCTAATTTCGTTCTACTTTCGTGGTACCTTCGTGCTAGTTTTGTTCTACTTTTGTTGTACTTGTGTGCTACGTTTGCTTTACTTTTGTTCTACTTCTGTTCTACTTTTGTTTTACTTTTGTTATACTTTTTTCATCTTTTGTTGTACTTCTGTTCTTCTTTTGGTCTACTTTTGTTCTACTTTTATTCTATCATACTTTTGTTTAACTTTTGTTCTAATTTTGTTCAACTTTCGCTCTGCTTTTGTTCTAATTTCATTCTTCTTTCGTTGTACCTTCCTTCTACTTTTGTTCCACTGTTGTTCTATTATTGTTTTACTCTTGTTCTACGTTTATTCCGCTTTTACTCGTTGTGTTGACCAGGCACTGAGATCATGCTTATGACTGCCAATAAACAGTAAACAGCTATACACGGTTGATCCTGAGTTGGTCCGATGAACGAAATTTTATTGTTAAAAATATTTATTTTGCAAATTTCTTGTAAATACTAATGAAAGAAGAGTCAATGTCAGTAGTAGACTCTTCGGTCTACTGATCAGTCGCCGTGCACTGTGCGGGTTCGAATCCCGTCCCAGGAGAAATTTGTCTCTTGGCTATGGATGTTGTGATTGTCCTTAGGTGGTAGACGTCTCTGACTGTCGAACGCGGAGGTACCATGTTGCATGTATACGTGTTCCCTCGCCAGGGTCCGTGTGGCGTTCCCCCTTTCCCCTGGGTCCCCCGATAGCCCCACGGCCTACGGTATCCCATGGGTGTTTAGGCCTAGGCTTTCGTGGTGGTTGGAGTATAAAAAAATACACGACGCAAATGCTCTTTGCCAGTCACCTCATGTCAAATTCTATTAAGCCGATTGGTCTGAAGTCAATGATATAGATACTTCAGAGTTAGTCCCCAGGATAAAAAGTAGCCAGACTATAATATATTTCATTTAGATCCGTTCAGCTGTTTTGGTTCACGTGATTTCCCATTTATAATATTAGTAGGGATAAATGGCAGCTAAAAGTTAGTACAACAAATCAGCATCAGTGAGATCACTCCTGTTTATGACAAAGGAGACGCTACAATCTGACATCTGACAAGTTAGTTTTCTAAGAAAATTCAGACTGTGAGCTTAAAACAATATTTCTCCAAACAAATCCAGAGCCATCCGTTAAAAGAATTCATTACAAAAGTGGCCAAGGTGAATTGTTGTAAATTATTTTCAGCTTCTCAAAGTTGCCGGTAGGGGTATATTTTTAATTTCAAAAACTCCGCACGCTAGATTTTATTATTACGCTATTTTGGACGAAGTAGCCGCTATAATATTACAATTTGCACAATTTGTACCCTTAAAATATCTAAATAAGACAAGTAGGTATAAGGCACAGTATTCCCTGAATTCTTAATATTCGAAAGCCAACTGAGTTAAAATATGACGTATACCTTATATACTTAGGATATTTTGTCATATACTAGGTGACACTTACGATCATTATTTGTCATAAAAAGCGCACAAATAACTTTCCAAGTAAAATATTTTGGAATCGTATCATATTGATACATTTTACATAACTATCTTTTATTGTTTATCTAGTAGTACCTGAAAATTGTAATTTAAGCATATTTTTCATTCTATCTCTGTGATTTCCGCCATGTCATAGGATTTTTGTACTCTTTCCGAGCAATAATAAGAACATATATAAATAAGGCGTTTGAATTCTTGAAATTGAAAATACGCCCTCTGTTGGCCATTATAGCAAGCTAAAAATAATTTCTTGAAATTTCCCTTGGCGACTTTTGTAATGTAATTTGTTAATGGATGGCTCTAGACTAAGCTGTTGCTGAGATATAGCCGGCGTCCTTTATTATTGGGTCACTCGGTACATTAAATAATATATTTTATGGGGTGTTGTACAAAGAATTCGTTTTTATAACGCTACAATGCTGCCGTTCCCTGGATCTACTTTCTCTACTCCATCATGTGTTCAGAACCTTGAACTTCGCTATCATGGAATTTTCAAATAATGCAGGATGTTGTGTCTTCATAGAACGTGCGATAGTGACGCGATGAAAACGTCCCAAATCGCAACTTGCTCAGGAGATATTTTGGAAACATTCATTATTCATTCGCACGCCTGTGAATTTCCAAGGCGCTCGAGCGTCGCGGCGCTTGGCGTCCTCCGGCGTCATGAGACGTCGGCAGCTTTCCACCATCATCGCGTATCCTCCCATTCCGGGATTTGTTCACACTAATCGGGAAATTCAGATACTCCCGTTCATACACATCCAGTTATAGATGCGATGTTTCCACTAAATATGTATTTTAAAAAATTCTCTCGCCTTGTTCACTAACGCCGTGATCACAAGTTAGACCCTCTAAGAAAAAAGCTAATTACGCACATGTACAACAAAGAAACTAATGGATCAAGTTGATCAAACAGGTTCATACCATTAGTCCATAGACAGTTTTCCCTGCCCTACCGTAGTAGCATCCATTTGGGGTAGCAATACAAGGAGACGCATAGAGACCGGCACGCCCGCCAGTGAACCCAGGGAGCAGAAGAGACCCCCACGATTGGGATCTCTCGATTAATGCTCAGATGAAGAGAGTTTTTAATTCTGATTTCAAAAATGTATAATATGTCATACATTGACATTGCCAAGCCTTAGTTATATAAAAAAATAATTGTCTTGTTAGGCATTAAAATTGTCAGGTAGACATTTCTTTTGCATACCAGATTTATCCTGAAATAATTTTTCTGACTTTATCTAAGATGGGATTTCAAAATAAATTGCAAGTTGTCATTGCTACTTACAAGATGGCGCAGTCAAATTTTCAATTCGAGGTTTCTTTTGCGACTCCCATCACTAACTCTGATTTTTCATATGGACGTCATATTGGATTTTGTACATTTAAATGGAACTTTTCATTAATTCCTTAGTTGGCCATGAATTTGTGTATGTAGGATGAAAATTATGAGGAAGTATAAAGGAATGGTAAAACGTGAACACAAAATAAAGCTCTTATTGATGGTAATAACAATAAGAAGCTGAGGTGAAATCGAGCAGATGTTTAAACGTTCCCTGTTATTTTACAGGGCAAAGCTCAAGCGCTTCTCTGTACATTGCTCACTGCTCGATTTATTTCCATTCTTCTCAGTCTTCAATCTACGTTACTATGTTTATTTGAGGTCTGGTCTGGTACACGACACACGTGACTGTCTGATAATTTTAAGGCCTACCTATGTACTTCTGTTTTTCTGGAATAATTAGGGTTTGGCAATGCGATTGTATTACATACGAGTACTATATGTTTTTGAAATCAGAATTATAAATTCTATTTATCTACGCAAAAATCAAATATGGCGTCCATTAGAAAAAATAAAGCTGATGCTGGAGGACAAGAGACGAAACGTCATATTGAAATTATAATTATGCCAAGTTGTAGAGGGGAATAAGTGGCAATGTTAGTATGCAGTTTATTTTAAAATCCCACTACAATTAAAAAATTAAAACGGTTTTGGAAAAATTCATTTTTTTCTGTCTCTTTGAGGAATTACTTTGCATTTCAAAACTTTCCAAGCGACATTTTGATAGTAACCTAAAGTCGCAGCTTTGGCCCAATCTAAGCGACTTCGTATCTCTTACCGTTTCAGAGATCCCAATGGCGAGTGTCAAATTTGAAACACCCGGTATAGTGCAAATAACCGTCGACCGGGCGTTCCAAATTCGATACTCACTTAACAGTAGTTAATAAAAATTCTATTAGACAAAAAGCGATACGCGTATGCCATTACAGAAAGTGTATCGCAAAAAATACGTAAACCATCAACAGAGTACAAGGGGCTATTTGTGTGGTCAGTCTGCACAAAAAAGGAGAAATTCTAATAACAGAGAACTTTTTGTTTTATCATTTTCAGTACTAATAAGTGTTGTCGAAAAAATGTTCTCTTTACTCGCCTTGCATGACGAGGATAATTCTTCATAATGAAATTAAGGTTAACATGTAAATTGGCCGTAAAGTTCCAGTACATCGGAAGACAGGCAAAATAACGGTTCGCTGTAATATATTTATACTTTGGTTCAGTTTTCAGTTCCTATAACAGTCAGAATATGTAAAAATCAGAAATGTTGGCTACAAGCCCAAACATTCTTACATAAAATTATCTCCCACTGTACCGATCCTTAGTTGAAACCCATATAGTATATATGTCGGCGTCAAACGCTGATATCCGTCATTCCCTGAAATGCCTAGTCAGTCGCCGTATTGTCGGCAAGCACCGTAACAGCTTGATTATTACAACGTTTGACTAAGCATTTCAGTTATTCCCTGTAATGACTGAACAATTTCAGTCAGACACCGTAACAACCACATTAACTTCGTTACTGCATTCGCCTATTTCAGTCAAACGTTGTAAGCAATACAGTGCTGCTACAATGAGGTTCACAAAATCATAAAAAATAACTTACTTCGTTTAACTCATTTGTATTCCGTGGTTTCTTCTTATTCACACTGTCATACACTTAGTTTATTATAAAACAATTCTGAATGCTGCGACATTTTTACAAACACAGAAAAGACGATGTGTATACTCAAGGAAATGAACACAAAGCTGGTACAATGAATGACTGAATCAGGCAAATGCAATAACGAAGTTAATCTGGTTATTACGCTGTTTGACTGAAATTATTCAGACATTACAGAGAATAACTGAAATACTGTCAAACGTAGTAATAATCAAAATGTTACGGTGTTTGCCGGCAATACGGGGACTGACTAGGCATTTCAGAAAATGACGGATTTCAGCGCTTGATGCTGATATATATATATAACGTATATATATACAGCATCACAGCCTGTGGTGCCACCTGCAAGACATATATTTCCTATCTAGATGCAGCACAAAGAACTGTTTTAAAAGCCATTTTCCATAAACCAAGATTATATCCGTCACACAATTTGAAAAGGAGACTTGATACTAGACAACTCTTTTTCTTACATGCCTCCACCCATAAACATTGTAATGAAGAAAATTCCCATAAACACGGACATGAAACACGATTTCGAATAGGCTCATATATTATCCAAATACCACACAAAACATTATTCAAAGATCATTCAAATTCTTATCAGCTAAATTACATAAACGAAATAAAGACACCTGAATTTGGAAAAAGATTTAGACGAAAATTAACAGACTGGGTTTGTACAGTGCAGCGAATGACTATACATAATTATATAGATAGAAAACTAAAACTGCAAAATCAGAATTAATATATTTGTTACATAATTATATAGAAAACTAAAACTGCAACATTAGAATTAATATATTTGTTATACGTATATTATTAGTAATATATAATCCAAAAACAGTTTCGTTTTTTGGCGAATAAATGTTATTTTTATTATTAATTATATTACCTATTTACTGGAGAAAATACAATCAGTGGGACCAAACTTGGTGGATCGCAAATAGTGCGAAACGTAAGGGTTGTGGCTGTGAACTAGCTCACATTTAAGACATATCTCACAGGTGCATGTCACACGATCAGTATTTACTGTGATCTGTCAGTATTTACCATGGAATGTGATATTTACTGTAAGTGTAGCTTGAATGGTGGTAATTGAAGGGCTTGGGGCAATAAGGTACTTAAGTCACATTGATGTATCTAAACTTTTTAGTTTTATACAGGGTTTTTCAGAAAGATGTGCCAATATTTCTAGGATAGAAAATACATCCAAAAATAACAAAAAGAAAATTACAAATATGGGACGGGATTCGGACCCGCACAGCGCACGGCGACTGATCAGGAGACCGGAGAGTCTACTACTGCGGCCACCGCTGCTGCCTATGTAGAAAGTAGGGTACCTGGAACCCTAGTCGGAAATATTTCCTACGCCAATGGCCTTTTTGGAGAAAAGAAATGCGTTGTGTAAAACACCATTCAATTTTCCATAAGTTTTCTCTCTTAAGGAATTTTCACTCGTTTTGGCAATATTTAGGTTTGAATATTTGAGGTAAAATCTGTTATTAGGGCAGGATAGAGTGTGTCCTTGCCACTGTCATCTAAACTTAATCCGGAACCACCTTTGTTCTCTATATCACTGGAACATTGTTTTCACCATCGACTAATCCCGTTTGGCGCCCATCTGAGAATCTAAGTGGCTTATAGCTTTCTTTCTTGGCGTAAAAATTTGTGGGATATCCTGGTTATTAGAGCGAATTGTCAAAAAAATCAACTTCGGACATATATACCTCCGATTATCATCTAAGGTTGTTAATCGCCAAATATTATTTAAGAATTACAACCTTTACTTATCTAGATGTTGCTCCCATGAAAAGTAAAATGTTTAACAACGATCAATAAAAGCTTTAACAGTCTATAAGTGAAAATCGCTTCTTTAACATCATATGTATAGCACATCTCATAGAGAATTTTTATTATCTAGTTAATAGCATAGTTTTTTTCTAATAGCTACCGCTGAAAGACCTCTTTGTACTACTGTGTTAATCTTTGTATAATTTCCATTACCAGCATGCGATGTTTGTTTTGAACATCAGCCTAACGATCTATTTCCGATACGAATGAAACTCCGCGTTTAAGACCCGCTGCTTTTACTTTTTGTTGCATTAAGGAGATATGTGTTGCTCGTTAGATGAACAGCTTCATAAATAAACTGGGTTCGTTTTATCTCTGTAGCATCTACAATAAAATTGATACGCTACTAGTCAGCAATTAACACATGCTTCTCCTGAATGGATACATCGGAACTAGTTGATCAACTAAGACTGCTGTAGATTATATCTATGGATCTTGTTTTCCGACTTCATGGCCTTCTGATACTACATGCGTGATCCAAAAAAGTGTCGAGTAAAGTGTGAAGAAGATTAATTTGAAAAAATGGCGTCAAGTAGGTTGACTCTACATTTTCCACGCAATGCAGACATTACTTGATAAAGGATTAAGTTCAGCACAATTTAAAATTTTCAAAATTTCCAAGATTTTTAAAATGTCACGGTTATCAAAATTTTCAGTTCTGTTTTCAAGAATTTCAGAATCTTTAATGTTATCAAAATTTTTCTATTTTCAAAAGTTTTCAAAATTGTCGAAATATTCAACATTGAAAGTTTTCATAATTATCAAAATTTCATAATTATCATGATTTTCAAATTCTTAAAAATGTTCAACATTTTAAAGTTATCAGCATTTCAAAACTTTATAATCGTCAAAATTTTCCAAATTTTTAATATTTTCAAACGTTTCAAAATTTTCAATATATGAAAAATTTTCAGCATTTACAAAAGTTTTCAATATCTCAAAATTTTCAGCCGTTTCGAAATTTTTAAGATTTTCAAATTATTCAAGCTTTTCGATATTTTTCAAGATTTTTCAAACTTCTTCAAAATTTGACTAATTTCAAATTTAAAAGTTTTCATAATTTCAAAATTTTCAACATTTTTGTAATGTTCGTAATTTTCAAAAGGATCCCCAAAATTTTCAGCCTTTTTTAAATTTACAAAAATTACTGACTTTTCTAATATTCAATTTTCAAAATTTTTTATCTCTAAAATTTCAATCCCAGAAATTTTCAGTTTTCAGAATTTTCAGAATAAAAGTTTCTATAATCGTACAGAATTTTCAAAATACCTATTTAAATTCTTCAAAATTTTCAAGATAGAGTACGGATTTTCATGATTTAAGAATTTTCAAACATACCAGTTCTCAGTTTCCAAGATTTTCAAAATCAGGCACTCGGCCTTCAGGGGTCGACTATAAATATGGGCCTTAATACTTGTAGAAGAAACAGGAAAATTAATGGTTGGTCAAGTTGAGCATTCGGGCCCATCAAAACCACTCTAAAACCAAGTGAAATTCTCGATGGCAAAACAGCCATTTTAGGCAGATTATCCCCTCGAGATCATCTTTATCAGATGCCTTTCACGAATTGTTTCAATTAGACCATACAAGTGAAGACTCCACAAAAACGATATCTAAAGAAGCGATTATTTACACTTTGCACAGTCATTAGAATGATCGATGTCGGCTGGATGCACATCAAAGAACGCTAATAGAAAACAAAATGACCTTATCTGCTTGACTGCAGCAAAATTCAAAGTTGATCGCCATGTTCTCCGATCGGGGTCAAGTCGTATAAGGTCAAGATGAGTTAGTGAGTCGATTAATCAAGCAAATGGGATCACGTGACCAAAGATGGGTGTGGTTATCTGCGATTTTGGGTCAGGTCATGCGGAAAAATAGTATGCAGGTTAGAAACCAGGAGCAAAGTTCGGACATGAAAGGCATGGTTAATTTTATTTTGTATGCGTTCCTGATATGAAAACATTAAAATCTTGTGTTAAATTAGGATCTATTTCTGTCATTCTGTCTGTACTTTTTGTAACCACGTGATCTTAATTACTGATAACTGATTATACTGCTTGGGAAGTGTTTACAAATCTGTATATATATATATATATATATATATATATATATATATATACCTGTATGTATAACTTGAGACGTGATCATTGTCGTGTAGACCAGTTAGGTGAATAAATATAGCTTCCGCATTTTGTTGGGTACTTCGACAAAATTCAAGCAAAGATGACGTATTATACTTTATTAATCTCTAGCTTTCAATGGACTTTGCCATCTTTATCAGGAGCTGCGATAACATCGAGAAGAAATAGCATCTATTATGCAAAATGATTTTAAATTAACTTACAGACGTATGTTAGATTGTTGCAAAATGTTATTAACGTTTAGGTTCAGGGAAACAACCAGTAACCTGGTGAATGCTGGTTACCTGGTACATTCGTCAAAATTAATATAAACTACACACAGCTGTATGTCAGGAACAAATTAAAACGGATTAAAAATATTTAAAATGAAATATATATATATATATATATATATATAAAGCCATAAGTAAAACGAATAAGATGCTTGCTTTTATTAGACGAACCTCTGGATACATCAACAACCCCGCTACCCTGTTATCACTATACAAATATTATGCGTTTATACATAATAATTTCTCTTTCGCGTCTTTTATTCAGAACCAACACTACGAAGTCCACATAAGGAGAATGGAGTCTGCCCAACAAAAGTTCTTGTCAATGCTGGCATATAAGGCGATTATCATTGTCCACAATCATGAGTAAAGCTTGGTAATGGAACATTTCAAAATCTTAGTTCTGGCTAAGAGAAGCCTATTCTTCACAGAATCTTGAACAATCAAATTGACTGCTTTTACCTCTAATCGCAAATCAATAAAAATGTACCGATAAGAGTGAGTCCTAGACATTGTGCTTACTTGAATATCCCGTTTTGCAGAAGTAAGATTGGTTTAAACTCACCACTGGTATGAATGCCAAGAAATGTGAACTATGGTAAAATTGCTGGTATTTTTGTTTATAAAATGTAAAAAATAGAATGTTTGTCACTCCCTTTCAAGTTACATTTCCATTGTCTGTTTTATGTTTCTCGTTGCTGAATTGAATATTACACTATTGTATTTCTATATATGTATGGCTATACTGTGACTGTCTATTTTGAAAATTTTCTATGGTTGATGTCCGTAATTTGCTGAATAAATAAATGAAACACAGAATTGACTCTGCTCTGAGCGGGTTATCCATTTTTGGATATTACTAATACTTATTGTTTGCTACAAGTAAACACAAACATGGTCTATCTTGTAACTGAAATTATTCTTGTTGATTGTATGTATGTATATCATTATTTCGATTATGAGTCCAATACTACTTGATAAATTTTTATACGAGTAGTATATTTTTCATAGCTTAAATGTCATCTCCCTGACCACACATCTTCTCCTAATGCATATGAAAACAGAATAAGCTATTTTTCTTAGTTGACACCGAAAATCCAAATATATTCATCCATGCATACCTCAGTGGAGAAAGCCATTATTGGAAGATACTTCTACACTAAGGTATGTAATTTACTATTTAGTGTGTTTGTAACAATTTTTGAGCACAAAGATGAATTAAGAAGATGGTCATTTTTTTACGTTTCTGACTACTGGAATAGTGTAATCATTTCAGGTGCTTCATTTGAAATTTCTAAGCTTTCGTGAAAAAATATAATCATATCAAAGGATTTATATCTAGTAGGTACTGTTTTGTTTTCCATTGAGACTGGAGTTGCCAACTTTACTAATTTCGGACAGAGCGTAAGCATATAACGCACACATGTGTGAATTGCGAAAATGCGCAAACTAGCGTAGCAAATCACAATAACCAGACGCAGTATAAACAGAAACTGACAAAGTTTAATTAGAAAATTTTCACTTAATTTCAGTTTGCAGCTAACGTCAACTAGTGCACAGGCTGTAAAGCCAGCCAATTAGGTGTTCAGGTGCTGTGTTGGGGTGGAGCGTTATTAACAATAAACGTCAAACGGCCATGCATGCTCCATAGGGGGAATGATATTTTGCACCCAGGCCGACAGTTTTCTCTATTTACAATGTTGCCAACAGTTAATTAACTTTTCGTCATTTAAGGATCCAAAGCCAACCCTTACAGCAATAAAGCGCATAAATCGGGAGCTTTTGGACTACCTCGAACGTCACGGCTTGATAGGCGACAGGCAGTATGGTTTCTGGCACCAGCAATCCACGGGGAACTCTTAGCTTTGTCGCGCGACTGTGGAGTAAATCCCGTGTTATGATAAGGCTCATATCGTTTCTCATGATATTACGGAAGTATTCAAAGACCTATGGTACTGTACCTTCACTAACAGGAACTGCTCTAGCGCTCATCCCGTTTCTATGGACGGTAGAGTTCTACCAAAGAGCCGTTCATTTCGGCTGGTGGGAGTCCAGATCAGCAAGGACTTGATCTAGCATTTTTAGGGCTAAAAAGTACTCTTCTTCACATAACCTCCTCACTCTATACAAGGCCCAGATAAGACCTAGCCTCGAATACTGCTCGCACGTACTTCCGCCCCGACTACATTATCCATGTTCTATGCTGTTCAGAGGAGGGTTTTATGATTGGTCGATGACTTTTCTCTAAAGGACAGTATCGGGACCTTTTTGCACTGACGGGCCGTAGCCGATCCAGCTCCCTTCTTCTGCTATGTCAACCCGCTCTAGTCTTCAGAGCTTTGTTCCATGATGCCGCCGCGCGATGTGCCTGCCAGGCAGACCCGCCTGACTTCGGCCTCCTATCCAAACCATGCCAAACTTCATACATCTAGAACTGGCCGATACGACCGTCCCTTTATCCCTGGGTGTCGAGGTTGTGGAGAAATCTAGACGAGGAGGCTTTTCCAGGTTCTACTAACTTTAGGTAGTTCAAAAATCGGATAAATAAAGTTAAATATATATAAAAAACAACATCCTCACCCTGTAAAATCACTGAATAACGAATTCTACCTGAAGATAGCCAACCATACACTGTATTCCGGCGTCCAGAACGAGATCTGAAAGTTAATAAATGTGCCTAGGTTTTTCATATGATTAAATTAACCTTGTCTTCAGAGGTAAGCGAAAGACTAATGCGCTTATTCTCCTGCTATTTATACAAGAGCGACTGGACATCAAATACAGCAACAGTAACAGAATCGCACTCACGGTCCCCTTTTGAAAAAAAAAACTCCAATAATGACATTTCTTGGTTCTATTATCAGTTTCAAAACTCTTATCAAAAATTTCTCCAACTTCAACAAAATCTACGATTATTTTCGGTAAATAGAAAATGATCTACCCAATGCGAATTTTTTTGAGGGGTGGAGGCTTAGGATTTATGTCCAGGAATATGCCCGTCTCGGGGTGGGGGCGTTATGGCGGTCTGAAATAATAGAAGAGGGGCGTATCGCCGATTGTAAATTTAAGAGTGGTGGGAGGGGGGGGGTTGGCGTCATCTGCAAATCGAAAAAACGTTCCAATTTTGTTTATTTGATATTTCGGGGGGTCTGGACTACCAGGACGGCCTGCCTGGATTCTCCACTATCCCCACCTAACTTACTCCCTATTTTTCTATATACCATAAACCCCCTGTATATTATACAAAAATTAATTGTCCTGCAACATAGTCATAAATTGAGATAGCAGTTGGCGGCAACCACATGTACTCAAACCTTGCAATCGACCGATGAAATGTTGATGACTTCGCGCACCCCTGTATAGGGGCACCACACGCAATTACTAAATTTTGTGAGGTGATTTCCCTAGGGGCTATCCTGGAACAGCGACGCATCGCGGCATCGCTCGAAAGTGAAAGTTAACACGGTGGAGACTTGTCAACGCATGCTAGACCTTATACATACAGATGGGTTCACGCTTGATAATAGGATGACGTTTTGACCTAATTTCACACAGAACATGTTAGCACTTTGGTGGATGAGTTAATAACATAAGGATGAATAATATGTTTTAGGTGACATTCTTCATGCACGCTGGTCTAGAGCACTCAAAGAGCTGGCAAAACTTGATACAGAAGGGTTTTTGACGTCGCTGATTTCATATCTGCTGTTATGATGCTTGGTTGGAGATAGGATCATTAGAATAGATGAACTGCAGCATATTTGGAATACTGGTTTGTTCTTAGGAAATACATTGCAAGATAAACGAGATAGCAAAATAAAAAATGCAATAAATTGTTGGGAAATTGTTAAGTTTTAATTAGTTAAATAATCAAACAAAACAAAAACGAGGGACCCCATCAAAATATAGTATATATTCCAAATCATAAGCACCTTTTTTTTGACAAATGTTTTCACCTTTAGTAAGAAACTAATAAATTTCTCAAATTTGTAACCGTTTTACAGTCTTTGGAACTTAATTTGTTTAACAAAAATGCTTATAATTATTAATCATTAAGTAATCAGCCACAACGATCACAAATCAGTATTTGGACTGAACTTATGGTTTAGTGTTCTTAGTTTTTGTTGTTGTTTTTACAATAATCACAGATAATATACACACTGGATTCATAACCACTACAAGCAGCGTGAACCCACAATTTGCACACTAAGCTATCCCAAATTAATAACATGACATCCTAACTTAAAATTCCATGTCATACTTTTAATTCTAAATATGTTCACAAATTCGAAATAAAATTGTAAACTAACAAGGACACATAACAGTACAAATAATTGCTTGCTTGCTTCTAAGTATTTGTGGTTTCGTGTGATTAACGACATTATATTCACGGCAAAAAACTACAAGTAGCGTTTATATTTATTTAGCTACTCGTAACTATCTATTCCACGTTAGCTGCAGTACTCCAAATATGCTGCACTTCCTCTGTTACAGTGATTCGCGATCAAGAAGGATTCTTTAAAAAAATACAGAAATGTTGTATTACAAACATAATAGACAGGAAAATGTTGTATTACAAACATAATAGACAGGAAAAAGGGATATGATTTTAACACTACTTAAAAACTTTATAAGATTTGATGTCTGAAAGAACGAATCCGAGGTTAAATAAATCTTTGATTAATTTTGCTGCTTTTACATTTCCCTTTGCTCTTAATTTCATTTGTGGTGCATACGTCAATTCTTGGGCGCTCCTACTGGTTCGTAGTTCGAACGCTTTTAATCTTTTAGTTATTTCAGAACTATAAGCGAAACTAGATTTTGGTTGCCCTTTAGTAAATGATTTACTTGGGTTGATTTTTCTTCCAAATTTTATTTTGCAACTGAGCCAATATTTGTACCCGATTAAAAAAAGGTGCCTGTTTCGACTGTCATCCAGCCACTTATTTTGAAATTTTGATATGAATCTTGCAAGATTTCTAATTTCGGTATCACATCGCCTTTCTTGACATTTTTATTTCAAAATTTCGGCTTGCAGTTGTTGAAACTTTTTATTTAGACGCTTTTAGGGAAAACTATGCAGCATATTGGACAAATCAAATCACAATATGAAAAGATTAAGTCCGAATCTAAAAGAAATACAACGTAATATAGCAAACGGTCGATACGAGGTAGGTGGTGACGGTCTCTGACTGTCGAACGCGGAGGTACTACCCGGAGGATCTCGTAGGCGGAGCCAGAATGTGTGCGTGTTGCATGCAAGAGTCCGTGTGGCGTTCCCTCTTTCCCGTTACCCCCCTGTAGCCCCACGGTACCCAATGTGTGTTTAGGCCTTAGGCCTTCGTGGTAGTTGGAGTATCAAAAAAAACAAGCATTTATTATGATTGCTTTGGATTGATTAAGGCCATATTTCTAAAAAGTTTGTAGAACGTAGCAAAATCTGATTATAGGTTTTATTTGGCACTACTTCAAGGTTCCCAAATATAATGAACCCCAATGCGGATAAAGGGCGGATCCTTGTTAAAAACCTTTCTAAATAATAGTTACAGAAAAAGGGTTACAAAAAAGCAACGATACATTTAACCCACGGTGTGCGTGAATACAACAATCGGCCGAAAGTTGGGGTTTTCCTTTACACGACGTGTAGATCTTGAAAACATAAGCAATTTTTCTTAGTACCATATACACCAATCTCTTAAGGGAACCGAGATAAAGGGCTCTGCAACATCAAAAATATCTGAATACCGTCCTGTAGCCGTGACCCGCGATATTACCGACTGGTACAAGTGGGTCGGGGTCAGTGTGTCAGGTCAGTATGCAACCTTCAACCGACGGTTACGGTCACGCGTGTAGAGGTAAACGAACTCATATAATCGATTGCGTTTCAAAAAACAACAAGCACTAGAGACGTGGCTAGAGGGGCTTTATCCGTTTCACGTCCAACGTGTACAAGCCCTTCAACCTGACGATTTTCCAGCAAGAGTGCGGTTTTGTGAGTGGTTGTTGCATCAACATGACAATAATCCGGACTTTTTGAAGTGCATATTGGTGACAAACGAATCTACGTTCACGCGTAATGGGGTGAATAACTTTCGCAACACTCATGTTTGGTCATTACGCAACATTTTGCCTTCCTTGTTTGCCTGCGTCTGCTCGGTAGCGCATCAGCTGATTTCATTTTCTGTTGGAGCGGTATGATTTCGGGCAGAGACGTACTTAGCCCATCTCGTCAACTGGAGAGTGAGTACTTTTTCCTTTATTTTTTTTTTACTTGGTCGCTCTCGTTTCACTAGACATTACCTTTGATATTTCAACTGTAGTTGTTTCTGAAAAGGAAAACCACAACTTTGCGCACACCCTGTATTTACTATACATATATCAGATGAAATAGTTCTTTGGTAGAGATATCGTGGATTTTTCAAAACACCACATGGTGGATAATATGAAACGTGTAGGATTTCATCACAAAAGACTTATAACGAATTACTTACCACAAATTTCAAGTTTGACGATTAATCATAGCGAAGATAGTGTAAATAAAGTTTTGTTTTCATCGTCAAATAATTATTCCAAGTGTTAACTTACATCCATTTCTATTACTTAATTTTTTTGCTAGACCATTGAGTTGTAGTACATATCTTCAAAAGTCAGAGCGTTAATTTTTGTACAATTATAACTGTGCCAACTCGAAAAATCGTCGGTGAAGTTCTATCAACACGTAACTCAAATCTGACAACTTCTTATGAGAGCAAAAAGAGCGGTGGGTCTTTGGATTTCCTATCGAGTGACATACATATCTTGCAATCCTCTATGACGACATTTCGGCCCTTTTTCAAGTACGAGCATATCTTAATTTTTATAGATATGCGGTGTCGGCACTACCGCGACGAAATACACGAGTAGTTCAAGTTATTTAAAATTCCAATAATAAAAAGACGCGCTTGATTCAGCGTTAGGGAGCGATACGGAATGTCTTTTACACTTTTTCCTGAGCTCATGCTTCTCACCCGTGTATCTCTTTACGTACTTGACATAATATGAACAGAGCAGACACCTTCGATTCATCTAAATAAGCAGACCATTATCGTCAATATTTATTACATTGTCATAGTCGGAAGTGCATTTTGCGATTCCTTTAAACTGTTTTGGATGTATCAGAAGCATCATAGAACACTTTTTCGTTTCCAATTCGTTACCATCAGGAATTGTGAGTGGGTTGAATGAAATTTCCAGAAACTCTTGTGCTTTTGCAATGTCTAATAAAACCAGCTCCACCAAACAGGGTCTCGCGGCACTCTATGTTTGATGGCCATATTGGGAATCAGGGTCCCAAATTATCCTGTCATACCAAATTAACAATAGCAGACGACAATCGAAATTTTGCAATTTTTATACCGTAGCAGACACCTTGTTAATCTTATTTTTGAGCTACCTAAGATTAGTAGAACTGGAAAAAGACTCCTCAGGCAGATTACTCCACAATCTCGACATTCTAGGGACAAAGGAGCGGTCGTACCGGCTAGTTCTGTATGTAGTTCGACACGGTTAGGATGGGAGGCTCAAATCAGGCGAATCTGTCTGGCTGTCACATAGCGCGGCGGCATCGTGAAGGAGAGCTCTGAGGAGCAAAGCCTGTTAACATAGTGGTGGAAGAGAGCCAGATCGCCGATGGCGCGTTAGAGAGCATGAGCTAATGCAGGACCCCAAACATGTGAGGAGTACTCGAGACTAGGTGTTATCTGGGTTTTGTACAGAGTGAGGAGGTTATATGGAGAAGAGTACTTCTTAGCCCTAAGCATTTAGCTTAGCTTTTTACCACCAGCTGGCCAGAAGAAATTTGACAAAAGAAATTTGCAGAAATAAAAGAGCAAGCTGGCGGAGTTACTGCGGGGAGCTAAAGTCGCTCTCTGATTCTGCCACGCATGGACAAATTCAACGAAGGAACCTTTCCAGCACCTCCTAGACGTCCACTTGCCGGGACGCCGGCCGGAGCATAAGGCGGGCTGGAGCTCCAAGAAAGGGGCGCTGACAGGATCAGAGACGGGTCGGGAGTCTGGGCTGGGAACGAGTTTACTCTGCCGGACGTGATGCCATCTTTCCGTTGCTGCTAGAAATGAGGCTATCGTTGCTGCTGCCATACCTGACACCGGTGATGAGGGCCTCCATAGCGCTGGGATGCGTGCCGAAGTTATGGAGAGCACCAAGAGTAGTCTGTATCCCGAAGCCTGACTACTCTCAAGCAAAATCATTCAGACCTTTCAGTCCTACATCCTTCCTAATGCAGGGAGTGGAGTAGATTGTAGACAGATACCTGGTGGAATGAATCCTTATTGTTCATACCATCCCCACTAATCAGCACGCCTACAGACAAGGTCGATCAACGGAGACAGCCTTACACGCGGCAGTAGGAAAAGTATAATTAGCCCCTCAACATGGAGAAATGGCACTAGGAGTATTCTTTAATGTGTATGGTGACTGTGAGGAGGCCCGCACGTCAAATGTTTGCAGTGCACTTCAGGCCAGAGGAGCTCCGTCCTCCATGGTCTGTTGGGTAAGGTCGCCCACTTAATCTAAGGTGTCTCATTATGGATGGCCACAGGCGTATGCAGACGACGGACTTGTTGTTGGTTTAAGCAAGTTTTTAGGCGTCGTCTGCGAGAGAATGCAGCTTGCCTGCAATATTTTAGCAAAATGGAGATGGAAGATAGATCATTTCAATCCACCTGGTGGTGAAATACCTGGGCCTAGTGCTGGATTGTAAGTTGTCATTGAAGCAGCATGTCGACTACATCTACAGGAAGTCGGTAGCGATGATGTGCCAGTTGCCACGGTGGTAAGACCCAGAATACATTATGAATGCGTGGTCTGGTGGCTAAGTATCGAAAGAACCTCGCAAGCTTGCCAGAATTCTAAGACTGGCGGCGCTGGAATAACTTTCGCGATGAAGACAACTCCTCCAACAGCTCTTGTCGTTATTCTTGGACTGCAGCCTCTGGACTCCTGTATACAGCGGGAGGGCATGTCGGCATACCTAAGGATTCGCGATGAGGGCACGCGGGCGGGCGATGTGAAAACCGTGGGTTGGTCATTCCAAGACCGTAGAGAGCAATCTCTTTATATCTTCGATAAAGTGGCAAGGACAAGTACACCACAAGATCAGAGTCATCATCCCTTCTAGCGAAAGATGGGTGATTGGAGAATTAACATTCCCGGATCAGTGTCTCGTATGCTTCACCGATGGACCTTTTTCCAAAGCGGCTAGATCCAGTTGGGCGGGATTATACTTGGAACGCAAAGGCATAGAGGAAAGCTTTGCGCTTGGAACCTGCACATCAATCTTTAGCAGTGCACCGAGCGTATCATATTCATATGCTTCGACAGTCAAGTAGCTGTGAAGCAGATGGCATCCCCGAGAACAAGGTCACCCTTAGTTCAGGAATGCACTACTCTCCCCCATAGTTTAGCCCGATTTAAAGAAGTGACCCTGCACTAGGTCCCCGGACACAGCGGTGTACCGGGCAACGAAAAAGCAGATCGCCTGGCTAGGCTGGGAGTGAGAAGCACTTGTATAAGCAGAGGACAGGTTAACGCGGCACTGGATGAATGGGTGGTGGGGGATCTGCAAAGGGCGTGGCGAGGAGGAGAGAGAGGTCCTTTTGGTGGGGGGCTCTCACCGGCTATTCTAGACTGAACAGGCACTTATTTATCCCTTTTAAAGTTAGAAAGAGACCCTACATGTCCCAAGTGCTGGGAGGAGGATGAAACAGCGTTTCACTTCCTGAGCTATTGCCCCGTATACACATATTGCGGTCTACGAGCTGAGATATTCGGGGCCACGGAATTTGTTGATGTTGCTTATTCAGCGGAATGGTCGAACCTCCTGACCTTCATTAATTGGTCAGGAAGGTCCGATAGTTTAGTAAATCAACATGTGATATAGAGTGTTGGTGCATTCTGGGTCTACAAAAGTGGCCAAGTGTGGCCTACTTACCTGGCTTCGCCTCCCCCCTACTACTACTACCAGCTGCGGCCGCGATTGACGAGATCAGCTCGTGCTAGGTCAAGTCCTAGGTGATTAAGCTGTACCAGATTGTTGCGTCTCCAAATGGTGATAACCTCCAGGTGTCTCGTCAGAGAGGAAGTCGCTGTTAGTCTTCTTCTCTCCGAGTAACCGGCAAAGATAGGCTTGGCATTGTGAATTCCTGCATGTAGAGTGCTGAGATAAGCAAACCTCGTTGCCTGCAATTAGAAAATATCATCCACTATCGAAGCCACACTTAAATTTGCCTTAACGGATACTCGTTATTTAAGGAACACTTAACTCTTAAATGCCCTCTATAGGGCTTACTGATGGAAACATTCTTCAACAACAATACTTTCTAGCAAAATAAAGGTTTATATGAAAATTCATACGATGCCTATAAAGATGTAATCAACAGTTTGCGCCTGTCTCAGCTCACTATCTTCTAAATCAAGTCCACCCTACGCAAATATACGTACAGACAAACGCACACACAGCCGCTTGTACGTATGTATTTATGTGTAATCTACAACACCTTCGCCTCTCGTTATTCACCAGCTCGGTAATTTTCAACGCTTACCTAACAAAAACCTTCTGCTTTATATTATGATCTCTAACTAAAGAGCACCGCAAGCTCACGAGCGTCCATATAGGGACTTAGAGAATATAACAGAAACAGAATTAAAACTCCATAATGAATTCAAGATATATTTCGATTATGCCTTATATATTTCTTCTTTTTCAAACACTATTATTTAGAATATCTCCAGTAGGGTTGCAACTGATATCTGGTTAATATTCGGTAACTAGTCAGACAATACATTGTGGCTAGTTACTGGCGAAAGCAGGATAGTCATAAAAAACCGCAAAATACACGAACTTTATTCTTATTGCTTTAATCAGCCTTCAGTCATTAAAATTAAACAGTCAATGTTTCTTAGGTAGTAGTATGACAAATAAAACGTTTTACTTCATATGCCAAAACTGACGAGGAAGTATTGTAATCGTAAGAAGATTAGAAATTGATATATTGTCTTTTGGATGTTATATGATATGTGCATTATGAAAAACCATGTCACTAATTTCCGTCGGTCTGTCTGCCTATTTTTCCGCTAATTCTATAACCTTTATACCTTGAGAAGTACTGCTCGGTTTTCTTACAAGTTCACTATTATGCCAATGATGAAAATGCTTTTAGTTTTTGATAATCGATATAGTGGTGGTAGAGAAAAAGACCAAAAACGAAAAAAAAAAATCAAATTCAGTTTATTGATATTTTGTGGGTCCTGATCATTTTCAGAAATTTTTTTGTTTAGGTTGAAATTTGGGGGTTGTGAGGTAAGACTCGATTCATTACCTTTTTCTTATCTCACTACATTCATACGCTTCCAACCCCTGTAATTGTATGCACCTATTAGTCATATTTCACACATCATAGATTTACCGATACATTTGCCTTTAGAAAGTTAGATAGAGAAATGTTTTCGATCCGCGTACGAGAGCCTATCAATGCGAACTGCCTGGCGAACCAGTTCGGTTTATATATATACTGAACCCCAAAAACCATACCGAGCCTGACAAACCGAAAGACAACTCGGTCCAGAGATGCCGCGCAGATGTCATAAGGGACAAGGTTGCTACATGGTCGGTAGCTACCAGTAGAGCAGGGAAAGAATGTCTGTGGACTAATCGGATGAGCCGGTTTGACTGACTTAATATATTCTATTTCTTTGTTCTACATGTTCGTAACTTAATATTTTCTCAGAGGATTTCAATTGGACCGAACCTAATCCTTTCTATTTCATGGAAAACAAACTTTAAAAAGAAAATATACCATTATCACTAAGTTATAAAAATAAACCTCAAATTGTGTTTACTGGTTAAAGTCGGTGTTGCTCCTGCTCGTCAGACATGTTGGCTTTAGAAGTCAATCTCTTTTGGAAAAAAGAAGTTATGCTGTCACACCTTCTGGATTTGGTAGCTGGCTCCATACGATGTTATCGCGATATTTTGCTCAAGATATCAGTATACTCATGACTTTATCGATTCGAAAGTCATGATCAAGTCACGGCTTTAAGTCACTGATATCAGAAAATAACGATATCGACCATCTATAATATCTGGTAACCGTTATCCGGCCAATTCACTATCCGCTACATCCCTAATCTCAACTCTAAGGCGTTGATCGTCCATGACTTGTCTAGAAGTTAGTATGATGCCACGTTTTTCAGAAGACCTAGACTTTGAAGGATTGTGCTGAAGCGAATGGTAAAATTGTCCATTTCTTATACTTGGGTTCATACCATAAACCAGCTTCACCTTCCCTAGAATATTTCTCATGCGATGTCTATGGTACGGAGTAAAAATTACACCTGAATTATATTCTCCCAGTCCTCGGCCGGCCCACAGGCGGTGTATATTATAAACGTTGTTATGGTTATACGATGTTTTATCACCTCCATATTCCAGTGTTTCGTTTTATCTCGTATTGCGGTCTGCTGACTTCAGACGCAGCTACCTCAGCCGGCTTCTAGCAGATCAATGTTAATCCAGGAATTAAGGAGTTGAATATATTTTTATTTATTTGTCTACCAGTTTGATAGAATGTATTAGACAAACATGATGTACAGTCTGCACAAATCAAAACTCCTTTTTTATACTTAAACCACCGTGAAGGCCTAACACCGATGGGGTACCGTGGGGCTATAGGGGTTACACGGGAAAGGGGGGCACACCACACGAACTCTGGCGAGGGAATGCGTATGCATCCAACATGCACACATTCTGGCTCCGCCGGGTGGTGCCTCCGCGTTCGACAGTCAGCGACCATCAAATACCTCCGGCCAATCACAATATCCATAGCCAAGAGAAACAGTTCTCTTGGGACGAGATTCGAGCCCGCGCAGCGCACGCTGCTGCCTCATATCGAGTTATAAGCGACTTAGTGTCTGAAAATGGTTATATTCAATGTTTAAAGACTCGGTTGAAAATTATAACTTTGAGGTCGCCTCTTATATAAACTCAAGTTTAAGCCTTGTTCTATAAGACCTCGTAGAGTACTTTGAGATTATCATTGCTTTGCATTCGTACGTTTGTCTAAGCCTAGACCATGCTGACGAGGAGCCAAAAAGCATGAAACAGCTGTCCATGGTCGGCTATCTTTGGTCGGATGAACGAAAGCAGCATGCTTGGTTTGTTCAATGGCAGGTAGATGTACTACTCAGCTAAAATCTTGACGTCAGTTTTCTAACTCTTGTAAAGAGAGAACTAATTACAAATTTCTGGCACCCATCTTATAATATCCTCTTTTATGTTATTATATTATATTTTATAATTCAGTGTGTTTCGGTACTTGTGTTCCTGGACTAACGGCTTCATCCAATGAACCGTATACGGGGGCACCAGATTTATGTCCTTACTCGAATTGCACACACGTGAAGGTGAGCGTATAAGCATTTATCCTACATGCTACCAGCAATCATGCGCTGGACATATTTTTGTAACGGCTTTCCCTCCTTAAATGTGTAAGAAAAATTGCAGCCCAAGTACGATATGTAGTTGAATCCGGGTGGAATACTCTGATCGAAAGTCAGCAACTGTGTCGAAAATAAATAAAAGGAAAAAAGGTTTTCGAAAACAAGCCTTTATTCAGCTGTTAATAAATAAAAATTTCAAAATATTTTGCCCTATTGGAAAATATGGTACTTTATACTTCTTAACTTAACTTAACTTAACAGATATAGCAGCTCGTCCATTCCAAGTTTTCAAATAATTGTCTTGTCACATCAGGGAGGGGGGGGATTGGTAGTTAGTTGGTGGTAGCTTTATTATTGTTTCCGAGAGCAAATACCATTGTGGCAACTGAACAGCTGGGAGGAACGGTGGGAAGGGAGGTGGCGACGGCTTCGTTGGTACTTCTGAGAACAACTGCCCCTAAGATTTTCTGTGTACTTTTCCGACTTGGAAAAAAATGATTTCTTAGTTATTTTTATGAATAGTTAAATAAAAGCTTGTTTTTAGTAATGTTTTTAATCTCTTATTTGCTTTTTATTTTTTTGTATTCGTGATGTTAAACAACAATAATTTTTGCTTAATTTACACATAATTTATTATTAGGATCTCATAAGATTTACATCAATAAAAACCAAATTAATATTACGTAAACACGGATGGCGTACTTACACGAATGTTTTATGCATAGTCAATTGAGCTAATAATAAAACGTATCTTCATTTTAGCCAGTTATCTAATGACAAAGAGGCAAAATTTGGTATGATTATTGTAGATGAATAGTTATTAACTCTATGTGTCTGTGTTGCTCTATTATATAGTTCCATGGTCGCCATATAGCAAAATTCAAGGGGGCACATGGTCCCCTTTCGCAACTTTGTTCCTATTTTTGGATATAATAAAATTGTATAAAAGCATGATGCCAGATTTTAATAAAAAATGTCAACCTTGATATTCCTATTCCATGGGCTAGAGTTCAAACTGCTTGATGAATTTTGACGTTTGAGATGTCTTTGGGTTCGTCTTGATAGTACAATTATTGATTCTTCATTCTTTTCAGTTACTACAGGCAAATTATTAATATTTTTTAGAAATGCACTGCTATTTTGTAGCATTCGCCATGTTGGATTTGAAATGACGGCATTAAATTTATTGTGTATTGTCATGAGAATCAAGTCTGTACATAAATTTATAGTTTAATTGGTTGAGGTTAACTGGTTAAAATTTTAGTTTCAATGTTTGTCAGGCAAATACTACAATACCTATTAACAGGTTAAGTTAAATAGGTGCTTGTAATAATGTCGTTAAATATTCGTAAAACGGCTAACACAAGGGGAAAATGTCTTTCATTTCAAGAAACAATGCAAGAAGTAAAAAAGCAAACCACAATTCTAACACTGTATTATTCAGGTATCCCACTTATGAAAAATGCAGCTTAATGTCGCACTTTAACATGAATAAAGGAAGTCTGGTAGTAAAACTAAGCACCCTGCTCGCCAGTTTCATCCGGAAACAGACCTAGGAAGGGTTGTAATCGCTGGTGCTCGAGGGAAGTTCAATTGTACGGTGTCTCAATGGGCCACTTGAGACTAATACCGCCTTTTTTCGACCAGGAAGTGTGGTGGATAAGATTTTTTCGAGTGTTGTGGAGAATACGGGCTATTTTTATATTATGTCTGTGTAACGTAGGTGATGGGAATTTTGTGTTGCCATAATAAGAGGGACCAACGAATTTTAAGGGATATGATAATAATAATCATAAATCGTCTTTATTAAGGGGGCGAAGTTTAGCATAATGCTACTCTGCAATCGCAATAACCAATTTTGGACATTACCAAAGATCTACACATAAATTTTTTAGTTGTAAAGCCAAGAAATTGTTTATAAAAATATAATTGACGTAATATTGAAAAACAGCTCTTACTGATACGAGGGATGTCTTTTAAGTTTTGCATATAGAATCTTAACCTCAATCTTTAGTAAACTTAAATTCAAAGTTTCACAACAATACGTGCAGTGTTCTCACTATGATGAATTTTTAAGTGTCACCAAGTCATTAGAAAAATGGAACTCAACAGAGAAGATTTTCGCGCCATAATTTATTACAACTTTCAGAGACAATTATAGCAATAAGAATGCCTTGCTGAGTTACTGTCTGTTTTCGGCAACGAAGCGCCACATCTGTCGACAATTTCCCGTCGGTATGGAGAATTCAAACGTGGACGGGTGAGTCTCAGCGATGATCCCAGGGTGGGTGCACCAAAAACGGCAGTCACCCAGGAAAACGTCAATGCTGTGCGCAAACTCGACATTGAAGATAAACATGTGACATATCGCGAGATTGAGGCGTCCTTGAAGATCTCAAAGACCTCAATTCAAAAAAATTTACATGAAGAATTAAGAGTAAGTAAATTGATTTCTCGTTGGATACCCCACACCTGTTGACTGAAGAGCAGAAAGCAGCCGGGGTTAATTGGTGTCAAAAAACGCTTGACCGTTTCAATTCCGGAAACTCAAAAAATGTGTACAGCATTGTTAGTGGTGATGAATCGTGGATTTACTGTTATGAACCAGAAAATAAACGACAGTCGGCTGTTTGGATGTTCCAAGGTGAAGAAAAGCCAATAAAAGTAATCCGTTATCGAAGTGTTTCGAAAAAGATGGTCGCGACATTTGTGTCAAAAGCGGGTCATATTGCAACAATTCCTCTTAATGAGCAAAGAACTGTTACTGCGAATTGGTACACCACCATTTGTTTGCCAAAAGTCATCACCGAGCTTCGAAGAATCAACCCCGAAAGAAGAATCATCCTGCACCAAGACAATGCAAGCTCGCACACAGCCCAAAAAACAAGGCAGTATTTAACGGAAGAAAACGTCCTAATGATTTCTTTACTTTCCCGTAAATTAAAAACAGACTGCGTGGTCAAAGGTTCCAGTCACCAGAGGAAGCAGTTGACGCATTCAAAAATGCCGTTTTGGATCTGCCGGCAAACGACTGGAATAAGTGCTTCGAAAATTGGTTATAGCGCATGCAGATGTGTATAAATCTTCGTGGAGAATACTTCGAAAAACAATAAAGTCATTTAAGACTACCTACCGTGTTGTTTTATTTCTATATGCAAAACTTAAAAGACATCCCTCGTATTATTTACATCTGGTATAAAATTTAGACATTCATATAAAGTTACGCCCAAGTTTTTCACTGACTCACTTACTTCTATAGTCACCCAATTTAATTTTACTGTAAAATTCCTTTTGGCATCGCTTCTAAACAGTTTTGGTGAAAAAATAGGGACTTTCAATTTTAAAGGGTTCAACTGAAGGTTATGATTATTTGCATACATTCTAATAGATTTTATATCTTGTTGACTGTATATCTGTGAATCGTCGGCAAAGAATTGGATATTATAATATTTAACAGCTGCGTGGAGATAAACAAGTATGGCCCAAGTGCCCCAGACACTTGGGGCACTCCGGAGGAAATGAGGCACTTTGGAGAACCATGTCAATGTGTAACCCTTTGATATCGATTTTCTAAAAAGCTCTGAATAATTTTTGAGTCAGAATAAAAAAAAAATATTTACACTTGGCTACTAGAAGACGATGATTTATGGTATCGAATGCCTTCGAGAAGTCAAAAAGAACTGATTATGTGATCATCTGTTGATCCCAGGCTATAACAATGTTAACGGTTAAATCTAGTAGGGCACCTGCAGTGTTATATCCTTTTTGATAACCGCATTGTTTGGGAGATCTGTTGTTACATTGCATTGTTTATCGCCCGAAATGTGTAGTTTTAGTGCATTCTTTTGGCTAATCTTCCTACCATTGCCTACCAAAGTGACGACAAGCATATATATTATATCGGCGTACGTGCTTCCCGCTGGAAAGGACATTCAAGAACAACCCGTACAGGATGTACACACTTAGAGCAAGGCAGAACTATCCGTGTTGCATTGTAAATCGCTCAGTTATTATTAATAAACAATTATTATTAATAAACAATAAATAAGGCAAATAAACAAAGTAAATATTTATTAACGCTACAGATTCTGGAAGGTGAACAATATGAAACATTATCTCCATCAAACAGCAACAATACTTGATATTGAAAATAGAAGAATACCTTACATGAATTCTGATATTGATAAAAAACAAAAAAGTGAGTAAAATCGAATCTCGTCCTGGATTTTTCAGCCGTAGCTTTGTTATCATGCAACATTTCAACTAAATATGTTCGATAGTGCATGATATGTGATATTAAAGATTTAGATTTAGAACTTTTTTATTTTCAGGTATGAAAAGGTCTCGGTCCATACTACCTACTTTCATAACGTCTATTTAAGTATGGATCACTCTGTATAGTCAAATTGGGCGCCCCGGATTACAATGTCGTAGGAAGCGTTGATACAGTTCGCCTTTTCTTAATTCCTCCTTCGATATTTAAATTATCACGCTTTTTTATTTATTGTAGAAAGCATCTGTCGCCAAATAGTCTTATTCCTTACAAAGCTTCAGTATAAATTATATCCGGAAGTATATCAAATCATTGGTTGTTGATCTCCATAAAGTTGTTGGAAATACCTGTATATCGGTTCTTCAGTGGCACGCAGTATATTACCTACTTTATATCCTTGCAGTAGAAACCCTAAAAAAATAAATTTTTATTCACCATTTGCATGCACTAATGTCACATTTATGTATTGTTATAGTAACAATAATCGTAATTGTAGATTTTTGGAAAAGTTAATAACATTAGCAAAACCTGGGAACAGAAAATAGAGAATCGGAACCATAAATATGGAATTAGAATTAGATGGCAAAAAATATTATAATTCTATATCCATATCATATTCGACGGTTCCTTTGTCCCTAAGGTATCGAGATTGTGCAACAGTCTACATGGGGAGGCTTTTCCCAGTTCTACTAACCTTAGGCAATTCAAAAATCGGATTAACAAATTTTCTTTAACCTCCTTATAGCAGCCGCGGCGTCCTGGCATTTAAGCTTCTGCCTTTGTAAAAAAACGATAGTGGCCGGTAGAATATGGAGATTGATCAGTTATACAATGACAATCTACTGTCGGCAATATCTCCGATATTTAATTTTCATTCTCTATGGCTTTATGTGCTGAATTTATGTAAAATAATGAAAGAATGAATCAGGAATTGCAGAGTCATATCTCCCTACGATAATCTTAGGCTGATACATCCTAGCTATTCCTAACGTAGCATCAGGTATTCACAAATCATATAAAAGGAATGAGTCGCGAATGCCGTATATGATTCAACTTGATATAGGAAGCTTGCATAACTTAGTATGCATAACAAGATGTTTCCTATCCTCTTCCTTATAGACACAATTTACCTGCCTTTTGCTTTGCAGAACGCACTTCGTTAATCTACATATACCCTCGTTTGAGAAGGACATTATTGATCTTCCACATCATCGTACATCAGGTATGTAGTGTACGGTTTCTTTCCTCCAGGTTTAAGAAGGATCATTGATACTTCTTCAGATCTAGACATTCACCTTTTGTGTCTTCTATACCGTCGTGCATAAATCGGGAGCTTCTGAAGTATTTCGATTAGCGTCAGGCTTCAGACACCGGCGATCAATGGGGGACCGCCTTACTTACATCACGCAACTGTGGCGTAAACTCATGTAGTCATATGTTGAGGCTCATGTCGTTGCTCTTGATATCACGAAATTGTTCGATCAGCTGCAAACTTCCATTCTATGGCTTCCCAGAGAAGCTTCCTCTCTGGCCGCAAGGTATCCGTCGTAATTGACAGGTTCTCCTCTTCATTCCACAATGTCAACGTGGGTGTTCACCAGGGATTGGTCCCGGCTCCGACATTACTCGGATTTTTACCATATATCAACGACCTCCTTTTCTGTACGATCAATCTGATCCACAAATTTGCTGATGACAGCACTGTACCTGCAACAATTAAGAGTGTCAAGTCGATCTCCACCGGTAAGCTGGATAAAAGAAGACTAGCAGCAACACCCTCTCTAACAAGAGATCTGGTGGTTATAACTGCTTGGGGCGCAACAATCTTTAATGCTTCCAAAACACAGTATACTCTATTTCGGCTGATCGAAGTCTAGATCACAAAGAACTTGATCTGACATGAACACGTCTTGTGAATCTCGGCGGCTGCTGAAAGCTAGGCAAATTTTCACTCTGTACAAGACCCATATAAGACCTAGTCGCGGGCACTGCTCACTTGTTTGGCGTGCTGCCGCACTCACCACATTATTCATGCTCGATGCTGTCTAGAGCAGAGTTGTTGGCCTACTTATTGGTGACTTTTCGCTAACGGACAGTCTCAGAACGCTTTCCCACCGACGGGCCATCAGCAGTCTGCCCATCTTCTACCGCTATATCAATGCTCCTCAGAGCTTTCCGTCATGATGCCGCTGAGCGATGAGCCTTCCATCCTAACCGGGTCGAACTTCGTATATCCAGAACTGGCCGATATGGCCGCTCCTTTGTTACCACGCTGTCGAGATTATGGAACAATCTGCCTGAGGAGACTTTTTACTTTTTACTAAATTTAGGCAGTTCAGACATCGGATTAACAAGTGTCTTTTAGCCCCTTACATTAGCCGCTGTGCCCCAGTATTTAGGCTTCTACATATGCGGCTGCTTCGGTATATGAGAAAAAATAGAAAGCTGTTGTTGAATTCCTTTTCTTTTGTGAGTTCTATCCAACATCCCATGTTCTAATAGTAGGAAAATATTTCATTATAACTGGACAACCAACGTGAAGGTATCAAGTAACAAATTATCCTTAGTTTTTCATTCTGTTCGACAGCAAGCATGTAATCTCGTGAATAATAGTTTCAACTACAGCTTTCTATTACACATCTAATCGCTTGAACAGCCATCTGGTTACAAAACTTACACGGAAACAACAATCTATTATGTCAGAGAATGGTTGATCCATGATTTATTATATTTGGTATTAGTTCACCTGATGATAATACGGTTTATCTTGTGGAATCTTAACGTTCCATCTAGTCTCACATTTCACCTTTGTAATGGTTATTTGACGGTTGTTTGTCATACCAGTGAGGTCATTACCCAACCGTGTTTAGATTGTTTGATATAAAAGTATCGAAAGCATTAGTCAAGTTCTCATTTTATTCATATCCACTTGATACAAATTTGTATATATGGTAAAAAACGTAATAGAAACCAAAAAAGATCAATGAAAATGTAACATTGAATGAATAGCTATTGATACCATATTTAAGTACTCAAGTGCAAGTTCGTACATCCCAAGTACTCGGGGCTACATTGAAAAATTAATTTTTTAACAATAATTTCTTGACCTCTTTTTTAAACGAAATATACGAGTATTTACTAATTTGTTGAATTTTAACTGGTAATTTCTTTAATAATATGACGCAGTTGACTTTTTGAAATAGGTGGTGTTGTACTGGTGATAACCATTGATATTTGGAAATAAACTATTATACCTTTTAACATATAGTTTACGCATTTCAAAATATAAGTGCAATACACATTAGGATTTTCCTTTGACTTATAAATTTTTCTGCAGGAGTCAAATTGTGGCCCAAAAATTAATCTGATGATTCAATTTCATATAAGTTTCCCCATTCACCATAACGTTTCAAGATATACAGTGTATTGCTTCCCTATACAGGGATCTCGGATCTTGTTATACCTACAGCAAAGGTTAAATGGGGAAAGTTTTAGAGGAAACTTAGGGCATTCGATAGCCGGCTTCAGATTTACGATCGGTCAGTTGGTTTTGAAAATATGAGCTAGAAACCGAAAATGGCGGAATTTGTGTATCCAAAACGGTTAATTTGACAGCTGTCAAAATGTGACATTATCCGGACAATTTTAAAAAAAAATTAGATAGCATGTATGACATGTCTCAATCGTCTTTTGTTTTCCAGCAATCCGCCTCAACTTTAATTTTTCTAATGACCGCCTTATTGGATTTTTGAAAAGAGTGTAAAATTTTCAGTCTAGTGCTGTTTCGCAAGTGCATAAAGGATTGGAGTATCACCGACCGTAAATATCGACTTCTCAACAAGTCAAATGTTTTGGGACAAATTCCCAACTGTGAATGTGTTAAAAAGACAAGTCAAAAAAATCGTCGTTAAATTTATTTTACACTTGAACAAACAAATATTTTACAAAATTGTAGATAATGAAATGAGAAATCTAATTATGTAAGTGGGTATTCATTTACAGATTTGCAGAACAACGTCCATTTGCATCCAAACAATTTTGACAATTGGTGACTGTTTTTCAAACAGGTAGTGTATTTCTGTTTATGTTTCTAACTGTGCTCAAAACTCTGTCTCAGGATTTCTATGGTCGCGGGAGGAACAAATTCAGACTTCAATCTTTGTGTGACCCCAGAGGTAGAAATCCAAGGGTTAAAGGTCAGAGGATCTAGGAGGCCAAGATTTTGAACCATTCTTGAGAACATCCTGATTTCAATGGTGTTGCGAGCCGGGCATACATCCTGTTGAAACCAGGTTCTTCTAAGCCCATCTTCGGTAAGACTAGCTCGTAAAGCCGGCACAACCTGGTTGCGCAAAAGCTGTAGGCACTTCTGTCCGGTTAGGTTATAGCCAAACAACAATGGCCTTATAAGTCGAATTCCTGAAATAATTAGTATCTAATTTCAAATAGGTGTCCAAGTAAGTTAGATTAAATTACCAATGACCCCACACCAAACGTTAGTTCCAAATCTGGTCTGTAGACGTCTCTCTGCTACTTTGTTAGGGTCTTCTACAGCCAAATGATGAGTGTTGTGCTTATTGAAAGCTCCACAATTCGTAAACCTACTCACATCGGACCACAAGACATGATTTACAAAATCGGGATTTTCATTAGACTTTCTAGTATACTTAATCAGTTTCATTAAGTCCTTGAACTATCTTAGGTCTGTATGGATGATACTTATTCTTATTTAAGACTCTCTGTACCGTTGATTTTGACACACCAATTTCTCATTCTGTGGTTCTTACTGATGCACTAGGGAATTCGTTGACAGCTTGTAAAATGTTTCTGTGTCGATTTTCATTTTGACTATTGTATCCACTAGGTTGTTCGAAGGCTTATTAAATTTATCGTTGGGGTACATCTCCAAGTACCTTGTTGAGGTAACGTCGGCATTTCTGTTTGACTGCAAGTACACCCCTAACATGTCATAGTTTTCTTCATTTGGGTAGGAAATACCGGCCATTTTCAACAGGTTTTGACAATTCTTTTTGTCAGATTTATGATTTTAATGAGAGACAACGTACCTACTACTTATTAAAACACAATTTTGCTGCTTTGAATTACTTAACGTCAAATTCACAGCCTCCTTAGATGGAAAAAATGCGTTACTTTCTAATTTTATTTTCTGACAAATAAATCATGGCTTCATCAGAAAAAAATAATACATATTATGTGTAATGATATTTCGATCATACTCCAATCTTTTATGCACTTGTGAGACATTAATAGGCTCTTTACAAAAATCAAAAATCCAATATGGAGGCCATAAGAAAAATGAAAGATGAGACAGGTTGCAGGAAAACAAAAGACGATTGAGACGTATCATACAAGCTATCTTATTTGCCTTAAAAAATGTCCTAATAATGTCACATTTTGACAGCTGTCTTATTGATCGTATTAGATTTACTAGCAAAAAACTAAATTCTACATTTTCGATTATTTGCCGATACTTACAAAAACAATTGACCGATCGTAAATCTGAAGCCGGCTATCGAAAGCACTAAGTTTCCTCTAAAACTTTCCTCATTTAACCTTTGATCTAGATATAACAGAGATCCCTGTATAGATAAGCGAATCGAGGACACACTGTATGGCCAGTGCATAATATATATTCATTAAGGCTTTTTCGTTTATAAAATCTTTACCTGCAGTGTAGCAAGGTTTGCTTCACTTAAATCTTGCAAATATGATCATCAACATATTCCTCAAAATTTAGTCTCTTATCAAAATAGTTGCCGATTACTTTACAAGAGCCACATAAAATTATATACATATACCCATTTTTAAATTAATTATAATGATAATATATGTGTTTATTTTGTGACAGCCATATCTGTGGACATTTGAAAAGTAAAATCAATATCAAATAACGCATAAGTAATCATTGCAGATGCATTTGCAGCTTGTGTGCGATTTTTTTTATTTGAAGTTAAGCATTTTTGTCCAAATAGAGATAATTGTCAAAATCAGTAGTTTGTATATATGGAGGTTTTCGAATACATAGTGGGAGTTTAGTCATGGCCTATTCATACTGCACTGCACTATACGATTTATAAGATATTATTCACTAAGTTTATGAAAAACGTTCTACCACTATCTACCATCCATTCCTTTATTCGAGTTTTGAATCTGGATACTGATGTTATATTATTTCTAAGATTCAGAGGTAGCATATTGTTTAATTTTGGTGCAAGATAAAGAAAGTGCCTCTATCCCACGCATTTATTTTTTTCGGGATCTCATAACAATGTCCTTGACGTGTTTCATAAACATGAGAAATACTTTGCAATTAAATTTTGCCTGAATGGATATTCTTTAATATATGGTAGTAAAACAGTAGTCTTGTCGTACATCAAGAATGTAAGTTTCGGTGTATAACAGGTTCGTGGGATATGTTAATGTTTCTCATATAGTATATAATATTTTTAAAATCCATTTTTCCATCCTCAAGGTCTTTCAAATGTGTGTTGGTTACTTCACCCCATCCGACGATTCCTTAACACAACTGTGATTAGACCAATGTTGTGTACAGTATCTTTAATTCATGCGATGGATGTTGAAATTTAGCCGACATCTTTGGCGCCAGGATGACAACTTATCCAATATGTTGAATTTTGGTATGAAGGTGATTTACATTTTCTGCAGATATAGTAATTTTGGTATCATCTGCAAACATAGTTATACGTATGCCCTTCAGTGGTGTGACTGGGCAAATCACTTACATACATACAATTTGAATAACAGTGGTCCCAATAGATCCCTGAGGGACCACTGCCCAAGAGGATACACATTGGATACTGAGATCAGCCAATTCAAAAAGGAACCGCAGGACTCGGTTTTACATTATGTGAATTAAAAAAATTGTGGCAGTGTGGAAAATATTTAAAAAAAAATCTCTCTTCAACGAGATGCATGGTATTGAAGTAATGAAAAAGTAAATATACAGAGTGGATGAAGATATCTCCTTTTTTGTGAATTTACGACAAATAGCAAAAGTGATACATACAAAACAAAATGGCGTCAAGTAATTGACAACGTCGTCTCTTACCGACACCTAACCCGGTACAGTAATACCAGAACATTATTCAAGACCGGTACGCCGCCGGGAGCATAAGCAGACGCGTATCGAGAACATTTGTCTGTGATACGCGATTTCTTTCAATGGCAAATATACAAGAACATTTATTATGTGTAAAATATGTCTAACAGGTGCACAGAATTACCGAGGTTGAGAGCGTATTAATTTACTAACATCAAAAAATTGAGAAATATCCCACCCCCAATTATCTTACCCCTAAAATTCTTTTCAAAATCGATCAGGATCCTCTGAAACGTCAAAGAAGCAAAGCTAAAGCAAGTTCAGCTTTCTGGTTTTTGGCCTATTTTTCCGCCACCACTGGACTGATTTTCAAAAAGTACGAAGCTCTTTCGTCCTTGGCATAGCGGTATATATGTGTAAAAATTAGATCCAAAACCGATATGCAGTTTTCGAGTTATAAAAAGGCGAATGATTAGCAAACAGACCGACAGACAGACTGACAGAAATGAGTGGCATGGCTTTTCGTGATGTACATGTCATATAAGGTCCAAAGAACATATCTTATTTTCAGAATTTGACGGAAATTTGTTAATAGGTACCTTTTGTATTTGTGGGTTCACACTGTATAGTAGAATTTACATTAAGATTTATAATTTGTAATATAAGGGAAATAATGATTAATAATTTCTTTTTCATTACAGGTAAGCTCAATACCGCTACCGATTGTAACATGGTCCGCCCTATGCCAGTGAGTACTCGCATTTACTTAAAATTACAAAGACAAATATATATGTTGAACCTCTATCTACCATACTTCTTTATCTCTCCATGCATCTCCGTTTCCAGCCATGGATCTACAATTTAAATATTATATTTATTGTACCACTAGCTTCTGCCCCGCAGTTCCACCCAAGGAACCAGTAGAGGGCGCCACTCATAAAGTAACCAAACACCCCAAGCATGCGACTTGGCTGTCAATGTACTAGTGTCATCAAAGATACAAAACACGATTGGAGCAAAGTATAGCATCACTTGAAAATAATGTTTTCTGTTAGTAACAGTTTCAACCATACGAACTCGCAGGTAACAGCTGGTGCAAAACAAAACTTCGGTCGGTACGACTTAACGGTCACGGGTTGAGTGAGGCGATGACTGGCCACGCTGTTGCCGGCTTGACGCTGACAGCGAATATTTTGGTACTTGTCACGACAGTAGATTGCAAAATCGACGATGAGTTCGAGGATAAAACCATGATTACAACCTTCCTCACTTATCAATTTGTTGAGTGTACAATTTTTTACGTCTCTCTGTATTGTGGTTCGGACGTGATGCTGACAAACTGGATAGACAACCGCAGTTATATAATATAGAGAAGAAGATACTAGACCACACAGCTTGAGGATTTGCGCTAGACTAGATAACAGATTAATGTTCCTTACCTGCCAGCAGAATTTACTTGAAGAGAAACAAAACACCAAACAAATCTAAATCAATATGATCACGCTGAGAAAACAAATCTAAAAATGCAGTAAATGGGCGATATAAATGCCTTTTTATACTCGTATACCCTTGATCATTTCGGTCGGATCAGCAACTGAGCGCTTCCGCGTCAGACTCCTCCTGCCAAATTCTATTAAGCTGCTTGAAATAGGTAATTCAAAACGACTTCTCGGGACAAAAAAGTAGCTCAGGAGCTATTCGAGACTATAGTCTATCTCTGTACCAAATTTCAACCAAGATCCGTTCAGCCATTTTGGCATGATTGAGTAACAAACATTCAAATTTTCTCATTTATAATAATATTAGGGATTCTTTAAAACGGATATGAAATATCTACGCCCACGTGGGAATTAAACTACTTGACGACATTTCGAAAATCAGATATTCGACACATTACGGATACTGATGTCGTTGTATTTATTTACTAGATGTTGATCTGTTGACGTTCAAATTAATACGTCCGAAGTAGAAAAGGCAGATAGCCGTGGAAGTGGTACTGTGACTGATTGGGCACCACCAGTCGAGAAGACTGATAAAAAGGTACCATTTGTATACGTCGAAGACCTTGTCTGGACGACAAGAGCATTTGTTTTTAGATGCGCATAGTGGTATATTCCACATTCACGTTCAATCTTAAATTACGAATGGTTAACATCCGAGGATCATTTTTTCAGTAAGAACCGTTTTCTAATGGAGTCAGAGAACGCAAATTATACCACAAACTAAAATATGAACATTCTTTCATTTCCCAACCTAAGTTCAAGTATAATTTGACGATCATATCATCGAGGCTGTTACAAAACACTCAGATCTTGATCTGATAAGCGGCTGCTGTATATTGTGGAAAGACTCTTCAGTGGTTGCACTGTTAGTACCTGCTCCTTCCTATATAGAATCTTTGTACGACCCCTTTTGGAGTTTGCTGGTCCCGTATGGGTTTCAAACCTGGTTCGAGATAGGAGTTTGATTGAGGCTCTGCAGCGTCGTGCAACGCGTATGACATATGGTAACAAGTAGACCAGCTTAGAAAGACCGTCTTGAGATCTTTAAGCTGCCTACTTTTGATACCACAAGACTTGGAGATGATCTCATCATCACTTATCGAGCACTGCATAATATATTTGGTTGGACGGGTCGCACCTGTTTCGTCTCTGATTGAGTATCCTCAGAGGCCATAACTTCAAGTTGTAGAAGGAACCTCTTAAAACTTCTACCCGTCAACGTTTGTTATCGAACCGAGTTTTTGTACGATGAAACAGTCTTCCATTTATATTGTGTACTCGACCACCGTGATCAGTTTCCTCCGGAAGTGTTGACAGGGTTGAGACGATTTAAATCCAATGATTTGAATCATGATTTCAATTTTAATATTGATTGAAATCAAATTATAAAGTGCTGTAAAAACAAGTCGCCGAAACAAATAACTGAAATAAGTCACCAGGAAATTCAAAAAAGGGACATAGCTTCCTTGAAACCAATACGTTCAAAAACATAAAGAATCCAACAAAAATATTCATAAATTAAACACAGTTTTCAACAACAAAACAGTTTATAGTTTATAATAATAAAGGACTTTTATTTCAGGCGAAGTTTAGCTACAAGCTACAAAACTATAAACGATTTTATAATATGCATAAATATGGCTGAACTATATACTGAGGGTGTCAGATTTGAGTACCAAAGATAATTTGATTAATTTGCATCTTGAATTTTTTTCAATCGATGGTAATGCATTATATAGATGAAGGCATTATAGGTAGAGCATTTATGAAATAAAGAAGTTTTGTGAACAGGCATAGTTGATGTGTCAGTGAACAGGATGTTTCTCGAATGGATATATTCACGAGACATCAATTTATTTTAAAAAAATGAAGGAATCGAAGTGAACATAGCATAATAAATGAAGCCTATACAATTTTGCATCATTCAACCAGGTCAGCTGCCCGAAACATGAACTATATGATCATATTTTCTTAAGTTGAAAATCATTCTGCAACATGAATTTTGAATTTTTTGTAGGCGTTTAGCTGAAACTGAATCTAGAAATGAATAGTATACTAAATCACAATATCTGATTTTTGATATCATAGATTCACATAAAATTTTTTTTGGATCTAAAATCAAGTATTTCTTTATTTAAGTACAGATGCCATAATATAGTAAAACAATTTTTAGTTACATGATTTATATGAGAAATAAATTTGAGATTATCATCTATAAACAAACCTTGGTTTTTAACTGATTCTTCTATCTGAATACCATGGCCGTTTAGAGTAATGTTCAAATTATTTTTAATAATGGTCCTTAGATTATATATAATAATTAGTGAATACAAGATTCAGTTTTTGTCAACTATACAACTATTCTGTTACGTGATTCTACTTTATTGCAACCAAACTATTTCTTATGTATTGTATAGACGAAGTGAAGAATATAAATATAACTAACACATTACAGTCATCTTATTTACTTACATATCGGCCGTTGTGAATTTCATACACAGAGGTATATAATAAACTTCTACACTTTGATATAGGGCTATTGAATTACTTGCGCAGCAAATTTTATTGTGATTATCGTGCAAATTAGTTACCCAATTTCTACGAGTTTCGTATTTGATTCATATTTTGACAATGATCAATAGTATGTCTAGATTTTTAAGATGGAAAACTGAACTTATCTGCGTTAAATCTTCCACAAATCCTACATTTAGACACAATTACACTAATGTTTATCACTTTATATCTGTAATTTGGAACTGAAACATAATTATTTGATATTAAATAGAGGAATAAATGTTTGCCCAATATGGCGGGTGGTTGTGTACAATCATGGCATCGTCCATGTTATCTTTAGGTTATTAGAATATTTTGGTGTTGCCTGCAGGTGTTATATAACAATTTGACAAATATCTGAAATGAAATACCGACAGAGTCGAATGATTTACCCAGAACTTGTACCAGATCTATATATTCTGTTTGAACAGTTGATAAAACCTTTTGAACCAATATGCATGCGTTGTTTGTCTTAAAACATTGGTTATGGCATTTTAACAAAAATATGACAGCAGAAAGTTAGGTTATGGTGAAGTTGTTTACCAACATATTTAGCATAATATGTATAGCCTTTAACAGTTACTAAAGAACAGTTGTATAAGTGCTTCCATTGGGAGCAATTTGTTGGCTAAGGTAGTAAATTGCACATCAAAACAACAAGGCTCGAGTTTGTTTTATAAACGTTACCATGGATGCCACAACACAAACATTTTGACTAACTTGCAAATATGCCGTATAAAATAGTTGTATAAACGTTTATGCAACAGTTAAAAATTTGCCCTATAAGGTGTTGTATAACTATGCTATAAGAATATTTTAAACACCTCATTTTAGAGCAAATATGTTGGATAAAGCAAATTTGCATTCCACACAACATTAAACCAGCATTTTGGTGTTCAGGCAACAACAATAGAGAGCTTTTATGGCTGAACGGTTCTTTTACCAAAAGCTTATACCACTACTTTGCTAGTTGGGAGTGAAAAAAAACATTACTGAGGCTAACCTAGAAAGAACCTAAACACACCATATGTGCTTAAAGAGGGAAGGATAAGAAATAGGACCACGCAATAAGAAAATGAGTTAACTCACGACAACCGCTCATTACAGCGTCAAATGGCACACAAACTGGAAGTGATGAGAATGAAGAAACAGGAACATTTAAAGGTTAGGACATTTTGCTGCTGGAGAAAAATCAGGCGCCTAAATTCAAAACCCGACAAGTTGACTATAACTTTCTGGTAGAGCGAATTTCCTTGTTCCGACAGGAAAACCGCGGCACACACAGTACACGTGAACACAAGTTTTTTTTTAAGTAGCTGAGGAGAATTTCTTGCTATAAATCTAGACAACAAATATTTTTGAACGAAAAGAAAATAATAATTAGTAATTAGTATTACTGTCATTCATGAAAATAAGTTTCAAAGGTCATTATTACCATATTTAAGGAAAAAAACAGTACAAATTCATAAAAATCAAAAACATCAGGATTTTGATCGAAAATAGTCGTGATTTTTTGCAGCAATGAGTGTTATTATTCTCCACTTGTGTATTACTGAGCGCACTTCACAATTGGCGGCGTTACAGATTGACCTGGCGACAAACAAAAGCGGTATAACCACACAACCAACTCCGACAGAAACGTGAAACAAAACCCAAAACTCTTGTTTCCATCAAGAAGGCTACATTTTGTTCGAGTTTTGTTTTTGTTTGTCAGTCCTTTTCCACTGGTTGTCGCGAGAAAGTCAAAGCACAGTTTTTCTTCAATAACCAACCATGAGAAAAAGATTTTTTATTCTTAGTTGAGGCTGTTTAATACTTGTCCTAGAAGACAGAAAACACAACACGACCGTTTCTACTAGACAGACTCTCGAGTTTCAAAACACGTCGAAACATTTTGATGTGACCGCTTCCAACTATCGTAAAACACCAGTCTTCAGAAAGTTTTCGAAAAGCTACAGATTTGTTTTATTCGATACGAGTTTTTTTGTCCGCTTAGTGGACAACCCCTATAATGGCGGTGTAGTGAAACACTGGCCAAGAGTATCTGAGGTTGAACGGACGTCACGTAACAGGACACGCGGGCACGATGCGGAATTGGTTTTCACTTTTAATTTAGATTTCAAAGACCTTTTCATACCCATGCTGCTTCCAAGGAAAAACTTAAATACCAAAGATTTCGCACAGATGCTGTGTCTATTCGATAATGACTATGTATGCTCATGATTACCATGGACACTGTGTAATTATAAGCCGCCAGATAAGAATCTAGGAACTAATCATTCTAATTACTCTGCTGAATAAGGTATACTCAAGCTGACCATTCAAGAAAATCTCGAACCTGTTTCCTTACGTGACTTTGCCTTCATTCAACTTACTGCACATTATTCTTTTTATGTATTCGCTTACAGTGTCAAGGCAGACACATCATCATGAAAGTGTGAAGACTTTTCTATAACATTATCACTTAGCTATGGGCTAAGATAACAAAGATTCTGAAATCCTCAAAACAGCATTGGTGTGCTGCTACAGTTCTGGGTGGATTTTTGCGTGCTCGACATCACTTGGCGTTTCCGAGACAATGAGAGAGGCTAACATGTCTGGTACATCAAAAACAAGAGATAAATTCATGCTCGCTTGTGGTCTTTTAGGAGCGGGAATACCTACCCCAGGTAGTCCTGGGATTTGCTGGTTTTTCGCGATTTCAATAGGTCAGTGAAAAGCAAGTTCTAAATATGTGCTTTCATTTGGCTTTCAAGCTATAGGGCAAACTGAACCTGAATGGGTTAATGCCTACTTAAATGCCGTCAGTCGGCAGTATAAATTAAGAAAAGGGTGTCAAATAGGTTGATTATATATTTTCCATGCCTTCGTTGTAGGTTTCAAACAACGGGGATGAGTCAAGTCATTTCAAAAGGCAGAATTGAATCGTGACTAGATACGATGAATCTTTGACCTCTACATATCAAACTATATAAAATAAATCTGTCATATTATCACTCAATATCACCGTGATCAGAGCATTTTAACAATAGAATGTATTTCTCTGACACCAAACATGCAACAATTTACGTTTACCACATACAGCTTACAACGTACAATATTCAACCCCTCCAAACAATGTCTGAAAAGGAGTACAAATCTCTGAAACGTTGTAATACTACCAGCGACTTATATTTTTTGTCCGTAGTTCCGCCACCACTGAATCAATTTGCTAAATTTACGACTACCTAAACGATGGAAGTATTATACTCTCGATAATATTCTAACTGCGGCTCACAAGTCTTCTGTTCTTTAAATACTATATATACTAAGTGACATATAAATCCGAACACCCAGTTTAAATGGTTTTATTTTAATAAATTTTTGTATAAGTCCTTAATGAAGCATACTAAGTAAATAATAAAAATTTCAAAATGATTGCACTGCTTTAAAGCCCTTTGACCTTTAATAATCTGTGGATGCACCCTGATGTGCTACGCATTCTTCAACGCGCCTAGGCATGCTTCTGATCAGGTGGTCAATGTCCTCCTGTAGTATCTCATTCCAGGCAACCACCAACTCCTCTCGAAGTGCTTCTAGAGTCTGAGGAGGACGTTGCAAATTGAGCAATCTCCTACCCATCATATCCCACACGTGCTCAATTGGGGATAAGTCGGGAGATCTTGATGGCCATGGTAACAATGTGACATCATTATGTTGAAAGAAGCCTATTGTGACTCTTGCAACATGTGGTCGGGCATTATCTTGTTGGAAAGTTGGATCTGCCAGGGTGTCAAGATAGGGTAAAAGATGGGGTTCTAGAACTTCGTGGATATAACGCTGCGCGTTCATGTTACCTCTGATGAAGATTAAAGGTGACCTGGAACCATAAGCTATAGCACCCCAAACCATAACTCCAACAGTGTGATGAACATGTTTTTCAACAAAAAACTGTGGATTCCTCCTTTCACCACGTCGCCTTCTAACCCTGGCATGACCATCGTGCATGCCTAAACAAAATCGAGACTCGTCACTAAAGACAATACTGTTCCATTCCTGATCCCAGAGTGACCGTAGTCTGCACCACTCAAGGCGATTACGTCGGTGTTCTCGATTTAAAGGGAGGACCCAGTGTTGCCGGTATGAAAACAAGCCAAAACTTCTCATTCGTCGGTAAACACTTCGCATGCCAATAGGTCTTCCGTGTTCTGCAAACCATTCATTTGCAATGGACCTGGCAGTGGAGAAACGGTCTCTTAAGGCCAATAATCTTAGGCGGCGATCTTCACGGTCTGTTGTTCTACGGCGGCGTCCAGTGCACCTTGCTCTTTGCGTACGGCCTTCTCGAAGCCATGCCTGACAACACCTAACCACAGTGTCTACAATTCTTTGCACTCTAACTGCAATTGCCCGAAAAGAAAGTCCAGCTTCCCGAAGTCCCACTATACGGCCCCTATCAAACTCACTAAGTTGACGAAATCGTACAGGTCTCCGTACTCTAGGCATCGTAACCGATCGTAAAGGATGTCAAGAACCAAAATCCGCCAACGTTGATTCTTTACTGCGGCTGACATATTCATTTTTAGAGCGTTAGTGAATTAAAAAAAAGCAGTATTAAAACCGGAATGTCCGACTGATAAGGCTGAAAATTTTTTCATTTGTTATTTACAGTAAGATAAATACATTCACCAAATTTTATTAAAATAAAACCATTTAAACTGGGTGTTCGGATTTATATGTCACTTAGTATATCTGCATCACACAAGTCTTTGTTTATCGGTTTGTCGATCCGTACTGAGAGATCTGAGTTATTTGGAATTATGAGGATTATCACATTATAGAGACATCGGACTTTTATCATTCAACTTTCCCGTTGATACCGCGATCAGAACCTTCTTAATGTTAGAACGTCTTTGACTGATACTAAAGACGTAATATTCACAACCCCCTACTGCCTACAACCCTTAATCCGAAATTTTCAAGCCCCACAATTTTTTTTCGAAAATGATCAGAATTCCCTGAAACATCAAAAAACGAAGTTATAGCGATTTATGTTTTTCTTTTTCAAAACCTATAAAGCTTGTTCGTCCTTGACATAGTAGTAAGCCTGTGCTGGAATTTCATCAAAATCCAACCGGTACTTCACAAGTCATAGGAGTGTCAAGGATCGGCGGACAGACAAACAGACAGAAATGAGTGACCTAGTTTTTCGTGATGTATATGTCACTTACTTACATTCAAATACTTCCTCGCCCAGTGGCGTAGGAAGTAAAATAAATAAACAAACGGATCTCACAGCGTCGACAGTTCCTTTAGATGATATCTACAGGCCTACGATGTTCGTCGGCACCCCTCACTGTTTCCTCACCTGCATTGCTTAGCTAGACAGATATCTGTAAGTAATGCTATTTGAAATAACATAGATGAATCAGTATTTCCACGAATCTATTAATGGGCTGTTGCGCATCTTCTCTTCGGTATTTTTTAAATGCCGTTTCAGCCTATTGAAAAATGACTACATGTACAAGCAATCAAAAAAGTAGGACAGCCGATTCTTCATATCAGTAACGTACGAGTGAGACACAAAGCAGAAGCAGCTTTGATTTATGTCAGCATTAGCTTTTACACTTTAGGATGCTTTCGATATTGACTAACGAATTCTTCATCTATAAATTAGTGGCACAAAGATCGCGCGCAAGGCTAGAAGGATTCTAGATTTTTTATAAATTACCAGTATTGTAGTCACAATGAACATAAATATGCTTCCTTGATCCGTATTTGTCATCTACAGAATAATAGTATTTTGCATAATGGACCAGTAGGTCTGTTTTTTTAAAGAGGTGGATCAATAGGCGCAAAGTGTTTAGAAATGATCTGGTATCCTCTTGATCAAATTTACATTCACCGCTTAGAGTCCATTCAGATAAAACTCCTCAGTGCAAAGCGCCATCTATTACCAGAATCGACCGGCAGAGGCTGGCGATTTTGGCGATATAGCAGACGTGGTCTACACGCTATTGAGTAGCTATTTCGTGCATTTTGGCGACTCTTCGGCATGGTCTAGACTTGGTGCCTGGAACGAAATCATAGCAAGTATCCTCTATCTCGCTCGTTGTCTCACAGACCGAGTCTAGATCATGCTGATGAGTTATCAAAAAGCATGAAACAGCTATCCATGGTTGGATGTATTTTGTCAAATGGACGAAAGCAGCTTGTTAAATCCCTCAAACATCTTAAATAAAAGATAATGGGATGGTTAGGCATAACATCTGTGTTTAAGAGAGCATACGCAAAAAATATTACTTCCTTAGTCTTCTTCGTTCCTTTATGATGTGCTGTGCTTACAATTCAGGTAATAACGTTTTAGATATTCATTTTGTTCAATTATGAGAAACAGAAATACTAAATTTCGTTAATACTTGTTTAAACGTTTACGGTTTCATTACTGCGTGAAGAGTAGGTAAAACTGAAATACTTTTTCCCTCTATTTTGAGGTTTTCTACAGAATTTCTATTTCCTCTACAATACCCCACCCTTATACATAGGAGCAGCAAAATGTTTCATGACTCTAATCTTTCCCTTCCTCCTTTTTTTCGTATCTTTTGTTATTTCTCGAACCCACAGTAATTTTGTTCACATTAATTCATGGCGGTTGCAAGGTCAACCTTGTTGACAGCTTTTTCTTTCTCACGTACACTGGTGAGAAAATACTGTAGACACGAAAATGTTTGAAAATGGGTATTACGTTTTTTGGGTGTTATATAATAACATGTAGATCAGGGAAAACCATGCCACTCCTTTCCATCGGCCTGACCGCTAATCTTATAACCGCCTATAACTTGAGAAGTACCGCTTGGGTTTCGATGAAATTCTTACACAACATTACTACTGTGCTAGGGATGCAAAATATTTATAGTTTTCGGTCTAGTGACGGCAGAGGAAGAAGAATAAAAATGCTAAAACTTAATTTTTTGAAGTTTTAGAAGTTCCTGATTATTTTTGAAAAAAAAATTCGAGACAAAAAAACTTGGGGTTGGGGTTTGTAGGGGGTGGGGAGGGTTATTCTCAATTTTCTTATGTTAGTACATTTATATGCTTCCAGCCTTTATCAATTCTACGCACCTATTGACATATTTCATACGTCATAGATTTCTCCCTCTTAGCTCTTAAAACTTTATACCTACCGGCCGCGACTGCTGCTCCCGGCGGCGTCCCGCCGGCTTGGTAAGTGTTCTCTTGTTCTGGTATAGTATTACATGTATTTCTGCCTCCTCACAGCATTCTATGATCTGACCGCGCTGCCACTGCCACTGACTGGGTTAAGTATCGGAGAGAGGCGACGTTTCCAGCTGCACTACCGACAAGGCAGCAAAATAATCTCTATGGACAAATTGTATGGACCTGTTTGACTGACTTTTGTCTTACAGGGTTAAGTTTGTGCTGAAATAATCCTTTATGAACTGATAACGGCGTTGCGTGGGTCAACCTAATTGACATTTTAAATCAATTACCCGCCAGTTTCCGGCAACCACAAGAACCTCCAAGATCAGCAGTGCTATGACCGACCTTAGCACGGTTACCTAACATCGTCACCTAGCGGGATGTCAGCAAACAGCGAATGAAGCTCGATGCTCGAGTGTTTTTGTTTCCATGGCACACCGCGATGGCGGCTTAGCGGCGTTCAGTTCTTCGCCGATTCTCCGTTAGAGTGGCCGCTACTATAAAGCGCTGTCTATCGGTTCTCACGTGTTTTCGGAGCCAGCTTAAGATTTTAAAGGTTTAAGGACAGTCTTTAGGGGATTGTTTTGAGCAGTGATTCTACTAAATTTTTCTTCAGACTAGTTACCGATCTAAAGCGCTGTCTGTGAGGTCTCGCGTGATTGTAGAGCAAGCTTGAGCTCTTAGAGGCTAAAGCCAGTTCTTAGAGGATTGTTGCGAGAATGTTTTGAACAGTGATTGTCTTAAAGTGGCCATCGGTGTAAAGCGTTGTGTATCGGGCCACACGTTCTTCCGCAGGAAAACTAGATATTCCTTAGCGGGTTAAAGACGGACCTTAGAAGATTGTTGTGAGGATATCCTGTATAGTGATTGCTATTCGGTGACTTAATTATAATAAGGACAAAAGCCAATCTCCCCGTGACTGCTAGCGCTCTAAGTGATTGTTTGGCGATTGGCTTTTGGTACTAAAGCTGAATTGACACTAAGTGACGGGCACTGAGGATATGGTGTTGCTGGCGAAACACGGTGGGTGTTATAGAGTTTCTGCTTATGTAAAAAACACGATAGGTGTGTTTTCAGAAGAATTGTGAATATCAAGAAACTTATTTCGTAACTAAAGAGTTACTGAATTTGAAAGTTTTTGACCTCGTCCAAAAATTATCAGTAGTAGGACCACGAGTCTCGAGCTTGATCAAAATGGATCGGATTGGTCGACAATCAAGTAAGATTACGTTCACGATAGTTGAATTATCGTCTCGGCTCTATCCAATTTATTCGACAGGGGCCAAGCTATCGAATACAGTTTTTTCGCTGTTTGATATGTTACGTCTTTATTATTTACCATTTCTTAATAAGAAAGGTGTTTCTTTTTGCTAAAAGAACTATGCTTTCAATTGTCCGGGTAAGACCATTAAATATATACATAGACTGCATAAAAAGATCAAGCTTCTTCGAAAACGACAATATCTGAGGACACATAAAAATCACTTCGACTTCGACTTGCCTGAGAGGCGGTTTCGAGAACTATCTCGTCTTAGTAAAATTTTGGCCAAAGAATTAATTACTTAGGTAATACCACATATCCCAGAAGCAGGAAATGTGAGAGGAATCAAGATAGAAAACATGATATGTACTCTCCGATTATAAACCGACCTAATAGTCAGTACTATTCCTTATTTATGATCTCACAAGAATAAAAATATTTTGACTAACATCAACTTTGCAGTAATCCTGGAAGAAAAAAGCACTCTAATTGCTTGCACGCATTTTCTTCTGTAACGAAATTTTAGACGTGCATTTTTTTAGGATCTGAGGGGAAATCTCATCTACCCCTGTGTTCGCCAATAACTTATTCTGTATGGTCTTATGTCAAGGATTTTCATAGTCGATGGATAAGATAAATACCAGATTGCACAAAAGTTAACTTAGATTATACATTTTGCATATTCAAAGTCCATTTGTCCATAATTGCATGGAAAGTACGGAGGAAATCTACCCCACGCAATTTTTATAATTTGCCTAATAAGTTTTCCGTTTTTCTCGATAACTGAAGCAAAAGTGAGCTGCTTGGATGCTGTGAATAATAATATGCATGCGCGTTATAGGTTACGGAAGCTTTACATATCTTGTAAAGTTTCCTTGCTATATGGTATCAAATATGCTGTGGTCTCCATAAAATTAAGTTCACTTAAAACAACATCTAAAATAGATACCTGTAACGCAAACGCATTATCTTTCTGTGAACTCCGAATTCGGTATCTAATCCTTAACAGCTTATTCTAAAATGAACGCACTAAACTGCATTGGTGTCACTCGTTGTTAATGAAGTTGTTAATCACGCTTCAGCGTAAACAAAGCACCATCAAAAACACCATTACTTCATAATAGCTCATTGGAAGCTGATGAAAACTAATTTAGTTGTTAACCGCATTAACATTTTTTTCATTTTTTTGTTCCCAAATTTACGTACGTACATTGCAACGATTAGGTCACGCACAGATTTGTTACCCGAACAGGAAATTTCGTATTAAGTTATTATATCTACAACGTTGGATTACCTTGAGACAGCTAGTTAACGTCTTAGATACAGTCAGTTTGGTTAGAACAATAGTAGCCATAAATAAGTATAGCTTTCGTTCGCCCGACCACAGACAGCCTACCATGGACAGGTGTTTGGTACTATTCGGACACTCTTCAGCACGGTTTAGGCTTGGTCTCGGGTAGAACAACAAATGAAAGCTGAGCAACTATCCTCTGTTCAGGATATAAGATCTATCGAATTAAGCACAACGTGTCATCTATTACCAGAATCGACCACTGCGAAAGAAAGTGAAAACAGCAAGCTGTCTGTACCTCAGTTCTCATTTGACCGCTGGGTCACCATTAGATGCCGCCAGTTCTGGTGCTATAGTAGGTACGGTAATAGATGGCGCTTTGTACTGTCTTTATATCCTGCACAGAGAATAGTCGCTCAGCTTTCGTTTGTTGTCCTACCTGAGACCAAGTCCCCCTATTAGCATTTTGTCAAAATGGGCTACAACCGAAGAAAAAGTTACCAATATTTGTCAAATTCTAGTATTTATATCCTTGAATGCTGTCCTCAAAAGTTGATTTGTCTTGAAAGTTGGGTGCTTCGAAAAAAATTGGTAGCCTCCTGCTAAATTAGGGCCCTAACAGATCTTTGATCAAGAAGTTGAATTGGTTGGTTCAAAATAACGAAAAACACCCCTCTAAAAATTACTTGAAGAATTATTGACCTCGAAGACAAGTTCAAAAGTTATAGCTTACCTTATATTTACCTAAAATATGCCCTCAATGATAGGTTCTTTTTTGGACATATTGGTAAGTAAAAATTATCTGACCAAAATGCCTTGTAAGCCTGAAATAAGGTAAACTCAACTATAAACTTAAAAATAATGCTATTTTGACCTACATGATAAATATGAACATTAACTAATTGTTTAAATTGTTTACATGTTACTTTTTAGAGAAACGCCTATTTTGCATATAATTAACTTCGCGCCTTAAAACAACAGTGCCTCGTTAAAATTGTTAACAAAATTTGTTAATTTAGCTTATTTCTAAGGCCCCTGAATGGGTAACTATTGTGGCCTCATTTGAAGAAAAAAGCTCCCGCACATAGATTTTTCGTTCACTTGTTCACACGTTATAATCACTACCACAAATGGAAACCTTTTCTTTAACATATTTGGCTATAGATAAGTGCATCACCAGCTAATATTTTTAACCAATAGGTTACCAATTATGTATGAGCAAGAGAGAGCGGCATAGTATGTTTCCTTTATAGTTAAATTTAGGTCTGATTCAATGTGTCTATAAGGCAAAATTACTACGATATGCTTCGACCTATTATTAAACTTTCGTTTACTTTTTTAAATTGGTCATGCAATCTTTTTGACCTATTCTGTTGTCGAATTAACGTAATTATAACTTGAAATGTTTGTTAGGTACAGTAAGTTGGGTTACTGCCAAGAAGGAGGTCGGTTCGAACATTTAATTTAATACTTTGTTTTCATTTCGATTATACTTATTTGTTTCAATTTTGATGCGACTGTTTTAATTCATTTTAGAATTATCTTTGATTCCCAACTATGGTGATAAAATCAACACATCCCGAGTTATTGTTACAATTTGCGACAGTGGGGGGCGGTCGGAAGATGTAACAGATACCACTACGCAATACAAATTATCACTGCCTGCATGTACGCAGGTGAAAAGCATTTCGAATCAACACGACACTTCCCATGGGTACTGACCAAAATCGCTCATCTTTGATCATGGAGGTGGAAACCTGGGCTTGGATGGTACGAGATGCGCTGTTGCCAAGCAAAACAATGATTCACTGTTGCAGAATTTGTGCCCATTAGGACCGATCCGGAAACGATCCCAAACAGACTCGACACAATTCATAATTCATAAATGTGTACGCTCAAAATAAAACCATTATTTGTTCTTGTCATATTTTATATAATTTTGACCATTGTACCATGTATCCAGCTCTCACCATCTTATTGGACGTTTCCCTCATCCTATACGTAAACAACAATTAGCAACATCCTCACATACTACTGTAAGTTGAGTCAATTTAAATTCATTTTACACTTTTGTTGCTACTGTTATCATTGTAATTGCAGCTCCTGATGATGATGACAAAGTCCATGGAAAGCTAGAGAGAATTAAAAAAGTATAAAGAGTCCTCTTTGCTTAAATTTTGTCGAAGTACCCAACAAAAGGCGGAAGCTTTAATTTTTCAACTATATATATATATATATATATATATATATATATATATATATACAGTAGTCGATTCTCGTAAAAGATGGTATTTTGTGCTGTCTGCTCAATCGTGGTTCACAATGTATTATAAGATATTTATGACTGTAACCTTCATACTTGCATTTTGCTAGTTAATCATTATTTAAGTTATTGAATTATGTACGTAGCCTTGCTTGCTCTTTGCCCTTGTTACTAGATAATTCTAGAAGTTATAACGAAGCTGTTAATGGTTTAATGCCAAAACTGACACAATGGTGAAGCAAGGAAAGGGAAGGGAGTAGTAGACCAAAAACATGGCGTCCATACAACAGCTGATTCCGTCTAACCACATTACGTTATTTGGCGACGACCGATTCCTGCGCTGTTGCCATACGTAATCGTTCTTGGACGAATTCATGATTCATTACTGGTAGCAAAAAATTACTAGGTATAATAAGCTGCTGGTCGTGATCGTGCGATATGAATTTACGTCTTGTGTATGACAATTACGGTACTCTGTTATACAATTCATATTTATGGGCAGATGCGGCCTGGGGAACTTGAGTTCTGTAAGTAGTACAGTTAAGACGATCTGCTTACATGTTCCGTATGTTATTGCGATGTAATCGCAAAAATAATGAAAAGCTGTACTTCGTTCAGCTCAATATAAATTTAGCAGCTTCTAAACATTTTCTGTCAGTTTGGCAACACTGCATCATCCTTATCCCGAGTGAGATTATTCAATTTCTGTAATTTTAGTGTAAATGTATTGAATTTATTTAAGCAACACGATTTGCATCTTAGTTTTCATTTAAGACTAGTGAAGACTAGTTTTAAGAGATTGCTTTGATCTTAGTGTAAAATACAATGATAAAATTACACCCATTCTGCTTGCACTTTTATACTGTTTCTTTTAAAGAAAAAATACCTGATATTTGTCGAGGCCTAGTTTCTTCCCCGCCGCGTGAGATGGAGCGAGACTCAACTCGACTTCCTCCCCCCCCCCCTCTCCGTGGAGATTACGATTTAATTTTGGTATTTTATAGGCAGTCTCTTTACCCTAACCCCACGACTCTGACCTCAACAATTGCTATTGAAATTACTCTAAACCGAGAGCTAACAATTCTCGCATATTAGTGTCGGCAATCTATAGAAACGAATCGTCCGTAATTGCAATCTCATCAACTACATTTCCTATTGCGACCCGCCTGCCGCGCCATCTGGTTGTCAATTATACAATAGCTGCTTCTGCTCTGCCGCAATCCGACATGTTTTATTTATCTCTCCGTGCAGCAGAAACGTTAAATTAAGAAGTTTTATTGTTCCAGCAATAAAAAGCTATTAATAAAAGCGCAGTAGGCGGCTGGTCAAGCGAGATCATTGTAGTGGATTAGAACCAGGTTGGTATTGACGTTAGCAAGGTCTTCGATCAGCTCTTCTATAGACAGTTCCGTCTCTCGTCTCATTGTATAGCTTTACCAATGGGTAGTTGACTTCCACAATATTATGTAGATCAGTCTTTCTCAAATTCGGCGATAACGCCCCCTCGTGGGCGCTGGGGTCCTACGAGAGGAGGGGCTGTGACAGATTGGCCGTTATTGCATTAGTGACATGCAATTAGCTAAGTAGTCAAATAAATTAGCCAAGACGATCACGATGAAATTCGTTAATTGCGATGTCAGTATTTTCACCCACTTTACTTAAAATTCATGTTATTATAATCTGGCGCGGTTGAAGCTGAGTAGAGCTGAGTAAAGGAAACCGTTAATAAGACGAAATATTAATTTATCGGTGGTGACGATTTGAGAAGGTAACTTACTCGTTTACTATCTTACACTGAGAAAGCTTTTTAAGGTCGCACTGTGGTCAATTATTTTCTAGCTAGACTTTAACCTTTAGTAACATTTTTAGCATTTGAAAACTGACCAGAAGAATCTTCATAAGCTATTAACTTATCATAATGAATTAATCTTGAAATTAGAGGCATTCCGGCCACCATAAGGAGCCAGTGCATATGCCGCTTGAGCGGGCCCTTATGCACCTCTACATACCTTAGATCATAAGCCTCGCCCTTTTAGCGAAGTTGAGAATCCAAGCTCCTTGACGGCCTGGGGGTCCAAAGTATAGTCTGCCTATAGTAGCTCAGAGCTTCACAGCGACACAAAACGTGCGCCGAGGTCTCTTCCTCTACTCCGCAGCGTTCACACAAGGGATCCTCAGCCACCCCCATCACGTGCAGGTGGCGCCTTAACATGTTATGGCGAGACAACAGTCCCACCAGCAACCTTAGGTTGGCTCTATCAATGAGTTCACGTGCCTGGCGTAGATGTCTGGAGATACTTCTCCATTTCTGAGAGTGTTGTCTTGCAATCCACGTCTCCATTTTCCTCCTAGCTCTATGCGCGGTCACTCCTAGAGCTGGCTCAGGACTAACGAGCTTGCTGGCTGATCCTGTCTTCGCCAGAGCGTCCACCGTCTCATTGCCCCTTATCCCAGCGTGTCCCGGTAAACATAAACGATACCGGATGCCTCGCTGCGAGGCAATCCAGAGCCTCCCTGCAATGCAATACAAGACTCGAAGTAATCTTACAGGCACTTAGTGTTTTCATTGCAGCCTGGCTGTCGGATAAGATTGTTATTCTTCTCCTAGGCCCATTCTCCTCCAGAATGTGAGATACACAAGCCAGAATCTCAAATATTTCCTCCTGGAAAATAGTGGTGTATCCACCGAGAGGCAGAGATAGCCTAGTTCTATTCTACTACCTTATCACTGTTGTAGACACTTCATTCTCAAGAGAGTCAGACTGAAGACATACAGGTATAAGTCTGACACACGGTTGGGATTAAGTGAAGCTGAACAACGTGGCTACAAAATGAAAAAAATAATTTGTCGAGATTTGAAGAGTGCCCATTTATTAACTATCTAGTTAACAAATGATTGGATCGTTTTACAAATTTTAGCCTTGAAATTACCTTGGTTTGATCTTGAAATGAGCTACGGATGGCCTCGTTAGGCAAAACAAATGCCGCCAGGTTTGGATACAGAGATCCGAAAACCTGCTGGTGTAGGTTTTCAAACTATTATTATTCAAAAATTACCTTAGTTTGATCTTGAAATAAGGTATGGATGACCTCGCTAGGCAAAACAAACGCCACCAAATTTTGATTTGGAGTCCCAAAACCCTGCTGGTGTAGGTATTCAAATAAATTTAAACACTTTTACAAACATTTATCTCGAAATTACCTTAGTTTGACCATGAATTAAGCTATGGATGACCCCGCTAGGCAAATCAAACGCCGCCAGATTTTGATTAGGGGACCCAAAACCCTCCGGGTGTAGGTTTTCAAATAGATTTAAACACTTTTACAAACGCTGACTTTGAAATGACCATAGTTTGATCATGAAATAAGCTATGGACGATCTCACTAAGCAAAACAAATGCCGCCAGATTTTGATTTAGGAACCCAAAACCCTGCTGGTGTAGATTGTCAAATAGTTTTAAACACTTTTACAAACTTTGACCTTGGAATTACTTTGCAAAAAAATGTCGCCAGATTTGAACTTAGAGATCCAAAAATCTGCTGGTGTAGGTTTTCAGATAGATTTAAGTACTTTTACAAAGTTTGACTCTCAAATTACCTCAGTTTGACCTTGGAGGCTATGGATGATCTTGCTAATTAAATCAAAGGTCGCCAGATTTGGGTTCAATGACCTATAAAACTACATTATAGCTTTTCTAGGGTAAATCAGGTGCGTGGATCACGAATCTAGAATTTCTTGCTTAGATTTACGGGAAGCCCGTTTTCTTTCTTACAAATAGGGCTTTGGGACATTTTACCATTTGTTGCTACACATACATACATACATCATCGCTAAGTTATCCCTCAGCATTCGAAGCAGACAGACGTATACGCGCGTTGTGCTGTCTGGCATGCGTATATCGAAAATATATCCATCACTATCAAGTTTTAGGGGCAAATGTACCGCATGACCCAATAATAAAGGATGCCGGCTAGATATCAACAAAGGCTTAACCCAGAGCCATCCATTAAACATTTTTATATCAAAAGTGGCTATGCGAAGTTGCTGAAAATTATATTCAGCCGGCCGTATTTTCAATTTCAAGAATTCAAACGCCATTATTTTGCAAAAATGCATAATTAACGTACTCACTTAATATTATGTTAATTGCTCAATTTTTGAATTTTTGCCCCCATGCCAGTTTTCCATATTTTGTTCCGTTTATGGTGGGGGGCGATGGGTTAAATGTCATTTCACAACAACTAATATAATGTCTGTTTAGCTGCACCGATTGTCACGATCTGTCAGTCGAAAAAGCTTGCGCCCGCGCTCCTACAAAAGTCTTAATCTTATAAGACTAGTTCACTTTGTGGCCACTAGATACCGATTTATAAATGTGTCATGGTTTTCTTGAAGCCTATCAAAAATTTTAAACATAACGGTATACTTTTTTAATATTGCTTGGAAATAGCATAAAAATCGTATAAAATGGCGAAAACCGCAGGTCAATGTCTTTATTCGTTATGGAGACATACTAAAAAGTATGCTTTAATCACAAATTTCAAGTACTACTGGATAAACAGAAAAATTCAAGTTATGAATAGTTCCTGCATTATTCTTATTTTAAAGCCAACTGTGTTAGCATATGAGGTATAGGTAATTGAAGTATGTCTTTTTCCACATATTAGGGGACACTTACGACCCCTGTCGGCCATAAAAAGCATAAAATTAAATCATCTCGAAATCGTAACATAGTGATACATTTTACATAACTATTCGAAGCTTGATTTTTTTGTACCCGGCAGTATGTACTTGTAATTGTAATTTAAGCATATTTTTCATTAAATCTTCATAACGAATAAAGATATTTATCTGCGGTTTTTACCATTTTATAGGATTTTTATGCTCTTTCCAAGAAGTAATAAATGATAGATATACATTTTTCATTTGAAGTTTTCGAAAAAGTTAACAAAAAACAGTAAAACGCTATCTAGTGGCCACAAAGTGAACTGATTTGACAAGATTAACCTTGAGTAGCAGCGGAGTAAGTCCTGTCGAAATTAATCAAGATCGTGGAAATCGGTGGGACCAAACAGAAGTTATATTACTTTTTCTGAAATGGCACTCAACCCTTTCCCCACCCTAAAAGAAGCAAAATATGGATAAATGACATGGACAAAAAAGTTCAAAAAGTGAGCAGTCAACACAATAGAGTTATTAAATCAGTACGTTAATTACGCATTTTAGGAAGTCGAAAATAATTTCCAGCAATATTTCTTGGTCACTATTGTCATGAAATTTTTTAACGGGTAGCTCTAGGTTTAGCCGTCGCTGAGATATAGTCGGCGTCCTTTATTATTGGGTCACCCAGTACGGCGAAATCTATGATTTATGAAATATGTCTAATAGATGTGTAGAGTTACCAGAGTTGTAAACGTACAAAAAATTGACGTATATTCGCCGCCACCCCCTACAACACGAAAATCCAATCTTTAAATCCTGCAAAATTGTTCTTCTTTTATATAGTTTTCAAAGCACTGTGTCCAGCTTTGATCTTTTGGTCAGACTCCATACCCTTGACACAAGGCCCTGCTCGTAGCTTTCCGCTGTTGGACCTGTGGTTGCTACTATCCGAAACCGTAGCCTTGCCAGGCCTTCACAGTGACACAGGAGATACACTGGGGTTTCCTCATGCTCTCTGCAGAAACGGTATGTGGCCTCCTCTGCCAGATCCAAGAGTTGCTTTTAATCAAAATTACAAAGCTTTTCCATCCTTGGCACAGTAGTAACCGTGTGTGAGAATTTCATCAAAATCCGAGCGGCAGGGATATTACGTAACTTGAAAGGTGACATTATGACGGTTTTTTAAGATTATGTAGTTTTTTTATGATATAATCTAGGATTTCTAACAAGACGTCAACTTGGAACTGGCTGTCGTTCACTTCATGTTCACTTGTAGTAAACGTTGAAAGAACTATTTGAAAACTAGCCTACCTAGTTAACAAGTTGACATTTTGTCGTTTCTCTGACATTATATAGATTTTATGTAATAGCCCTGTTGTACTATCAAATTATAGACAGGCCAAGGACCAGTGAACATACAGATCGACGGAAATGAGGGACATGGTTTTCCAAAAAAATATCTCATTTTCGCAAATACAATATATCAAGTTTTCTAAACTTGATTTTGTGCGAAGTAATCAGTGGATGCCTACCTATTGGAGATATTCCATTGACATGAGAAGGGCTCAATTGGACCCTCCTATATCTCCACCTGATACAATCTACCAAGGTAAATGTTAAATTAAGACATTTTATTATCTAGTAGTAATATCAGGAGAATGAAATCAGTGGAACCGGCGATTGAATACCCCTGAGGCATCTTGATGAAGTTTCGAAACACAGTCCACTCCCCCGCCGTGAATGTCATAATGCAATAATGCAGTTTGCTTCCTCTGGGTTTTCTAATTGGCAGCGGGTGGGTGTATACCTTTCATTGCAGGCCAAAGGCTAAATTCACATAGACAATGTGTGCAGGCATATACGTTTATGTGTTTTTGATGGCGCCCGATAGAAAATTGTGCAAGCCATGACTAATGCGTCAACTCGGAGGATTGTTGGTAATGTCTCGATAGTACAATTAAAGTATGAACATGAGAATCGATAAAAAAGTGGCGTCAAGTTAGTTGACTCTGCACTTATCAGTATATGAAGGAATATGTTCAGCACAACTAGACCCTCTGAGAAAAAAGTCAGTCAAACAAGTCAATACAATTAGTCCATAGAATTTTTTCCCTGTCCTACCAGTAGTGCCTTTGGAACCGTCACCTCTCCCAGATGCCTAACTTGGGCAGTCGTGGCACCGTGGGCATGACAGTGTGGCCAGACCATAGAAAACACTATGCTGTTGCTCAGCAGAGATACGTGTGATTCTATAACAAAACAGTCATCACGGACATTCGTCTCCAGTAAATGTCTTGTTCGTTTTTGTATAGAGAAACCTTTGATGTGTGAAATATGCCAAATAGGTGCGTAGCATTAGCAATGCTGGTAGCATATAGATGTACCAGTAACAAAAAATTGAGATAAACCCTTCTCACCTCCTAAAAACCCCCAACCCTAATGGACATATCACATAACATCCGAAAAACAATATCTTATTTTCGAAATTTTTCCCGATTGCAATACTTCATCGCTCGTAGGAGTGAGAAGTAATTACCACTTATTTCCATTGCAAACACAACTATGCCTTATTGATTATTAGAACATTTTCGTAACATGGTCTTGTTAACTTTTGCCAAAAGCCAACAAGGCATACGCGAATAACACTTTGTCTAGTACCTTTTTCCGATTTATAACAAATATTGCTAAACATTTAACTATTGGATTGAAAATGCAAATGTAATACAGGAAAAAAACTTGAAGATACAAAAATTTAAATATGATCAGCATTACGTTTAGGCAACGAGTCTTGCACATCAACTGGTAGGTATAAAGATGGGTTTTTATATGCGATATCGAATATTTTTTTGTCTTGAAGGAACGAAAACTTATGTCTTTGATTGTTCACTCTAAATGACGCAGCTTGATGTAATACGAAATTTAAAGTTTAAAAAACTATAAAAACCAATATTTTATAACACTAAGGTATTTGCAATGTAAGTGGCTTTTGACGGGTGTTGTAAGCGTTTCATTTCGTGCAAAACATAAAGCAGGGAGGACTACGACTTTAGAAATACTTTGCTACCTTTCGTCAGAAAAATTTCTTGATCAGATATTTTCACTCTACCTACCTGCTTTTCCAACTTTTCAGTTTTTACAGGATGGTCTAAAATGGAAAATGATTGATTTTCCAAATTTTCGAATGGAACACCCTGCATATTTTCACAATTTCTGAATTTTCTCGAGTTTTTTCTAGTATACGGCTTCTGGTTTTTGAACGAAAATACCTCCGAAAATACACAAAACTCTAAACATCTGCCGTTACTAACTACATGCTACTTTTATTTTGACAGGTACTACAATATTTGTCATTTACCCTGATATTCGATTTACAAAAGAGCAAACTTCACTCAAAAAACATTCGTTTAAGCATTCACAAACCTTATTTAGAAAAGTTTGTGGAAAGGGGAATCAAAAAGTGTAAAAGTATACAGGTTATTCGAAAATTTGAGAAATGGTAAATGGATAGGGTGAAGATATGGGATCATAAAATTCTTCTAGCGAAAAATTCACTACTCCAACTAAAACAGTTGCTGAGGTGCGAGTTGCCAAAGAGGAGAATTTTTTTTGATAGATTTTTCAATATCTCTAACAATTTGAAAATCAAGCACTATAGTACCAGGTGCGCCATACTTTATGTCGGTATTGAAACATCGAATGACTTTGATATTTACCAACCGAGTGATTTGGTTACACCTGTTTCTGAAACGTCAATTTACTACAATTTTAGGCATGAATCGCTTTACACCGAAAGAACGCGCCGAATAGTTACAGTGTACATTGAAAATCGTCGTTCAGTTGTGTTAACGCAACGTGCATATCGTCAAAAATATCGTGGCAAACAGGCACTGTCTGACAACACTATCCGTCGTTTGTTTTCGAATTTTCTTGAGTACGGGATAGTGGCAGATCGTCAAAATGCCGTCAGCCAACGACCAAGACGTTCCAATGAATTGGTTGAAGCGGTCAGAGACAGCATTCTCCAGAACCCAAAAGTAGTATCGTCACCGCGCTCAGCATTTTGGCATCAGTGGAACCACGTTGCGGCGCATTTTAAAGGATGATTTGCATTTGTTTCCTTATAAGGTGCAGTTGACACAAAACATATTGCCAAGTGACCGTCCACGTCACTCGGAATACGCCCAAACAGTCGCTCGCGTGGTTGATACTCAACCTGATTTTTGGAAGCAAATTGTGATGACCGACGAGGCCCATTTCACGCTTTCTGGCGGAGTTAATAAGCAAAACAGACGCATTTAAGGGACAAAAAATCCACAGGAGATCCACGAAATGTCGTTGCATGATCGGAAAGTGACTGTTTGGTCCGGCGTTTGCGCCAAAACCAGTATTGGGCCATTTTTCTTCAACGAAAACGAAACAGTCGATGGAAATCGATATCGGTGGATGTTGGCTCATTATGTCTGCCCACAAATGCGTGAAAAAGGTCTTGATGGTTACTGGTTTCAACAAGACGGTGCGCTATGCCACACAGCAAATGAAACAATCCAGTTTCTGCAACGAAAATTCCCTGGACGTCTGATGTCAAAAAGATGTGACATTGACTGGACACCCAGGTGTCTCCAGATTTGACCCCACCGGACTTCTTCTTGTGGGGTTATTTGAAAAGTCAAGTGTACGCCAGCAAGCCCCAGACCACTGAAGAACTCAAGGCAAACATTCGTACCGCAATTGCCGCTATTACCACCAGCCATGCTCGAAAAAAGTAATGGAAAACGGGCACATTCTGTTTTGGCCAATAAAGGTGGCTACTTGATAAATGTTGTGTTCAAAAACTAGTCCCAATGAATTGTAAAGGACCATATTTAATAGAAATACCCTATATATAGAAATCAGTTTTTCGTTTTCAAAGTTATTTCATGTTTACATACTGACATAAAAGATGGCGCACCCTGTATGTTGTATCAAATTGCTTAGTTTGATGGAGTTTATAAATCTGCTATGAAATGTAGGTCTTACCATTTAAAAAATATATGTTTAGCTCACCACGTACTTATGAGTATATATATATATATGAGTATAAATAAAAATATATTCCAGATAATAGGCACACTGTTGGCTACAACTTTGTATGTTCATATTCATTTTTTTAATAAGTCAAAATTAGCAAAAGACAAAATTGATCTATCGACCAATAAGGGTAAGGTAAACGAAATGAAATAGTGTTAATAATAGTTTCGGTAACAACAACCATGAAGTCTTTGTATTTCTGTGTAGTGTTAACTAACCTGCTAAACTGCATAATAGATTAGACAAGCAAATGTTCCTTTAATGTCTAAGTGTAGTAATGGTAAAAAAGTGATATTTCGAGAATGTGCGCCTCTTAAAGCACATCTACCATACCGAATTATATTCTGTGTACGGTTAATAAGTATTCAAATATTCTTAGCAAGCAAAGCGTTTGCATAATAAATAAAAAAACAAAAGTGAAATCCATCGAGAGGCTATGACTAACCTTCATCCATATTCAACCAAGCTTTGTCGTGATAATGTAAACAATATTCGTAACCATAGAAACAAGGAAATTAACAATCAGGTTTGGCAACACTGTGGCAATTTTCGGCTAATTCATATCTGGGAAGGTCATATGATTTTATATTAACATTTTCACTTAGTTGTATTTACTTTATCGATAAGGTCGCGGGTTTTTACGCGAAGTGAACAGTTTGTGTACCATAGCTGGAACTGATCTACAATAAAAGGAATAAATGGGTCAACTGGCACAATACGGTACGTGCGTTACAATCTAGGAAGCTAGAGTTTGTGAGATCTAGAGTGCGATAAGAGATTGTAGATTCTGTAAGCCGTGCTTAATGAACTGGCTGGTGTGTTGTGGACCATCTATCGTACACAGTTCATTGGTGTACTACTGTAGTATCATGGGCGCCCTGATTATCGGCAACAGATAATTTCCTGAGAAAACGTACCTTCCCGAAAAACTTTTTGAATGGCGGGAGTAGTACATTTTCTAAGGGGAGAGGGGCGGGGAAAATGCTGAAAATCCCCAGAAATGTACACGAAATCATGCTAAATATGAAAAATCTAATCTGACTCCCAGGGGGGGATGGCTCCCCTGGCACCCATCCGTGGACGCCCAAGTGTAGTACCGTTAGTGTTCTTACCAAAAGCAACTTCACTTCAACCCGACTTGGAGTTTGGTTGCGTTGGCTTTGCGTTCTCACTGAAGGCAACTGACAGCCTCCCCATTTTACGTTCAGATTTGACTTTCATTGAACATGACCTTGAATGTCAGGGTCAAAGCCGTCGCAAATAAACCCATTTGAAGAGATTTCAGGGATCTTCCTAAAGAAAATCAATAAGCAATAAATAGTGTAGCTTCAATTTTTCTCTGTGTATCCACCGGTGACCTTGACCATGGCCTTGGAGCTGAAGGCAAGATAAAAGTAATTCTCGTCAATGGTCATATCTAAACATAAAATTTTGGGCTTTATTTCCGTGGTGAAAAGTACAGTATACCAGGCAAAAAATGGGTTGACCTTTTCAAAGACATAATCAATGTTAGCTTACATATCACCAGTCAATGGCAAGGGAGAAATGCAGATGCCTGCTGCCTTCAGGTACTTATTTATACTTTATCTTCAGAAACACCCCTAAAATCTGATCTAAAAACGCTAGCGCCCAAACACTATAGTTGAACGGATGTACCATTTTAATCTCCACAACTAAGTATTTCCAAAACCGCTATAACAAAATTTAAAAAAACTTGCAGAGTTTCGAGGGACCAAAATGAAAGTGACCTTGTCAATGACCTAGACAAATATCTTTATGGTAATTCAAGGGCAACTGGACATTTTCAAATAGGAATTGAAAACATGAGGAAATTGTACTTACGAATGTGACCATCACCCTGACCATTCCATAATCTAATCAAGTCGTTGAAAACAATTTGCTGCAGCAAAAATGTTCGACAGCCCAGTTTGGAGGTTTTTGAGGATCTCTTGCAGTCAAAATTTCCAAAAAAAAAATCGACATTTTTGCTCCTGAAATTGATAAAGCAGGAAAACTTAAATCCAAATTTGACTTTGACCTTAAAGGCAAGGTCGTGTCAAGGCTAAATGTTATTTGGGGTCAAGGCCAGATTCGAACGAAAAAATTTCCCGCTTTTTTCATCTCCAGTATAAGACTGGGAGGATACCTATAGAAATTTTTACTTGATCTGCTCGAGGTCAATTTTGGGTGATCCCTATGAACTTGACTATGCTGTCAAACATATTTCCTAAAGCAATTTGTTTTTTGAATGTCTTGATTTGATCTTGAAGTGGCCTTGACAGCCATGGCTAAGCTAAGGTAATATCGGCAGGGGTATTACGTAAAAAACCTAAAAAATGTCAAAAAACCAACGAGATGTTATCTTGCAGACTAGGTAGTTTTTAGTGTGCTCGCTATGATCGCTGTTTGCTGACGTTTAAGCAACACGTTCAGGTACAAAACGAGTTTACAAGTGTACAACAGCTTGTGCTTAGTTAAAATCTTGTCGAAAAACCTACGTTAAGTCACAAAAAACCTACAAGATGTCTAAAAACCGACACAATGTTCACTTTGAAATGACCTTGAGTGACGTGGTCAGGTTCATTGTGAAGGTCACCTTCTTTTTGCCCCCTCGAAACTCTACCTACTTGTGTTTGAAACTTCTTTTTCTAGAATGCGCAGGTTTCGAGATATTTAGGTGAGAAGGTTGAAATGGGATAGTTGTAAGCATAAGTGGTTGGCGGCACCACTGTACAGAGTGTCCGGCTATAAATTGACCCCCTCTAACATGTATATGTCCATCTAGAACAAAAAGATGTGCATAAAAGTAGGGTCTAATATGAAGTTCTTCTTGTAATTTTATTTTTGTAAACCGGGTGGCTCAGAAAAGTGCTGTCGAATAACGTTGTATTTTTTTAAATTTCTGATTCCAAATATATATGGTTTGTTAAACTTATTTTCGTTACGTTAGTCAGAAACTTAATATTTGTGTGTCATTTAGTCATTTGTATCACAGGCGGATAGATGCAAGCTGGTTCGAGCTCTGGTACACATGAGTAAATGAGATACAAATTTGTTTTTGGCCAAACTAATGAAAATAAGTCAAATATTAATAAAGTATGTAGACAAACTTCAAACATCGAATCCTTGGTTAATTTGAAGACTAAATGTTCATATGAAAATGGGTCCGTAACGGTTTTCTTTTCGAGCTAGAGCACTATCACTAAAGAAATACGAGTAATGGTCCAAATATTTCTATGAATAATGAAATGTATTGAACAGTTGGTATAACCTATGATAAATTTTGCATGTTTTACAAGTTGCTGAGGCTCAATATGAACGTGGATGAATATTATCCTGTATTTTTGGAAAAAAAATTTAGCAGGTCCTTAGCTTTGATATTCGAATAGAACAACAACAATAGAAAATATCGAATAGTTTTATCTTACAATAAATGTTCAAAGTGGCCACGAATTATTTGAGAAAATAAATTAATTCAATTATTTTCGGGTACGTCATAGGTGTCTAGCTAAGCACATTGCTTGTATACTAAAAGTATTGCGATCAAAACAAATCAATGTTATGGTATTTTTTTCAAAAATCTACATTATCCGTTTCTACGTACAAGGAGGGTCTGAAAACAACTCTGAATCATGTGATATCCACCACATGGCATACTTAATTAAAATAAAATACGTTTCATCGTTTTATAATTTTTAACACAATATCATCATTCCTGTTAGTACTAATATGCTCTAGCTTGAAAAGAAAACCGTTGCGGACCCATGTTCATATGGAAATTTCGTCTTCAAATTGACCAATGATTCGATGGTTAAAGTTTGTCTACATACTTTATTAACACCCTGTATATTATGAATCAGGAAAAACTGTGTATCATTTTCCATGAAAATATATTGGGTCCTATAAAAAATACAACTTTATTCGGTATCATTATTCTGAGATACAAAAATTATATGAAAAACTTCATAATAGATCCTAAAACTTTTTCTCATATAAAAAAGTTATAGAGGATGGCGGGGCAATTTATAGGCAGACATACGAGTATGCCAGTGTTTCATGGCATGATTTTCAATTGTATATCTTCTACTACAAAACATTTGCAAGCACGGCACTGTCTCATCTTAGATGAGCATAAAGTAAAGGAATTGTGCAAAGTGGATAATGGGCCTCCAATGATTTGTTTAATAGCGCATGTTACGTGATACCCGTAGGTGAAATAATGCAGCGTTGAGAAGATTAAACGAAAATATGTATAAGGATAATATACATTCGTTATTAGTTATAGGTTATTTCAAAAGTGATGTAAAATACGTTCGAGATGCCTTTCATCACATAGGCAAGAAGGTTTTTCTAAATATACATGTGCATGAGGTGTTGTGAAAACGTTTTGTATGAAAGATTCAAGTTGAAACAAAAAATTAAAGGTTATATAACCTGAAAGATGAAATTAAACATAATAATTAAATTTTACGGGAGAAGCTTTTGTTCTAGGTGCATAAAAATGGTATTTCATTCTTGACTGTGTGCAATATGTGTGACAATTTGCTAAGAAAAAACATGGACATATAAAGTAACCGTAAAGTGTTAGGGTTTCTAAAGTATCAAAATCTGTAAGGTCTATGCCATATTTCTAGTATTGTTTGTCAACCATTTTTGAGAAAGGAACTAGAACGAGCTTGACAACTTCTACTCAGGAATATTCGTATTTACAAATCAAAATATAATTTTTTTGCTTATATATAGTTATTAATGCACTTCGAAAAACGTCAACGTACAACATTAGTAGGAGGAGAAGTACTTTTCTCCACATAACCTCCTCACTCTGTATAAGGCCCAAATAAGACCTACCCCCGAGTCCTGCTCACGTGTTTGGGGTGCTGCCGCCCTTACTGCATTATCCTTGCTCGATGCTTTTCAGAGGAGGGCTGTCCGAAAACTCTTCTCTAAAACACAGCCTTGGGACCCTTTCGCACCGACGGGCCGTTGGCGATCTCTCTCTATTCTACCGCAATGTGAACTGACTTTGTTCCTCAGAGCTCGTCTTCATGATCCCCCTCGTGATAAGCCTGCCAGCAGACCCGCCCGACTTTGCCGAACATCGTACATCCAGAACGGTATGATCGCTAGTGTGTCGAGATTGTGGCTTTTTCCAGTTCTACTAACCTTCTGCAACTGAAAAATTAGATTAACAAGGTCTTTTTAAGCTGTTATACCAGCCGTAATGCCTCAGTACTTAGGCTTCTGCTTACACGGCTGCTACTGTATAAAAAGTACTCTACGTGAGAGAATTCGAGCTATAACACTAGAAGCACCATCATTAGATATATCAGCAATGTCAACAGCTCCATAAAAGTTCGTAGTAGAGATCAATATTATTCCGATAACATTGCTGATAACCCAGCGTATTACAAACACTTCATTAAAAAATATCATCCTGATAATTTGCGGTTGCGGCAGACTTTGAGGAGGCTGGATATTGTTTTGATTTTATCATTTTACAAATTAAGGAATGGCAATACGCGTTTTGGAATAACAAAAACAATTTTGATTGGAAATAATTATTATGACATATTTTATCTACTAAAAAATGCTGTCGCTACAAATGATATGAAAAACTTTGGTCGTAAATAACTAGCTACCGCTAGTTCCTTGTATATAATCAGAAATGAAGTAAATTTAGATAAATGTATTCTTCAAATTTGAGTGGGAAATATTGTTTTCAAAAAATTTGGTGTGATTAAATAACATTTTTTATCAGTAACAGGACTGCCAAGCTTACAAATTTCCGGAGATTTGAAAGACTAAACGAGATTTCAAACATCTAAGGCATCAACTTGACGAAAGAACTGGATGTGTGAAATACGGTATGTCGGTAATACGGTAATTAGAACGTCAATGTTAGGAGCGTATAAATGTACCAACATTAGAAGATTGAGATAAACAACAAACAACAAAAATGATCAGGGTACTCCGAAACGTCAAAAAACGAGCGATTTTTACTATTTATAATAGACCTTTTTGTCTGTCGCCACTGGCCCGATTTTAAGCTTTCGCAACCTGGGCATAGTAGTAATATTGTGTAAAAAATTTAATCGAAATCCGAGCGGTACTTCTCAAGTTATAGGCGGTTATGAGATTAGTGGGCAGACCGACAGACAGACAAACAGACCGGCGGAAATGAGTCACATGGTTTTTCGTGATGTTAATATAATGCAACGCCCAAAAAACGTATCTTAAATTCGAATTTTTTCACGAGTATCAAACCAAAACGCTCTGTTTTTTATACGAAGCAGCCGCGCAGGCAGAAGCCTAAATGCCGGGACACCGCGGCTGCTATGATGATCCCAAAGAAATTTTTTTAATCCGATTTTTGAACTGCCTAAGGCTACTGGGAACTGGGAAAAGCTTTCTCTTGTAGATTGTTCCCCAATCTCGAAACCCTCGGGACAAAGGAGCGGTCGTATTTGCTAGTTTCTGGATGCACGAAGTTCGATACGGTTAGGATGGGAGGTCAAAGTCAGGCGGGTCTGTCTGGCAGGCACATCGCGCGGCGGCATCATGGAAGAGAGCTCTGAGGAGCAAAGCTCGTTGATGTAGCGGTAGAAGAGAGCTGGATCGCCGACGGCTCGCCGGTGCGAAAGGTTCCCGAGACCATCTGTTAGAGAAGAGTCATCGATCAGTCGGACAGCCCTCCTCAGGACAGCATCGAGCATAAATTATGTACGTGTGAGACATACTCGAGGCTAGGCCTTATCTGGGCTTTGTGTAGAGTGAGAAGGTCATGCGGAGAAAAGTACTTTTTGACTCTAAACAAATAGCCTAGCTTTTTCTCAGCTGCTGCCACTATTGACGAGATATGTACGTGCCAGATCAGGTCCTCGATGATCTGGACTCCGACCAGCCGAAATGATTGGCTCTTTGGCAGAACTTGGCCATCCATCGAGCGCTAGGACGCTTTTGTACAGTATTGTGTTTTGGAAGCATTAAACTATATAAGATTGTTGCGTCCCCAAGCTGTGATAACCTACAGGTCTCTCGTCAGAGAGGAAGACGTCGCTAGTCTTCTTTTTTCCAGCTCAGCGGCAGAGATCGGCTTATAACTCTGAATTGTCGCTAATCAGCTGTGACGTTGGAGGTAGTCCAGAAGCTCGCGATGTATGCACCTCTTCGTCACCTTACTTATAACAGAAAGCAGAGATATAGGCCTGTAGTTGTAAGGATCGGTCTTAGATTCCTTTTTGGGATAGGTTGGACAAGAGCAAGTTTCCAGTTTTCTGGGAAGGTGCCGGATCCATAACATATCTGGAAGAGACGCGAAAGAACTGGAGCAACCTCTGCTGCGCAGCTCTCCGGTACAATGGCAGGAATCAAGTCCGGACCAGAAGCTTTGTTGATATCGAGCAACAAAGGTACTCGTCTTACGATCTTATGCTTGAATGTTACCTCCCTCATAGTGTAGGGAACCCTTTGAATTGACGGCACTGGGGCGTTGAGGTGGAGTTGCCCCAAAGATCTTGGCAAGCACGTCCGCCTTGGCTTTTGAGTCGGATACAATCGTTCTATCCTGACACGTAAGTTGTGGAAGAGTACTCTGTGAGAAGTTCTTTTCAATCTGCTTGGCCAGCATCTAGCAAGACTGACTGCCATTGCGCTGCGACATTACCCTGTGCCTAACTTTTATATCGTGCTGGTTTTTGGCATTGCGAACCGCTTCGTTACAATTGTTTCTGAACTCGACGTCGGCTTGTCTGTTCTCTACAGTGGTGTTTTCTAAGGTTCTGTGTGCCCTGATCTTATGCTGGCAAGCAGTCTCACACGATCTGTTAAACCAGCCGTTGGACCCTGGGTTAGGCACTTTCACTGTATGAGAGATGTATTCATCCATTTCGACGTGGATAATTTCGGTTATTGAAGAACAGACAGCCGACGCATCCGCGTCAGTGAAACAGGCATTTCTCCAAGGAAAGGTAGAAAAGAAGTCTCTCAAACCCTCCCAGTCGACATGTCCGTAATGTCAAATTTTGCGGCCTGTGCGAGTTTCTGCTGCCACAGCGGGTTCTGACCGAAACCTAACTCCCACAACACCGTGGCCTGAGTTACCCAGGGGGACAAGAGAGCAGTGCTGTAAGGGACAGGATGCGTGGTCAGAAGGAGATCCAGCAGGCCACTGGCATGTGACGAGACGCGGAGGAAAAAATAGGGCTCGTCACCCGCTGAGTCAGCCCTTGAGTAAGAGCGAACGCTTCGACTGCACGACCTGCTGCATCGGTCTTATTTGAGCCCAACCGAAGCTCAGTATGTTCATTGAAATCACCCAGGAGTACCTCCTCTGAAGCGGGGTGATTGATGTGCAGGAAGTCGATCTTGACGGCGAGGTATTCAAGTGGGTCATCCCAGTTATGGTCCGCGGGAGAGCGATAAAGGCAGCAAATAAATTTGGGAGATGTTTTGGAGTTGAGGCGACGTCACAGAATGTCATTTCGGCCTGATTCCAGAGAAACATCTCTGTAGCAGGAAAGAGTGCAGCAGACAAAGGTCACGACTCCCCCGTTCTTTCTCAGATTGGAGTGCACCTCGTAATTTGGGAAGCTAAGATGGTTAATCGGTGCAGACTCTGAGATTTCTGTCTCCACCAAGAGAAGCATGGCGGGACGTTTGGATTGCAGGTAGTGATGAACATCATCAATGTTGCTGTTAATCCCGGAGATATTTGTGAAACAAATTTTATCTTCGATGTTGTTCCCTCGAGCCCACCCTCCACCCGGACATTCCGAGAGTGGAGTGAGCTTGTGTTTATGTTCCCTGAGCTTCAGCTTTGTTTACAAGAAATAAATGACGTCGTCAGTGGCTACTAGTACACGCTATATTACAAAATGCTACCTCTGCATATTTTTTACTATTAGGTGCCTAATTCACCGGAAGTTGACACGATAAACCATTCATTGTGCAGAGGTGTCATATAGAATGTGCGATATGGAGAACCATTTATGAAATGTTTATCTCGCTGAGAATGTTTTCGACTTAGGACTGCCGTTGCATAGCTGCATATATTAATATGATAACGTAGCCACATGTGTTCGGACTCGAAAATGCTGACTTGTGGGTTGATGGGAAAATACCTGACGTGTTCATGCCCACAACAGGTAGTTGAACTGTTTTAAATGACCAAGTATAAATCATCACTGATCCTGTAATAACTTTTCAAATATGTGTCTAAGATGGTAAAATTATCCTGCTGTTATGATTTTAAGAAATGTGAGACTTAGAAGAAATTGCCAGTATTTGTCATTTTCTGTAAGAATCTCCCATATGTTTAAGGATACACGGCTTGACTTGAAATGAGGTCAAGCTCAAGTCAAGTATTAGATATTATGAATCTAATATCAAGTGAAGTATTTTTTATTTCTCTCTGTCAAGTATTGAAATATGAAAATTCTAGTAGTCTTGATATTCCTTGATAATTTTTGTAATATACATACGAGCAGATTGTAAATACACCATGAAAAAACTGCATATGTCACAAGTTACAGAGAAAACAATAAATATCAATAGTAATAATAAGAGTAGAGTCGTACAATGACAAATTAATACATGGGATTTGTTATATCATTGCATAATAGTGCTCAAGTTTATACAAGTATACATGTTTGAACTGCAAGTCATCTAATACGAAACCATAGTACTCATAATAATATAACTCGAAAAATCGTATTCTCAGTCTTATTCTAGCTGAATTTTTGAAAACTGATCTCACTATTATGAGGTAGAGGAGGTGGACAGAAGAAGCATCGCTTTTAATCTTTTCTTGGTATTCATTAGACTGCTATTGCGATACTCAGTTGGTAGATCGTTGTAATATTTGGCCGCAGTGTTGAATAGCCCTTCTTGTATAATGATGATTATATGCATGACTTATATGGTCATATTTTCTAATACCAAGACAATAACGGAAACAAAAAAACATTAAGTCGCTACAGCTTAATCTTATCACCTTGCAACAAAACTGGTCCATATTCAGGATATCCTTGAAATTATTAGTGACTCACACAGATGTAATTTTAAGCTACTATTCAGTGAATGTCATTGAGGATACCATTTCGAAGATAATTCCTTTATATGATGCTCAAATTTTTATGTATTATTATTGGTAAAGGAACGTTATTGATTTTCTTTTCCTACTATTATACAGGGTATTCCTTGATGATATGCGAATATTTAAGGGTGTGAATCTACATGAAAAATTAATGCTAGTTTGCTTTATTAACTATGGGCCAAAAATGTGTCTTTACCAAAACTAGGGGTGTTACAGTTTTAGGAAAAAAATTGGAAATTAACTAATATTTTCAGGACCCCTTCAGATATTTCACTGATATTTAGTACGTAGTGAAAGTTAATAAAGTTGCATATTTTTCAATGCAACTCAATTCTATCACAAGCTGTAACTATTATTTCTCTTAATTCCTCTACAGTGTTAATGGGACTTGTGTACACTAGTGTCTGAAGATAGCCACACAAAAAGAAATCTAAGCTGTTGAGGTCCAAGGACATCGGTGGCCATTATTGGGTCCCACCGCGGCCAATCCAACGATTTGGATAAACAGTTTGTAAATAATTACGAACCGCTACACTAAAATGCGCAAGTACACCATCATGCATGTACCACATATTGTTTCTTATTACTAATGGAACATCATCAAACAGCAAAGGCAACTGTTGTTGAAGAAAAGTGAGGGAAGTCTGTGCTTCAAGTCGTCCCGGCAAGAAGAATGGGCCAATAAAGTGGTTGCCAATAATTCCTGCCCATACATTAACCGAAAATTGGTGTTGGAAATGGGTTTCGGTTACGGCATAGGGATGATTATTGTGGTAATTCTGAGTGGTATTTCGAGAAAAATTAGCTTCGTCCGTGATCAGAGTCATTGATTCAAATTGCGGATTTTGTGTAATTTTTTCAAGATACCACTGAGAAAAGGTCACACGCCTTGGAAAATCAATGGGAAGTAATGCCTGTACGCTTAAAATATGGTAAGGATATAACAAAAGATCGACTAAAATTCTCCAAACAATTTAATGGCAAATATTTAAGTGTCTAGCGAGCTTTCTCGTACTCGTTTCAGAATGTTCTTCGACTTCGTACTGCTTCCTCAATTTCAGGTGTTCTCACACTTGGAGGTCTACATTCAGATGTTCCTTTTCGGACAGAACCAGTTTCAACAAGACAACGATGAATATTAGAAAAGGTTCGACTATCTGGCAAAGCACGATCGGGATATCTCTGGTGATAAATCCGTCTGGCTTGCTCACCATTACCGTCGGCAAGGTCATATACATAATACATTTCCGCCACTTATGCATTTGAATAATTCATCATGATTAACAAGATTGTAAAAACTAAATAATGAAAAGATGTCACAGCGAACAGATTTGAATAACAGAGACTTGTCAGATGTCAAAAGCCAGTGACATATTCCAGAGCAACTAGTTATTTATTGCTAAATTGCATTCAATTATTTCATCAATTTTCTCGGACAATAGAACGGTTTTTATTTTTTTACTCAAAAATGGCGCATGGAAGGAAAGCAACTTAAGAAAGATTATTTGTTTTAAATTGAACGGGGATTTAAAAATAATTTTTACTTGGCAAAAAACCATTGGCGTACCACTTTTTCTTAAAAAATATCGAAGTTAATACCCGTACGCACGCCACTGTTAAAGCTAAACATTATTTTTGCATTGAAAAATATGCAACTTTATTAACTTTCACTACGTACTAAATATCAGTGAAATATCGGAAGCGGTTCTGAAAATAATAATTAATTTCCATTTTTTTCCTAAAACTTCAACACCCCGAGTTTTTGTAAGGAAACATTTTTGGACCATATTTTATAAAGCAAACTAACATTAATTTTCCACGTAGATTCTCACCCCTAAATATTCGCATATCATTAAGGAACACCCTGTATAATCCGTTTCTGCTTTGGTCCAAAAATAATAACTTTTGAATGAGAAGTATTCAGTGTTATGAGCTATGAGCTAAAATGCGATACATAGTATTTAGATCATTGTTGACTTAATCAAAGGAAAAAGATGCATCTTTGATATGAAAACCATAATATAATTGTGTTTCGTCTGCGTGAACGTTACAGTACTTTATATTGTTAGAAAAGTCTAAAATATACAGAAGGAATAACATGCAGAATGGAGCCTTGAGGTACTCCTATTGTTATGAGGGATTTATTGGTGTCGTTCAAATAACTTGTTACATATTGGTACTTTTATTTCAGAAAAAATAAATTGTTTATGGTATAAAAATAATATAACGATACAACTGTGAACTCAAATAAAATCTTTTAATGGTTATTTTTGGGTGGAAGTGACTAATTACTCCTTTTCATCGAGTTTGTCTTGGTGGTAAAATTAAAAATAATGGAAGTGACAAGTGGCCGGATTTTGAACCACACTCCTAAATCATAATGATTATTTTCAAGTTGTGCGTGTTATACAACATGTTTTTATATTTATAGAGAACCTGTGTATTGAGTTGGGTGGCCGTGCTATAAGAAAATATACTTTACATAGATAGCGCTTACGTAGATGACGTTGCGTGACCCAATAGCTCTTGATGCGCCGCTGACCTTCCGCCGGCTCCGATTTTACTCTCTACCGATTTTGTCCTTGAATCCACTAAATTTCTACGAAACTATTTACCGGTTTAATTTTGTTTTTTTTGGTTTGGCAACGCTGTTTGCATGCATCATTTGAAATGGCAGTACATTTTTTTTCTACGTGATTATCTGCATTAAAATACAAAATACGGTTCATCGCTTGTACAAGTACATATCATTGAAGGTCTTTAGTAGAACAAAAATATAATGCGCCAACAAGTATCAAGTTGTTTGGAAATGCCTAACTTCAAGTCAATTAGAACTATAAAAAATCAAGTCTAGTTAGGCATTAATGTAATTTTATTTTCAAGTCAAGTCAAGCTACCTGACTTGTTTAACCTAAAACTACCTTTCACCCTCAGCCCCCCAGGGTCATCCCCTTGAAAATTTTAAACGTCAAGGGGTATCGAGTAATAGCTTGTTTGGAAGGTCTTTCGAAGTCCTTTATTTTGACTTTGATTTTTCAAAATCAGTCGATTCGTTTTCGAGAAAATTAGAAAAATCTTAATTTATCTTAATTTGTTCTGATAGGAAACAAAAACACACGAAAATTATACTTTTTATTTCAATAAATGTTAAAATGTTGCCGGTTAGAGTTTGGGTGGTCAAAACAAGTCAAAAAGTTCATATGACCCATGGTCCAAAACTCAATAGATTTTTGTCTAAATGGCTTTATAGTTTACAACTTTAAGTGTTTTATATCGACCACAATCACCACAATCTTACTAATTTTTATAATCTAATCTAAAAAGTTTTTAAATTGGGTAATTAACAAATAAATGGCATTAAGTTTTTCTAAGTTAAGCCAAAATTTGTAGTCAGTAAGAAAGTAAGTTTCATTAAATTGAATATTCAAAACACACTTGACAACAGCGCGTCGGTCTTCATGACTCTTATTGAACCGGCAATCGATTGCAAATGGAAACAGTGGTTAGTTATCCTTTTCCATAGTTTTGCGGTGTTGTCAGATTTATTTTACTTTAAAGTCGCTTTTCTCTAAAAAAATGCCGTTTTGACCCCCATGTTATATGAATATTTTTGCTTCTTTTAACCTCCTCTATCGCCCACTTAAATAATGACTATCATAACGTTTACACCCTGTATTTATTTGGATATGTTGGAAAATACAATCAGTCCGCTTATCACTGAAACCATGCAAAAACAAATCGAAGAGGATGGAAACTCTATACTTGATGAGGCTGAAATTTATTTCCAGCAAGACGGCGCTCCTCCTTACTATGTTTTTCCGGTTCGGCAATGGCTAGACGACGAGCTTCCAGATAAACGGATACGGCGAAGTGGGCCCAACAGAATGGTCTGCTAGAGCTCCTGATTTGACGCTATTTATATGGGGCCATTAGAAGTCTATTGTGCTTATTCCGAAATCTGAAAGTTTGGATGAACTTCGTCAACGCATCATCATGATATCCCACAACATGTTTTTGAAAATGTTCATCAGGAATTTGATCATCGCCCATTGTTTGGCGAATAATGGGCAACATTTTGAACACTCAATGAAATAAAAAGTGATATTTTCGCGTGTTTTTGTTTTCTACCAAATAAAGATGAATAAAGATTTTTCTAATTTTCTTGGAAACGAATCGACCGATTCTAAAAAATCAAACGTCAAAATAAAGGACTTTGAAAGACCTTGTCATTTAAAATTTTTAAGGGGCTGACACTGGGAGGCAGAGGGTGAAAGGGGGTGAAGTAGTCTTTGGTTAAAAAGTTGTCCCCCCTGACAATTCTTTTGACGTGTCTCGGCGTTTTTAATATTAATATGACTATATCATCTTGACAATCAGATGTTGAGTTATAAGCGAGGTCATCTACAGGGTCTCAACTGTGATAGCATGCCAGTGTTACGTTTTGAAAGACAGTGTCCAGCTTCCATCTTTAAATTTTAGAATATCACGTTTACGCTAATTTATAGTATTCACTATTCAATTTTAACTTTCTAATTCGACCAATTCACACAATAAATGTAAACTGTAGAATAGGTACTAAAACAAAATATTAACAATATTGCCACTTAGTAGGTCAGGACAAGATCTGATTGTAGCCAAGCATTATTCTTTTTTTTGGACTACCCGTATAGATATTTTTGAGATGTTCAGGCTTTGTGGTAAATGAATTCATATTAATAACTTTCCCAATAAATTCTAAATACGTATAAATGACCGAAATCAGTCAAAATCAAGCTTTTTAGGCTCGGAGACCTTATACCGAGCCTGGCTGGGACTACCCCTTAGGCGAAAATATAAAACTGATTTTGGATTTGGAACTTTCGCGCTCGATTTACAAAAGAACCGTTGGAATAAGACAACACAAAGTGCCATCTATTACCAGAATCGACCCCTGCGGGAGTCCATAGCAGCTACCATTTGGATCTGTAAATATCTCAGTTCGCGTTTTATTCACAGCGACTTAGCTATCAAACGCAAACTGGCAATTATGGTAATGAGTGGCGCCATAGACCAAGCTTAGACCATGCTGGTGAGCTGTCCATGCTTGGCCATCTATTGTCGGACGGAGGAAAGCTATATTAGAAGTTTTATGAACCATGTCCTTCCACTAATTTCTTAACACTCAGAATTCAATATGTCCTCATTAGTCTTCACTCTTTACTTGGGCACAAAAAAACACCAAAAGCGAAATCCCGTCAATAAGAACTTTTTTGACCGCTGCAAGGAAGAGAACATCTAATTGCTATGCCTGGATCCGAGCAGGCTGGGGAAAGGTGAGGAGTTAAGCAGTGGCTTTCTTTTGTTTTCCCGCGAATGTTTACCTATAAATGATATCTCACCTTTACATTCCCACCACCACCAATTTTTCATGCGAAACATGTATAAAACTTACGATTTTCATCTACGTTTTCCATGAATATCTCTCGTATGCGAATATCTGAATGGGTTCCCATCGGCCAACAAAACGAAGACTTCTATTTACGTTTTCATGTGCACGACTTTATCTTTTATTTACGAAAATGAACATCTGGCTTCAGCTGCCGCAGACGAATCAGTAAAAAAGAGTAAACTGAGATACGATAAATGTGCAGTTTCTTACAGAAATAAACATTGGCTTACAAACAATACTGTTTGGCGGATAGATTTATGTTTTAGTTTCTTTCGTAACCGATTGTTGAATCAAATATGTTATTTTGAATCTACATTTGAGGTGCACTACTAAGGATATGTTAAGATTATTCAGTACATGTTATAGGTGTAGATAAAATTGCACTAAGTTTGTTTATACAAAAATGTGGAGTAAGTGCTGTCTGTAGCTTAACTTAATTTGATAAAAATATTAGAGCACAAAATTTATGACAACACTTTGCATTGTGGCAAATAGCTTTTAACGTCTCCTACTCAAGTAATCGATCGCCCCAGCTCTTCATAGGACACCCTGTATATGTATCTGCAGATTAATTCAAGGGTAATAAAAGTAAAAAACTGACCGAGATATCACCCGACCTGGTGATATGCACGCAACAGCAAACAACGAACATCTGCTCTAGCAATTTAGGGATGGTTGAAGGACCCTAGATTGCAGATGTTGATAGAATAGATTATAAGCGGAAGTCATGTCAGTCAGCCATTAGGAAATTAGCTGAACACTATTGTATAATATGAAAATGGAAGTCACCACGACAAGGGCGTTGTTTTTGTTAGAAAATGAGAGCGAGCAAGTATGGCAGACCACGTGTTTTTATGCCTTATTTAGAGTTTTAGCGGAATTTGCTTATGTCAACCTGGCAGGTAGAAACCTATTTTTGGCTCCTAGGTCGGTGTTTGTCTTCCTTACATGCAAAATTGTCAGCAGTAAGCCTCTCACAGAGCGTCAATTTTAGCTTTTAAGTAGGTGATTGGAAGCAGTATTCGTCGCTTCTAGCTACGGTACCCTTTCTATAGAGGGCGCATGTCTCAGCCAGCAAACCAATTGGCGGGATGTCAGCCACCACCCAACTAGCTGGTGCTATAAGTTTTTGGTAAAAGAACTGTTCAGCCGTAAAAGCTTTCTATTGCTGTTGCCTAAATACCATAATGCTGGCTTAATGGTGTGTGGAATTCAGATTTACTTTCTGCAGCATATTTGCTCTAAAATGAGGTGTCTAAATTATTCTTGTGCCAACATCTTATAGGACAAATTTTGAACTGTTGCATAAACGTTTATGTAGCTATTTTATACAATGCGAGGTACTCAAAACAGATGTGTTGTGGTATCCTTGGTAATATTTATGAAACAAACCCGAGCGTTGTTGTTTTGGTGTGCAAATTTACTACTTTAGCCAACAAATTGCTCCCGATGGAAGCACTTATAAAACTATCGTTTAATAACTGTTGGAGGATGTTCATCTGCAACAATACAACACCTTTTACAGTACAAATTGCTTTGCTCGGCATACATTTGTTGCTAAATATGTTGTTCATCATAGCCTGTCTGCTGTCATCTTTTCAGATTAAATGCCATAATCAATATTTAAGACAAGCAAGGCATGAATACCGGTTTCAAAGGTTTTATCAACATTTCAAACAGAAGATATGGATCTGGTAGAATCTCTGAGTAAATCATTCGACTCTGCCCAATATTTCATTTCAGAGATCTGTCAAATTGCTGTATTTGTATATTTTCTGACTTAGGACCGTATTTTGTTGTCATCATAAATATATCTCGTGACTATAAGGTGAAAACGAAAAATGGCCGCAAAAAATATTGTTTTTGGATATAAAAAGCAAATTTTTTAACTAAATTAAAGAAAACAAAGACATCCTGTTTGGCGCGTTTTCTAATAATTTCAAAAAGCAGGACAAAATAGAAATATTAACGACACCGAAGTTACTATTAAACTATCATTACCAATTCCTACCTGGAAAAACAGATAAGTAAAATATTAACTATAATTGTAGGAAAATCTGTAGCTTAATTAAAGTGTGGAAGTTGTGTTACAGAATACGCCTACAATTGAAAGTTTTCTAGTGTAAGTACTGGCGCCGCACCTGCAGTTACAAGTGGTGTTATGATACAAAATACTTCCAAGTATAAAGCGACTTTTTAAAATTGTATGACCAGTGGCGTAGCTGCCTTGGATGGCACCCCGAGCGGAAGTTGGTGGTGTCACCCCTTCGAAGGTCAAAAACAATAAATTTTATATGATTTATAATAAAATTCAATATTTATATTTAAAATATTGACTAAAGAACAAAACACAATAAAAACTAAGATAGAAAAAATTGTATTGTCTTACAATTAAAATCTTCTTTCGAGCTTTGACAGCTGCAAACTCAGAAATAACTTCATCAAAATTTATATTTAGTATTGCCTCGTGTTCGATGGCTAATATGCCAAGATTGCTAAGCCGCGATTGGGTCATTGTTGCCCGCAATTAGTTTTTTATTAATTTTAGTTTACTGAAACTCCTTTCACGTGACTCTAGGGACACGCAAACTGTCATGAACAATTTTAGTGCCATCATAACATTTGGAAGAGATTCTGTAAAATCCCAGTCTAGAATAAACTTTAATAAATCTAGAGATACCCAATCAGAAACGGTAACATACGAGCGTCTTCGCAGTCTTGGTATCTCCAGAAGTAATTCTGTTTCTGAGACATCATAAAAGTCAGACAATTTGGATGAAGCTAATTTCAGTTCTTCAGTATTCGCCAAAAACAAATTATTTTTTGTACGATCTCGAACAATGAAGCTAGGTCTTGAAGAGACTTCGATCTTGTCTGGAGTTCAACTCTGAATCGGTTAAGACATTCCAACATATCTTTTTGAAGTTTATCTTTCAGTGTGAGCCTTGCATCACTGGTCATTACTTTGTAATGCAATCGGTGCATTTTTTTTATGTTTGTACATTGTTCCTAAAGTTGAGTCACCGGGTGGGTGTCACCCGAAGATGTTCAAAAAACCCTAAAGTGACGATTTGTGGAATCAGGATAACCGTGGCAACTGCTCTATAAACAATCTATCAGCAGTATTCTACGACTGTTAAGGACGATTTGTAAAAGTTTACGCCGCAAAAAGCAAGCAGCTGCAGTAGGTGCTCACTTCAGATCGACGTTCGTCCAAATAGAGAGAATCAAACAGCAGCAAGATGTCATTATAGACCATAAAAAAGATAATTCTACCATCAGTAATCGAGAGTGGACGCATCGTGCATTCTGTGTAGAAATTGAAATGATGGTGGATTTTATTTCTAGTTTTATGTTCGATTTTACGATAACAGGATGCATGCCTTTTAGGAGGACATTATAAGCTGCATGAGATATTATCGGAAAAATAAAGGTGTTGCTATAAGCTGGTGTAATAGAGAACATTTTGTATTTTATGACTAAGGGAGAAAAGGAGCATTGACCTATGGATACAAACTGAGCTGGGTTGGTTCTGAATGAGTCATTGCCATGAAATGATGCTGAAGTCGTGGAGGAATCGATTCCGATCATTTTGAAGAAATAGAAGCTTCATCTTCGGCCACACATTCAGCCTTAAGATTTGCTCTGAATTGTACTGAAATGGCTTATTTTATAGTGTATCTGACCGACACTTCGGTTTCGGCTTTGGATAGATTCGGCCAAAATTACACATTCGACCTCTCATTCGGTTATCGTCCAAAAAGCGCTGAAGATTTGTTCTGAACTGTACTGAAAGGGTATATTCTATATGATCCAAACTCAACTGGGTAGGTTCTGAACTAATCATTCCCAAAAAAGTATACCTCAGAGGGAATTAAAGGATTCGATTCGTATCATTTTGTAGGTATCGGTGTCGATTCCGACGATTTCGATTCCGGTTCCTGAAACCGAACTCTACCTTTGTGATATGAGCGATTCAAACCGGGTTGATAAACTGTTTGAAAATAACGATACTGTTCGGATTCGAATATCGCCGTTACCGCAATACAGATCATCGCTTTAATGCCTTTAATTTCAGAAAGTCCAATCGAGTAACGATCCATAAGGTAGTAATTGTGGTGTGGAACTTGGAAACCGAAAGAATAAAAATAGGATTGAACAAATTTAAAGAATATGCCAAAAAAGGTTTAGTGGTACAAATGAAAGAAAACTGTAACATATATAAATGGTTTTAGGTAACAGAAACGTTTCCAACGCAAGAAATTTTAAACTTCTCCTCGACCATTGATGTCACCCCCGAAACTAAACAAGTCGCAAAATGTTTCAAGTTCAAGTCTTTCTTGCTCGAAACTACGAGAGCACAAATAGAAATTCTGTGAAAAAGTTTCAAAATATCACTGCATATCTATTATCCTGAGGAATTGCATGTGTAGATTCCGAATTTGATATCAATTTTGAGGTGGAATAGCTTCGACCCTGAGGTGCGCCAAATTCGTTTAGAGCTAAAGGCCTCTGATTTGCTAGACCTGCGTTGGATGATATATATATCCAATAATAATTTTTAACTTTATAATCTATATTCGTAATATTTTATATTGGAATGGGTGTAGAAAAGCAGCGAATTATTCCTTCCTTCTACCAATTGCCCCTGGCATATCCATAAATTTAATCAAAGAGAAATCTCAGCTGTGACTAACGACCGGCGCCAAAACAAGAGCTGTTTAGCCTGAAATTTATTTTCTTGATGACATTCTTCGTCTTGCTTAATTAAACTCTACAGATCGGCCAAATATTCTAATCAGGATATGTAAATCGGTAGTGAACTAATTTGTTGCATAATAAAACAATGAAAAGATCATGGACCTCTCTAAACTGACGATTTTCACCAGCTAAAGGAGTCGGTGAGGGTCGTCTATAAGCTGCAATTCATCCTCAAAGTCGATAAGAACCGGGACATCACTCAAATTTAGGCAGTAATTAAAAATGGACCTTCTGTATTTATGCCAAATGGGTCGTCAAATAAGAAAAGAAATTCGTTATTTATTAATTCGCGACATCACCATCATTGACAGTAATGTCCAATTGAAGGGTAGCGTGGTTCCTGCCGTTGTACTCAAGAGATGTAAATCGGACCCAGCTCCACTTCTTTCGCGTTTCGTCCAGATATTTTACGAATCTGGCACTTTCCCAAAAAAAAACATCTAAGATGTAAGTAAAGTGATGCAGAGGTGCATAAATCGGGAGCTTCTGGAGTACCTTGAAGGTCATGGCTTGATTAGTGGTATGCAGTATGGATTCCGGCATCAGCGATCCACTGGGGGTAGATTACGTCACGCAACTGTGGAGTAAACTCATCTAGTCTTATGGTGACGCTCGTGTCGTTGATCTTGATATCACGAAAGCGCTTGATCAGATGTGGCATGCTGCCCTCTTATGCAAACTTCTATTCTTCTACGATGGGTGCCTGACTTTCTCTCTGGCGGCAAGATATTCGTTGTAATTGACGGGTGCTCTTCTGCATCCTACAATGTCAACGCTTGTGTTCTCCGGGGAACTATATTACTTATGCTTTCACACCTACGGGCCGTCGATGACCTGACTCTCTTCTACCGCTATGTCAACGGATTTTGCTCCTCAGAGCTCTCCTCCATGATGTCGCTATGCACCGTGCCTGTCAAACAGACTTGTCTGGTTTCGGCCTAACATTAACTGTGTCGAACTTGATACATCCAGAACTGGCCGATACGACCGGTCGTTTGTATCGAAATTATGGAACGGTCTGCTTGCCCCTAGGTGTGTAATGTACTATTTTTATATTTCAACATTGATTCATCCTTATTGAAATACTCTCTATCATAAATTACTGTATTGATATCCACATTACTCACACATCATGTAGAAAATAAATCTTTCTAAGTAGAATGCACGCGTAAGCGCATTCGTCAGTAGCTCGATATTCCTTAACAAGCGCATACTTATGCAAGGCCTACTAGTACATGAGAAAATAATTGGTACATATTGATCGACATCGATTTATATTCACACTAATGGTGAACTATTTGGCTAATGTAAAATTGTCACAAGCCGATGAATAAAACATCGACTAGGCCTTGGACTTTAAATGGTCCATCTCGTTTAGAGAAAACAACTATTTCAGGGTGATACATTTTATGTTGCGAGATTTAGATTGAGATTAGGCTTGGATTTTGTTTTTTAAGCAGGGTATTTATTCAATTCGCTATAGTAAGCTATATACAGGGTGTTTGGTGGTGTGTGACAGGCTTGAAAGATAACTAAAATTATACGGTCAATGTAGGACTGCTATCACCTAAATTATCGACGCCGGACAAAAGCTTCAAAAGCTCCGGATATTTAAGTGACACTAATATTTTTTGCCAGTCACCTCAGAATGTTTTTTAAATTAAAAAAAAAGCATCGTTGTCATTTTCATTTTTTTAACAATTTAAACAGCTTGTTAGCGATTTCAATGTTTGACAAAATTGACAAAAGGGTCTTAAACTGACATCCTAGCAAATGAAATCTTCAAGTCATTACTAATAAAATTATACTCTTCTCTTTCTGGGATAATCTGGTAATAAGGATAATTAGGATAAATCCCGGGAACCCCGGATGGATGGCAGGTCAAGTTTCACCTAAACTCGCATTTAAAAATATTTAGCATACTGCTACACTATCAGTCAGGATTCCGGTAAGGTATCAGTTGTACCACCGCGCTACTACATGTAATAGATGAAATCTTATCGGACTTAGATAATGGAAAATCTACAACTCTAGTTCTTGTAGTCTATAGAAAGCATTTGATACTAGAAATTATCATTGTTAATTTTCTATATAATATTTTATCGGATGTTATTTCATTGCTCACCAGTTTTTTATCCAATCGTTACCAAATTGTGGAAACATCTAAAGGTACATCTTGTGTACGTTGAATTGGTGGAGGTGCGCCACAAGGCTTAGTTTTGGGCCTTTTACTTTTTCCAATATATTCTTGCAGCACAACTAAAGCTTTAAATAAATGTTCCCCTTATTTGTATGCAGACGTTACAGAGATAAAATTTTCTTCTTCATGGAATTGGATAGACTTCACTCTGAATCTTTGTCACATCAACAAAATGGGTAACAATAAAATTAAGAATATCAAAGCGGTAAGGAACTTAGGATTGGAAATGGATAACGAATTGAGACTCTTTGATTACGTAAAAAAATACATCCTAAGGGCATTTGTTCAGTTGAAGTCTTTGTTGTACATTTAATAGTTAGAGAATATACAATGCCCTTTCATTTTATAAATCTGTCTTCCAAATCATTCAAGGTCAAAAAGAGTCATCTACTACCAGCTCAAAAATAACGTAGCCATATATTAATTAGCATTATAATAACTCAACCATTTATATTTTTCCCAAGTAGCTTGATGTTCATTATTTTTGTCTCAATTGGATCAACACTTGTTGTCAGTTTTGCTGTATGTTCGCCCTTTTTTTAATTACATTTTCTATTTGAATGAGTTGCTGTAATTACTGGTTGTAATTGTGACATTTGTTTATTATGATTAGTTCTATCCCAGATCAGGGGTTCAATGGTCCAGCGAGTTGCGTGAGTACCTAAGAAAGTTCTGTATCTCAGTGAGCGTAGACTCCAGACAATTCAAAGATACTTTCTATCTGACTGGTAGAATATCCGTAGTAATCCAGGCAGGTCTGAGCAAATCGAAGGACTTACATATAAGGAGATTCGTAGCAATCCAAAGGAAGGCGGTCTAAAGTAATGGGTTGTAGATATACTTTTTTGAGTTTTTTTTTATATAACTTGACCTGTTTGATAGTATGAAAGGCACAAATCTTAGAGCTGAATTTTGAACTAGTTAGCCTTGACCAATTGAGCTAAACATTTTTACATACATTTGGTTTGCGTGACAATACAAATCGGGATTTATTATTGCTATAGTAACTCCTATGATATCTGTATCAAATGAAAGGACTTAATGAGAGAAACATAATAAGCAATGTGACGTCATTCTAAATGCAATATGGCGATCGGCGCAAAATAGCGATTTACGTTTCTCATAGTCATCTCTATGACATGAATATCAAATAAAATGGTTTGATGAGAGAAACTCAATAAGCAAAGTGACGTCATGCTAAAGCCAATATGGCCGCCGCCGCTAACTGGCGATTTATAATTTTCATAATGACCACCATAATGTGGGTATAAATGTATGATTTATGGTTGAATTGCCAAATTACCGTTTAGGCGAATACTGGATCAGGACCAGCTCTTGACTAAAACCCTTTTCTACATTGAGTATGTGTCCATTCTTTTCAGAATTTTGGTAAGATCATCATTACTCAAACCAGTTAATAATATCCCTAGCCTCAAAGCCTTGAAGAATCCCTTTGATTCAATGGCTTGTTGATCTTAAATCTTCGTAGTGTCTTTACCTCAACAACTGGCTATACTTGATTTCCGACAAAAACCAAAAATCGTTTTTCTGTTCACCATTTAACAGATTTACTAAGCGGCATACTAACCTTGCTCAAGACAATACTACCGTAAACTGCAACGAGAAACCGGAACGTATATTAATTATTTTTAATGAAGTTTTTAGAGTCTGTTTTGCAGCATTAGAATGCGTTTCCCATGTACCTTATCCGCTGAGGTTAATAGCTGGCTTTGTAGCAGCAGATCTTTTGCCTTAAACGGTGCGCGACTGGCTTTAATTTTCATAAAACAAGCGGTTGATTACATTACTGAAATTGAAATTTCCTCGCAACACTAAAATTTTGTTGGAGGTTTAATATCAAAATTGATAGATTATTAAGAAGCAAGAGTGTTTTTCTCAAAAACTGTTTATGTTATCGATGTCAAACAATTATATCCTTTTCAGCTTGCAAATCGAGCTTTCCAAAACTGTCATGAATATTGCGCTGGTGATATAAATGAGTTATTTTGACATGAGTATTACGTTCTCAAACTCTCGTCGAGTTATATAAAGTTCCTTGACTAACAACAAGCAAGCCGTCGGAGTTCTAGCTCTCTTTAGCCGCTATGTCAACGGGCTATGCTCCTCTGACGCTGGCCTTCCAGACTAACCGTGTTTGTACATCCAGAACTGGCCGGTACGGCCGCTCCTTTTTCTCTAGGATGTCGAGATTGTGGAACAATGTGCCTTTCGCAGTTCAACTAACCTTAGGTGGTTCACATCTAGCAAGAATTCATATTATCGATTCCAACTTATGTGAACAGTGCAACGTTGAGGGAAACTTGGATCATCTACTTTTTGGCTGTCTGAAGTTTTCGCCATACTGTGATCGACTCTACCATAAGCTGATCAGCTTGGGTCTTATAACACCATTTAGTGTTTTTCACATTTTATCTTTGAAAGACTTGAGAAAACCGCTCGGTTAAATTTTTAGTTTGATTAGCTAGATATCCTCTGTGTAACTATCATCTATCATTTACCTACCTAACCGTGACCTAATTATTGTGTGTCATATTCTGGAAATGCCTTAATGGGCCCTCAGGCGAGAGGAGTGTCTGTCTGCCACCTTAATGCTTGTTTTGCGAACCCCCATTGTACAAAACGGATCTGGTTGATGGGACATAGTCCTAGTGCTATTAAAAAAAAACCTTAGGTGGTTCAAAAATCGGATTAACAAAGTATCTTCAAGCTCCCTATAGCTGGATCAATGACCCAGTATTTAGGCTGCCACCTGAGCGGCTTCTTCGGTATAAGATGTAGGTCGCGTGTTATTTGAGAAAAACCGATATTCCGTAAAATCCTCCCTAGGAGAGACCTCCATTCAGATGAATGCTTAGTAATTTATAGTAATAATTCACAGAAAAGCTTCCACTGCTTTTAACATATTAGAACTGTGGCACCTCTAAAAAGACTGCCGCTTGACATACTCTATTGATAATCGATGTTTTGAAGATATCAAAACAGTTCCTATAGTGATTATGCACCATCTGCATCCGAGAAATTTCTATTTTGCCATGGAAAACATTGCAGAGCCCAAATAGCATTTTGTTAAAATGGGCAACTGGGCTACTACCCAAGAAAAAGTTAGCTATATTTGTCAAATTTTAGTAATTTTGTCCACGATGTGAACAAAAGTTGAATTGACTTTAGAGTTGAATCCTTTGTCAAAAATTGGTAACTACGTACCAAATTAGGGCTTTAATAGAGCTTTGACCAAGATGTTTAATTGGTTTGTTCAAAACTACAAAAAACACATCTCTAAGAACTACATACTTAAATAACTCTTGAACTCGAAGACAAATCCGGCCGTTATAGCTTACCTAATATTAATATCAAATATTCCCTCAATGTTAGGTTCTTTTTTGGGCATATTGGTAAGCAAGTAAATATGTCTACTAAACAACCCTTAAGGTTATAAGGATTTTTTTTTTGTAAATGTTCGTCTAGATTTCGACATTTACGAGTAATTACACTCAAATCTAATTTCTGAAAATTCAAACCGATAGAGGTCTACTACCGGGTTATTAAAAGAGACTGGGCTATCAAGGATTTTTTAAATTCGCAACCGCGCTAAATTATGAAGTATTGTACTCGTAGTGACGGTGCATTCCGCTCAATATTCGGACTGTGTAATACCAAATGTAATTTTTCTTTGGAACAAGCTGAATACGGGATTATAACAAACCACACAGTATGATAGCGTTTCAACCACAGAACTATCCAAACACTGAATGCTACTAAGAAATGCATCCCGATACGTCCATATCTCTCTCTCTCTCACTCTCTGGATTAGGCAACCACAGTAATATAAAAAGAAAGAATGATGCCTGTCAGGAGTTTTTTTCTATCGCATACATGCAATGCGGAATGGGTTCGTAGTATAATTCATACACATCTTGCCAGCTACGGGAAACTAATAAATACTATACTGTCTAGTATACTACATTATTCTGAAAAATTATATAATGTAAAATTAAAATAAAATAAAATAAAAACAAGGACCTAGTTTCACCTTGATTTGGAACTTGGCATCTAAGTAGGTATGAAATAGGGAACTCAACCATGAAGTTGAAGATATTCGATGTACAGGGTGGCGCATCGAAAACGAAACAGACGCATTTACTGGCAGCTCAGTTTTTTTTGGAAAAACGCTCAGACCCGTCGATTCTGTTTTCGAGGGGGACACAAGTTTGGCAAAAAATCACGTTAGCACGTGCAGCCCCCTAAGCGGGGGTGACACCACCCCCAAAATCTTAAATGGAAAGGGGGGTCGAGTGATACCTTATTTTGAAGGTCTTTCGATTCCCTTTATAATGATATAAAATTAATGTACTTCAGTTCAGTAGTTTTGAAGATTTATTGATTTAAAGCTTAAATAAAACTAATACATCATCATTAGTGGAGATCAATACATTTGGCAGCAAAATAATTTAGAAATGAAGAATTTACTGACCCGTTAGGCAAGTAAATGTTGAAAATGGCCACCATGACTCTCCATTTAATAATAAAGATTTTGCTCAAAACGTTGCCGTACATTTTGCAATATTTGAGGAGTAATTTGAAGGCACTCATTCACAATTCTTTGTCGCAGGTCTTCTAATGATGTTGGCTGAGTAGCATAGATTTTGCTTTTTAAATGACCCCTACATAAAAAAATCCAAAGGTGATAAATCTGGCGATCTTGGGGGTCATTCAATGGCACCTCTTCTACCAATCCAACGATCTGGAAACGTCTGATCTAAATATTGTCAAGCACGTAATGCGTTATGTGGTGAGGCACCATCCTGTTGGAACATCAACCTATTCGCAATGTACCGCCGATCATTCTGATTTTCAATTATGGCTGTTAATGCAGGATCTATGGCATCTTCCAGTAATTCCATATACATTTCGCCGGTCAAATTTCCAGGTAAGAAAAAAGGACCAACTAAATGATCGCCAAAAATACCAGCCCAAATATTTAATTTTTGTGGTTGCTGTGTATGAACCTCTTGATAAATTCTGGGATTAGAATCGGACCAATATCGGCAGTTATGACGATTTACTACGCCATTTAAGAAAAGGGAACGTTCGTCGGAAAAGCAAGTGTTGAATAGAAAATGTTCATCGTTTATAATTCGTTCACTCATATGTTCACAAAATTGTAATCGCCGATCAAAATCGTCTTCATTAAGCTCTTGTACCAGGTGAATTTCATACGGATGAAAACTATGGGCCTTTAGAATCCGTTGGACAGTACGTCGACTAACACCACACACAGTCTCCAATTTGTGGGTACTTAACGTAGGATCTACATAAACTTGCCCTAAACCCCCACTTCTATTGCTTCGTTCCTTATGGGATTTTCAATGTTGTGTTTTTTATTGGCGACTGCCCCAGTTTCCCGAAATTTAGCTACAAGTTCTAGAACATATTTTCGATGCACGTTACTGTTCCCATGTCGCTCATTAAATATTTCCGCTGTTCTATTAGCGCACTGATTATTTCCGAAAAATATTTCGATATTTCAACTCTTTCTGCTGTGGAATATACCATGGTTAATTTATGTAATAAAGCGTTACATGTTATTTTAGCAACACAGTTTGGTCAAATCGATCGCAAACTATGTACTAAGTTCCTATTTAAAATAAGTACAAGATATTTCCTTATCTTTCTTCAAGAAATAGCTTTTTTGCCAAAAAAAGCTCCACGCGTAGTGAAGAAAAGCATTTACTTATTAAGTAAATTTTTTTAGTCAAATTCCTTCTGAAAGTAGTACAAACTAATCTGATGTACCTATTAAAGTCTACTTTAAGCTTTAAATCAATAAATCTTCAAAAAGCTACTGAACTGAAGCTCATGTATTTTACATCATTATAAAGTGAATTGAAAGGCCTTTAAAATAAGGTATTACTCGACCCTCCTTTCCATTTAAGATTTTGGGGGTGGTGTCACCCCCGCTTAGGGGGCTGCACGTGCTAACGTAATTTTTTGCCAAACTTGTGTCCCCCTCGAAAACAAAATCGACGGGTCTGAACGTTTTTCCAAAAAAAAAAAACTGAGCTGCCAGTAAATGCGTCTGTTTCATTTTCGATGCGCCACCCTGAATTTCGAACTGCATCATGGTAAAGATGAATCGGTTAGAGTTGATGTGGAAAAATCCCCACAGGTCGAAATTCTGAAAACGCCATACTTGATATATTCCCTTATATTAAAACATGAATATTATGTAATTGTTAACATATTATGTCACTTGCTTTGAACATACCTAAGATGCCCAAAGACATTATTTTGCATAATATAATTAACAACTTCGCGCCTTAAAACAAACCGTCCTTATATACAATATGAGGTAATGTTGTTATCAAAATTCATTCATATAGCTTAATTCTAGTACAGTTAGTAACTTTATGTATAAGCAAGAGAGATCGGCATAGTGTGTTTTCTTTATTGTTAAATTTAGGTCAGACTCATGTGATTTTACAAGACAAAATTACTATGAATTTACGACAAGATGACCTAAATAGTTATTTATATACTTCGACCCATTAGTAATAAATGCCTCATCGATCTAATATTGATTTCTAAAGTACTTTGGTTTTACTCCCAACTTACGGAAAAAGGCAAACGCTTGGATGTATAACCATTTTTTAAAGTGGTCGTACAATCCTTCTAACCTATCTAACCTAAAATGTTTGTTGGGAAGGAGATCTAAGAACTTTTCTACATATCTAGTTTGACCGCACTATAACCCATTCCGCCTCCACATCGTGAACAAGATACATAATTTCTAGCAGGCTGTGTCGCGGCGCATCTGGCGGTGATCTTCAATTATTTTCCGGGTTGACAGCCCTGTCAAATTATCAAGAGCGTAGAAGCTTTCTTGTACCTGACATGGTTAACAATTTGTTTTTTCAACCTTTCTTGTGTGTCCCGACTAGTGAAATTTGATTATGGGTGAAAAAGGTATTGTGAAGGCATGATCGATGGGCCGATTGTTCTTTAGGGCATTGTCGATGGAAGAATAGGCCGTCCTTTTTCATTAGAGTTTGATGTTATGCGGTTTTATACCATATGCTCATTTTGATATTCTCTAAGGTTATTATAGTGTGCAAGATGATTAAAAAATGCTTCTGTTCAGTTGGCAATATTTTTTGTGTTAACTGCACCTTATAAGGAAACAAATGCAAATCATCCTTCAAAATGCGCCGCAACGTGGTTCCACTGATGCCAAAATGATGAGCGCGGTGACGATACGACACTTTTGGGTTCTGGGCAATGCTGTCTTCGACCGCTTCAACCAATTCATTGGAACGTCTTGGTCGTTGATGAACGGTATGTTGACGATCTCCCACTGTCCCGTAATCAAGAAAATTCGAAACCAAACGACGGATAGTGTTGTAAGACCGTGCCTATTTGCCACGATATTTTCGAGGATATGCACGACGATTTTGAATGTAACATACAGTGTGACTATTTCGGCGCGTTGTTTCTGTGTAAAGCGATTCATAACTAAAATTGTAGCAAATTTCAGAAACACGTATGTATAACCAAATCACTCGGTTGGTAAATATCAATGTCATTCGATGTGTTAGGGGTATTTGGGCTGGCTTTAGTATAAGGCTAGTCTGAGTTGTCGCTTGCCTACCCCGCGGGCGTGCGCTGCTAGGACAATAAAAGGAACAAAGATACGCCGCAACCCGCATACCGTGATAACATATATACCCGCAACCGCATACAGTGAGACCACGTGTCTACGCAACAAACGCATATAGTCAGAAACCGCATATACGCAGCAAACGCATAGAGTCAGAACCGCTCCCACACCCGCAATCTTCACGTTCCTGCATCACCGTTACGCCAGGAATACGAACCACAATTAGACAGAATACCGGATCAGAGGTAGGCGACAACCAGATTTCATTCTTGAACCCACCGCTATGCAGTCCACTCGAACACTCTAACACGATGTTTCAATACCGACATAAAAGATGGCGAACCCGGTATACTCAGTGTTTCAAATTCGACAGAACTAGGATCTCGGAAACGGTAAGAGGTACGAAATCGGATTAGGAAGAATGTAATTATACTTTGGGTCCAGTCCGAAGACATCACTTTGTTTATTCACTATGTAGTCCGCCCCTGGAGTACGATCCGCGCACCAAGTTGAAAGACGAGAATCCCCACCTCCTCGCCGCGCCCTGGCCACTCGCGTTGAATCATTCGCTTTTTGGTGCGCGATCCGTGCAGTCGCCCGGCCTGCTTCAGTTCAGAAAACGCGTGCGATTTCTCCTTTCGGTACATAGTGCTCAGTGAGTAGGTAGGTAAGTTCACAACAAGGCTATTCTTTTTGATACCACTTAGCAGTCTGTTACATAATTGATTGGCGTATTCAACCAGATTGAATACGTTAACCAATGGTTATACTTGTTTAACAGAAACCATGGAAAAATCAGAAATTTCGGAGGCCAATTCACCCAGCTCCTTGAGAGACATGATTCGGGCCATTTTACAGGAGGAGCTCGAGGCAAGGTCAGGTGGTTATCGTTCTCGCACTAATTCGAGAAGTTTATCCCGAAAGAGTCGACACAGCAGATCCATGTCTCGTACCAATTCACCTCATCATTTTAGACGCTCCCGCTCTCGCATCAGCCGTAGGCGTTCAAGGTCACGTTCTAGGAGTAGTAACAGTCGCAGTCGATCACCGAGCGTGTCGAGGCGACGTAGAGAGAGACGGGAATATTTGCGTCAAGAGAAAAACTCAGGCAGCCCATCTGATAAGGTACAGCGTCAGGTAGACTCGGCTGGCCGTTCTCCGTGCGAGGCGGAAGCTCAGATTCTGACAGGGCCGGACTTGGGAACGGTACCAACTGAGAAAAATGATATGGAGGATGTTTTGATGCTTAGTGAAGGTGAGTGTCTCCCATTATCGGAAGACATATTAAATATCCTGGGTGTAGATCCTAAAAAAGCCAATAGGTCTAACTTCCAACTACACGGTGCCTTAGCTTCTCGATGGTCCCACATTTTGGCCAACGGACTTTCCACCGAGGACACCACCATCATTAGAGAAAAACACATTGTGCCTTCTAACTGTGCCTCTTTACACCCTCCGAAGATAAACCCCGAAGTGAAAGCCATTCTCTCTTCTACTCATTTAACGAGAGATGCCACCCATTCCGGGTACCAATTGAACATTGGTACCGGACTGACCGCCATGGGGAAAGCTTTTAACGTCATTTTGGAAGAAGAAACCCAGATTCCCAAGGATACCAAGGAAAAGATTTTATCGAATTTGACAGATTCTGCGCGAATCTTGGCGGCACTCTTTCACGACATCTCTAAAACTAGAAAGTACCTGATCAGCCCAGTACTCAACAAATCAGTTAAAGAACTGACTGAAAACACCTTACCAGGGGAGTTCTTATTCGGGCCAGATTTAGGTGAGCGGGCGAAAAATTTGAAATCTTTGGAGAAGGCCGGACAGGACCTACGTTTGTCCTCTATCCCCTCACGCAGTAGCTCTCAAGTGACTCGGTCTTTCAGTAATCCTGAAAGAAGAGGGGGGGGAGGCAACTCGTCAAAGAATGTAGGCGCTTTAAACAGGTATCGCCCGTCTTACCGCAAGAGGGAGGTGAGGCAGCACAAGGGCAATTCCTCAAAACAGTTTGCTCCGAACAGACAACAGCAGTCCAGAAAACGTTGAAGGTAAAACAAGTTCTATTTGCTGGTCGGCTACAATTTTACCTCAACTCTTGGTCAAAACTAACTTCAAATCCGATAGTCTTATCCTGGATTCAAGGTTACCGGATTCCCTTTAAATGCACACCTCCATTACGTCAACCTTTGGGCACAAATAATTTTTCTTCGACAGAAACATCGCTAGTTCGAGTAGCTATACGCGACTTGCAGAAGTCCGGGGCCATAATCAAATCTGAGTCAAGGCCCGATCAATTTATCTCTCCATATTTTCTTGCAGATAAATCCAACGGGGGAAAAAGATTTATATTAAACCTGAAACAGTTAAATGAATATGTGGAATGCCCGCATTTCAAAATGGAGGACCTTCGTACGGCTATAAAATTGACTCATAAAAACGTGTACATGTGCACAATCGACTTGAGAGATGCGTATTTTTTAGTACCTGTCCACAGCGACCATCAACAATTTCTAAAATTCTACTTTGATGGCCAATTGTATCAATTCACTTGCCTACCGTTTGGGTTATGTACAGCTCCGTTATGTTTCACAAAGCTTATGAAGCCAGTCGTCTCTTTTCTCCGCAATTTAGGCATCTCTACAGTCAATTATTTAGACGATTTTCTAATCTTTGGAGTCTCCTATGAATCCTGCCTTAATAATGTTAGCACAACCATTCGGTTTTTAAGCTCATTGGGTCTTATCATCAATAACAGCAAAAGCATTCTGGTACCCACTACTCGTATAAGATTCCTCGGCTTTCTGATAGATAGTGTTAATTTAACAATTGAACTTCCTGCCGAAAAGAAAAATCACATCCTCAGGTTAGCCTCATATTATTTGAACCAATCGAGATGTAGAATTCGCGACTGGGCAAGGTTCATTGGCACCTTGGTGTCGGCTTGTCCTGGTGTGAAATACGGGTTTCTTTATTGCAAATCTCTAGAAAGGGAAAAATTCTTAGCTTTAGAGAAAAACAATGGAAATTATAACGCAAGTATGGCTATTCCTGAAAACATAAAGAGCGATATTTCATGGTGGAAAGATCACATTTCAACAGCTTTCAATGACATAAGGTATGATTCCTTTCATATCACCATCTTTACCGACGCATCGCTAACAGGATGGGGGGCTTGCTCTGGCCAGGATAGAACCCACGGTTTCTGGTCCGACTCCCAAAAACTATTGCATATAAATAATTTGGAATTATGGGCTATATTTTACGGCATCCAGTGTTATACAAAACTTTTAAAAAATTGCAATATTCTAATTCGATGCGACAATACAACAGCCGTTTCTTACATTAACAGAATGGGGAGTGTTCGGTTTCCAGAGCTATGTTCTCTGGCTAAACAAATTTGGCAATGGTGTGAGGAAAGAAATCTCTGGCTTTTTGCATCATACATCCCATCTAAAGATAACGCTATAGCAGACGATGAGTCCAGGAGCTTGAATTTTGAAACGGAATGGTCATTATCTCAAACTGCCTTCGACCATTTAACCGACATCTTCGGAAAACCAGAGATCGATCTTTTTGCCTCTCATACCAATGCGAAATGCGAGGTATACGCTTCCTGGCATAGAGATCCAGGATCTACATATATCGATGCGTTTACAATTCGCTGGAACAGTTTTTATTTTTATGCATTCCCCCCTTTTACCTTAATTCTCCGAGTTTTACAAAAAATAATTCAGGATAAGGCTGTCGGAATTTTGGTGGTTCCTTGGTGGCCTTCACAACCTTGGTACCCACTTTTCCGTCAGCTATTGATCGACCAAGAAATTCATTTTCCCCCTTCACCTGATTTACTATCTTGTGCGGTTTCCAGGTCACATCCGCTGTCGAAAACCCTTACCCTGGTAGCAGCGAAGTTATCAGGCAAGCGTTTTTGAGTAGAGAGGTGCCGGAATCTGCTATTTCTACAATCATCGCCTCAGTCTCCAGATCCACATTGCAGCAATATAACAGCTCCTACAAATTGTGGTGGGAATTTTGCTTTAGTAATGACATTTCGATCTTTAAACCCACAATCAAAGACGTGGTGTCATTCTTGCAAGAGTTGACAAAGAAGAAAAACCTCACGTCTGGCACTTTTAATTCTCATACATCTGCTCTTTCACTAATTTGCTCAACTGATTTAGCATCCAATCCTATAATTAGACGCTTCAAAAAAGGCATTCATCGTTTACGGCCTTCTCGGCCAAAATATTCGGCCACCTGGGATCCTATACCTCTCCTAAGTTATCTAGAAAAGTTACCATCTCCACTTAGCCTCCAAAGTCTGTCACAAAAATTGACAACGTTATTAGCTCTAATAACAGGAGAAAGACTCCAGACAATTTCTCCTATTCGTCTTTCACATACCTCCCATGGTCCCAGCGAAACTACCATTAATATTTCAGACCCAATTAAAACCAGTCGAATTGGGAAACCTCAACCAACCTTGCATATACCGGTTTTTCAACAAAACCCTTTCCTGTGCGTAGCCACCATCCTGAAGGAATATATTGACAGAACAGCTAGCTTGAGAGAACCCGACAACGATTTTCTATTCGTGACATATAAAAAACCACATACCAGGGCGTCCAAAGACACTTTAAGCAGATGGGTAAAACAGACTCTTGCATCGGCGGGTGTCAACACAACACTTTTTACGCCTCATTCAGTCAGGCATGCGGCTACCTCAACGGCGTTAAGAAAAGGCGTTTCCGTAGATAGTATATGTAAAACAGTTGGTTGGACGCAACATTCCACATTTGCAAAGTTTTATAATCGTCCTTTACAAACCAACAATGAGTTTGCAAATGCCATTTTGGACATAAATGCCTGATTAGTTAGAACAGTTTAAGAGTTTGTGACGTACTTTAGGTACTCTAGTTGTTTTTTGAAAAAATATTACTATTAGGGTAAATGTTAAAAATTGACCCCTTGTTTTTTGCTTTTGTTTATGAGAATGCAGAATATATGTTTTTGCCTTTTTGTGTTTGTATACTTGTATTTTTTATATCATCAACTCGCTCGCAACTCTATCTCATCTTTAAACATCTACATAGTGAATAAACAAAGTGATGTCTTCGGACTGGACCCAAAGTATAATTGATCGATCAAACGAACTTACCTGAAGTGAAGTTCGATCGTAATTATACGAGGGTCCAGTCCGAAGACATCACCCCCACCCTATATGCAACCCTCCCAAGTTGCGAGCAAGTACCATTTCTTTAAACAAATGATTCAACGCGAGTGGCCAGGGCGCGGCGAGGAGGTGGGGATTCTCGTCTTTCAACTTGGTGCGCGGATCGTACTCCAGGGGCGGACTACATAGTGAATAAACAAAGTGATGTCTTCGGACTGGACCCTCGTATAATTACGATCGAACTTCACTTCAGGTAAGTTCGTTTGATCGATCAATTATAAAACAAAGGAAATGACACTCAGAAAAAAGTTCGTCCGACCACAGACGGCCAGTGATGTTTCGTGCTATTTGGCAGCTCTTCAGCACGGCCAATTCGGGTAGTTCAGACTATTTCCAGAGATAGAGGAAGAATATGACTTTATTTGAGGTGAGATTTCAAAATAAATTGAACACTCTCTTCTTTTACTAGATGGCATTTATAGAATTTCAGTAAGACGTTTCGTCTCGTGTCCTCAATCTGCAATTTTATTTTTGCTTCTGCGTGCCGTATTGAATTGTTGCGCCGATAAATAGGGTTTTTGAATTCGTATTTGTAGTATATGATATGCCATACATTAATAATTGTAGTTTCATTTATTTTTATTTGTTCTTGAAATTATCGATTAAACGTAAATCTTCTTATACTCAGCTCATAAGAGATTTATACTAAATTAATAGCCTTTGGACAGTCATGAAATCATGCAATTAACTTGTTGAATTTCTGCAATTTACGGATGGTCACAGTAAATGATAAGGTCAATCGTGATACCAACTATCAGATATTCTAACACACCACACTAAGACAAGATCTCGTAGACAGACATTTTCAACATTAGGCACCTGTATTTAATGGCAACATAAAATAAATGTATGTGAATATACAGAAAATTGTTGGTACGGCCTGTATAAGAGCAATTACATTGATTGCTGCTAGTGAAATACTGGTGTAATTTACTGCAAGGTAATGTGACGTAGTCAATTTCATTAATGGCAGACCGGCAACATGGATGGTAAGGATTTATTATAATAAAATAGCTTTATTTTCATGAGGTCGATAAAGAATTCAAATTTATATAGGTTTTTGTTTGAATGGATGCAATCTGTTTTTCCTTTCTGCATTAAGTAGTGATAATATATTTCCTAAGAGATACCAACTCTTTAATTATGCTTATTATCTTTCTATGTTGTTCTGATGAGTCACAATAAGGATGAAACACCTCCGCTCCCGTTTAATAGTGATTATACATTTAGTGTTTTAATGGACAATGTCTAGAGGTATATGAATAAATTGTCCAAAATAATTCACAACTCAGTGACTATGGTAAACTTGCTTAAATAATTTCATTCAGTGTTGTGTCTTGTTGAAGACAAACTTTTCTAGGCGGATTGAATATGTATTATCTGGTACGTTATTTTGGTTAGGTAATATGGAGATAAGCTAACAGTAATTATCATGAACAAGCTGGTTAATTTCAACGAAAAAATACGGGATTTATGCTCCCAAGCTTCCAAGAAGTAATAGCGCAAAAATTCCAAATCATTATGCAGCACATTTTCATCAACCTAACAATGAAGATGACTCAGCATTGAGTCTGTATCAGGACTAGGTATCAACATCAGACAACGTGGGTTTTGCTGTTACAGTGAAGATTTTACTTGTAAACTATCAGCTGAAGCTTATGATATTTAGTAGTTATAGTAGCTTCTTTCACATCGGCGGGGGTCACTGATTTGTCTTTTTTATATCGGTATGTTAACAGATATAGCTCCTCTAAGCATTTTTCGATATTGCTGCCACTCATTAAGCCTGCCAGATGAACCCGCCAGACCTATCGTATTGCAACATAGTAATTGTCCTGGCGCTTTTTAGTTCCTCCATCACTGGACGAGGAAGTATTGTCGCGAAAAAGGAAGATATTGTCTTCTTTGATGTTACATGACATGTACACGACGAAAAACCGTCACTCATTCCGTCTGTCTGATTTGAGATTTGAGAAATACTGCTCAGATGTCGATGAAATATTCACACAAGGTTGCTTCAACGCCAAGCACGAACATGCTTTCTGGTTTTTGAAAATCGGTCCAGTAGCGGCGGAGAAAAAAGTCAAATAGGTCGTGATCATTTCCAGAAAAAAAATTGAACGGGTTGATTGATCTTAACATATTTATATGCTCCCAGCCCCGGTAATTATATGCCTTTCTTAGCTATCATAGATTTACCTGTGCATTTTCCTTCAAAACTTAGAATGATAGAGAAATATGCCTTTGATCCGCGCACTCCGCTATCTAAGCTCACTGCCCGGTGAACCTACGAGTATGCGGTAGTCTAATCTATCGACACTGCATCGCAAAAAGCATATACTCGGGCCATCTACGAAATGACCGATAAGTCGCAACAGCAATGCCGCGCAGATATGGAAAAGGACAACGTTGACAGATGGACAGTAACTACCGGTAGGGCAGGGAAAGAATGTCTATGGACCAGTTGTATGGACGTGTTTGACTGACTTAACCCGTTTAATTTCTCTAGTGTACATGTTTGTAACTGACTTTTTACTCAGATGATTTAAATTGCACTGTATTTAATCCTTCATTAACTGATAACGGCGTTGCCTAGGAAGTGCAGAGTCAACCTACTTGACTCCATTTTTTTTGACAAAGTAAACGAAAAATTCTACAGAGTGCCTAAAGCAGAATTAATATGCTTTGAGAAAATTATAGTTATTCTTGCAAAATCGATGGCGTACAATTTTTGCTAAATAAAATTTAAGCATTTTTCAACTAATATTGTTATGAAGTGTTTTCATACTTTCACATACTGGTTCTGCCCTTATATTTTCCTGGAAACATTTTGTAATACCCTGCACCGGGCACCTATAGGAGAAATATTTTCTGTAAGATCCTTGACTGACATTTTGAATCTCGTCATATCACTTATGTACGTAAATTGATCATACTATTCAATCACCTATTAACTATCAATGGCAATAAGCAATACCACAAGTGCCTGCCTGTTCCAGATATGACTCAATTATTTAGCATCATTTAACTGTATAAAAAGAGATATCATTCTCGATAATCGGAGTATCAGTTCGAAATCTGTCGATGGTCTTAAATTGGATCTGAATTAGTTTCACCTTGTTGCTGCTTGCGATGATAAATCATGATTGATGCCGTGCATTCCGAATATGACGTGAAAAAGTAGCAGAGAAAGTGTCAGGAATTTCTGAAGTGCATACAAAACCTGAGACGAATAGCCATTTTCTCTTTTCAGACTGATACAGATTCGTTATTTATTTCTCATTTATTTCAGTAATGATTTGGAATCGACGATCTCTAAATTGTGAAAAATATTGGGACTGAGAGGTATTTCTCTCCAGAAAACTTCACTCTGTACATGGCCTAGATAAGACCCAGCTACTCGACTGATCGATGACACTTCCCTAACGAATAGTCTCGGTAGCCCTTTGAATCGACAATCTTTCGGTGATCTGGCTCTCTCCTACCGCTATGTCAAGGGGCTTTGCTCCTCAGAGCAGCGGTATGCTCCTTTCTCCGTAGGGTGATGAGATTGTGAGACAATCCACCTGAGGAAGCTTGTCCCAGTTCTACTAACCTTATGCAGTTAACTAATCAGATTACAAAGTGTCTTTAATCTCCTTATTGCAGTCGCTGCCCCGGTATTTGGGCTTTTGCCTACGCGGCTGCTTCGTCACGAAAAAACTGTTTTGTCATCATGTACATTTTGATTCATGTATGACAAGGATTTTAATCACAGATATTTTGATAGAGATGGATCCTTTAGAGCATAGAGCCATATTAAGATAACTGCAAAAAATTATATGACGCCTACTGAAATTCATCATAATAACGTGGCGACATTTTAAGGTTGTGCAGATTCTTGTGATATAGTCAAACGCTGTCAAGATTTCAGGCGAACCCTTTTCGCAACCGGTTATAGTTGTGGTTGACATAGATATGACAAAATTTTTTGACAGCGGTCGAGTAACACGGATTTTTTTTGAGATTACGTATGTTATTCTACAAGATGTTAACTTAGCACATAGTTGTACGTGTTGCATAAACTTCATGATGCTTGTTATCAATCTTTGGCTCTGATGTGATGTAAAATCTGCTTCTGAGATGGCATTACTGGAGGTCTAAGCTGTAAGTAGTGTAAGTTGTATGTGTTGATGATAATCACATTGAGTTCTTGTCTCAAATACACTTAATTGAGATTCAAAGCTAGAAATTAGTTGCGCATCCACTTTTTCTTATCCATTCTGGAAATTACATATACAAATTTGCTGAATTTCAAAAATGAGAGATAAGAAATAATTATATTCATTGTACAGTGTCGAATTACAAGCCATATACATGCTAACAAGAATTACACACAACGCGGGCGCGGTGACGATTTCCCGTAATTCTCCTCAGTTTTTCGTAGTTTATAGCTTTGAACATAACCTCTCTCCAGAAAGCACAACATATAAATAACCCGTCATATTCGGCATATTCAGTAGTGATTTTCTCACACAGCAAATATCACTGATTTTATACACATGCAGACACATAATCATCCAGATGCAATCTTGCTATTCAACCAACTTTCTTCTCAGAGATAGAAAATACAGACCCGGATCACTCAGCCTCACAAAACTATGCAACCAATAATGCGTAGTTTAGTTGAGTGATTCCTCCATAGATGGACGTTCACAACGATTCTAGTGAGCAAACGTGGAATGACTGTTTGCGCCTTAAAAACTACCTAGTCTGCAAGTTGACATCTTATAGGTTTTTTTTGACGTTTTACATGTTCTTTACATGATACCCGTGCCGATCTAATAATTGCGTTTTTGCGACAGTCACACGTTTTCGATCTTTGCCAAAACTAAGCATTGAAAATAAATTAAAATTAATTACCTATTTTAATTAACCTTAAACAATAAGTAGAATCAGAACATTGCTTTTACTAACCTTACATTAGCTGATTATTAAACTAGATTTTTGTGTTATATCATTCGTCCCTTTTTTTTTAACGGCAAAATTGAAGAGCTTCTGTATCATGCATTGTGGTGTGTATTGAAAATATTTCAATATGTGAATATGGGTCATAATAAAGAGCTATTTGATGTGGCAGAAATCTGTCATTATTGGTGTTTTCATGTACACCGTTAATTGACGGATTGCTATTTTAGCTTCACTTCTGTATATTAATATTATTTAGAGGGGTTTTTAATAAGGTTCCGCCCATTGTCTCAATTATAACAAATGATGCTTATGAACTTGAATTACCGCTAGACAAAAAGATTGAGAAATATTATGGTGATCGGGAACAGCAGTTCAACTTTTATGTACTAGACTTCTTGACTTATTTTGAATTTATCTTTGAAGTGACCTCAAAATGACCTTCAGATGCCTTTATAGTAACTAATTGACCTCTAATTCGGACTTAGTGAGCAAGAAAACCTGAATGACATGCGGATGGGATCAACTGCTCGGCGTCTTTTTAAAATGCTCTTGATATAACCTTGAAGTGACCTCCAAATGCCAATATTGAGACAAACTAACCCCAGCACTGAAATCGGCGACCCAAAAAACCCTATTGTACTAAAAATCGTGATTTTTTTTTCGGAAGGTTCATGCTTTTTAAAAACTCGAGGACCTTTTTGAATGCTGAAGTACTTAAATTTTTTAATACATATACCAATGCATTGAAAATACTAAGCCATTCTTCGATACTCCTATTTTGTAGAACCTCCTTCAATCTTTTAAGCAGCAGCGGTGGGCGCAATGGTAGACTCTTTGGTCTCCTCATCAATCGCCGTGCGTTGCGCGGGTTCGGATCCCGTCCCAAGAGAAATTTTTCTCTGGGCTATGGATGTTGTGATTGTCCGTAGGTGATAGATGGTCTCTGACTGTCGAACGGGGAGGTACCATCCAGCGGATCTCGTAGGCGGGCCCAGAATGTGTGCATGTTGCATGCACACTTGTTTCCTCGCCAGAGTCCATGTGGCGTCCCCCCTTTCACCTGTTTCCCCTTATAGCACCACGGTACCCCATGGGTGCTTAGGCCGTGGTAGTTGGAGTATAAAAAAAACTCCCTAAAACTTTGTTGCCTATAATTTTCTTTATTTAACCACATAATCACAAATATGCACGTAGTTAGTCAGAATTTATGCGTACATATCCTTACTCATTATTAACTATTAACCGCATTTATAACTCAAGTAAACCACAATGTACGCCAATGATCTTCAATAGAATCTGATTATAATAAACGTTAGATTCCCGTGCCGCCGCCTTGTACACATTTTTCCGTAGATAAATAAAGATGTCAAATAAAAGACACTTGAGAATTTTAATGCAACTATTAAAAAATATTAGCTCGGTAGGTGTCTTTTTCTTCCTCCACGTATAAACAACAATAGCTCACAATGAGAAACGTGACGTGGAAAATAGAAGAAAGACAGAATGATCTTTCGTTGGTATAAGAAACGACCTTCCTCATTGGTTGGCAGCGCTTATTGTCATTTGTATACTGTTTGAAAAAATAAAACAAACGAATTATTAGCTCGCAGTGTTAAATAAACATTGTGCTTTGTTTGGCGTGATAATGTTTTTGTTGTAGGGTGCACTGAATAGCAAAAGCCCTGCGAAACATCAGAATTGCGCCTGCTCAAGTCCTACTCTCTGTATAAGGCCCACAGTTTTTATACCTAAGGAGCCGCGTAGGCAGAAGCCTAAATACCAGGGCACCGCGACTGTTTTGTTAATCCGATTTTTGAAATGTCCAAGGTTAGTAGATCTATGAAAAGCCTCCTCAGGTAGATTGTTCCACAGTCTCGATACCTATGGACAAAGGAGCGGTCGTATCGGCCAGTTTTGGATATACGAAGTTCGACACATAGTCAGGCGGGTCTGTCTGGCAGGCCCATCGCGCAACAGCATCATGGAGGAGAGCTCTAAGGACCAAATCCCATTGACATAGCGGTAGATGAGCTAGGTCGCCGATGACTTGTAGGTGCAAAAGGGTCTCGTGACTGTCCGTTAGAGAAGAGCTATCGATCAGTCGGACATCCCTCCTCTGAACAGCTTCGAGCATGGATAATGTAGTTGAGGCGGCAGCTCCCCAAACATGTGAGCAGTACTCTGTGCCTTGTACAGACTGAGTAGGTTACGTGACTGCATCAGTGTGAAAAAAATTACCTCATCAAAATACCTATAATTTATAAAAAAAATATATTACCAAGAAGCGAGTATGAGTATGATATATTGAGGTTAGTGAAACACATTATCAACGTCGACTATAAATACAGATAGTCCTAGAACAAGTATTTATAAATAGTGATCCACCTAGATGAACGTTATTCAGGTAATAAAAATCCCCATTACTGTCATATTTCCGAAGCCATGGACTAGAAAATACTATGGTTCGCATGCAAATTATATTGGTTCAAAAAGTGGGCGGACTATGATTTATCCTTGGCCAATTTATCGATGCAACAGCTCTAGCCTCATGAATTTATTGACGATAAGTGCATGTTAGACAGGAGAACTCTCACGATAGTTTTGATGACTTAATATACGGACAGATAATCTAGGAATTTTGATGATTTCGATACCGATGTCGAATGAAAAATTTTAATTAGATACACCACTTATGCCTGCGAAATTGAACTTTTTCTTCCTCCTTCCAATGGCTATGTTAGTTTTACGAATATTCAAGTATCTGGAATTGAAATACATATTTGGTATTTTTCTAGCACGTTAATTTTAAGAAAGGTATGGATATTTAGCAATGTTTTGACAATGTTCATCGAATAACAAAAAGTAATGAATGTATAATTATGTTTTTACTTAAAGAAAACAACAACAGTAAATAACTAGTAAATTGATTTTCTCCAAAACAGATGCATAATAACATGAAGGATGCACTTGTATTGATTACAAATAACCAGCCGAAACCCTTAGTGTTATCTTAGGGTCGTATGTTCAGTCGATTCAACATTTGTAGGACGCCTTTATGGCTGGGGTATTTCTGGATTTCTACTGTTCCGTGTTAGCGTCTGCGCTCTCCTGTTGTGAAGTTATGTTTTCGTTTTGAATTGTAGGAAATTTCAGGCGGATAAAATAGATGATAAAAGTCAAAACCATGAAAATACATACTTGCAACATTGCCTCAAAATAGAGCGCTGACACGGAACAGTAGAAACCTATGAAAATCAAGGAGGTCATAGAGACGTTCTACAATTGTAAGAACAACGATCGATACCTTGCTTAGACTCTAACTTGAAAATTGATAGACATCAGCTACCTGTCTCAAGAAATTTATGCCAAACTGAAACTTTCATATTCCAACAGGTACATTTTAAACTTTAAGACCAGGAAAAAGGTAGTTGAAAGCCTGGCTCTGTCATCTTTGTAGTTTTCTTTAATTTCGTTCCATTTTTATTTGGATTCGTCGGATCGGTATAGGTTACAGAAAATTCAAAAATGCTGCAGGTTTGTGTTTGGACTTCGTAAATATAGTATCTCTTCAAAGATGCTACGTTTTAAATTGGTTGAAGATAGAATCACAGTTTGTTGATACTATAAAGGTGTTTTTCCATAAAGTACTTCGCATTAGAAGAGCTGGTACCAACAAGTAACATTAGTCAAAGAAATCTCAGATATAACCTAAACTTTACGATGCCAGTCTGCTAGTTAGCCCTTTTCCAAAAAAGCAACATTTCATGCTGTCAAGTTATATAATTCTACTGTACCGTCGTATGTGAATATTGTAAACACTTTATATTTCCACTATCCATTAAATAGATAGAAGAAGGTTAAATTTTTCTTTTCTTCTTCTTCTTATTATTTTTTATGTTTGTGTATCGAATTTATCTTTGTTACTTTTTCCCACAAATTAATGCTAAGTGTAAGAGTAGCCCTTTGGCTAAACCTCACTGATGTATATTAATGAAGAAATGTATTATTATTATTAGTAATAGTGCTAAAGAGACTAACCAAATCAAAAATACCTATGGTTCAAAGCTCCTCTTATGCTTCCCCTCCAGTTCATCTATATTCAACATCTTTAAATGGTCTGCTAACAAATTTGCGTCCCATATTCCTTGGTATCTGTCCTCTATAACCTTAATACCTTCGTGGAAACCGTCACCTTGTTCTTCATTTACCTCACCAATATTCCCAGGAAAAAAGTCAATACCAGAACGCAACAAATGTAACTTAATGCTCATATTTCAGCTCATTTAAATTGCTGAGCATGTTATTCACTATTTCTACATGATCTGTTATCGTCTTGCACTAACTGATTTAGGCCAGGGCTAATAAAAATGCCTTTTTTATCTTATACAATAGATGCTCAAAGGATGAGGATGGTTTGGACAATTTTTCGTTCAAATTATTTTTCGATAACGAACCATATAAATACTTTGTCTAACAACAATATTGAGCCAATTTTACTGAAAACCGACTGATTTCCGCAGCCCCTATGACAATCCTGGATACGATTATTCCTTGGTAACATTTTCTTGAGGAGATTATTTGCTTTCAAATTTATATTTACTCAATAAAGCACCATACCTACTTCTAATTCCTTCTACTCTGATTTATAACTTTTACTTTATAGGCCAATTGCTTTGAGGAAGGATTGTAATCGCGAATATTTCCGAAAATGAGATATTGTAGGTTTTGGATGTTATATGATATTGTACATCACGAAAAACCATGTCACTAATTTCCGTCGGTCTGTCTGTCTATCTGCAATCCTTGGCCAATCTATAACCTGAGAAGTACCGCTCCGATTTTGATGGAATTTTAAAACAAAGTTGCTACTATGTCAAGGTCAAAAATACTTTGTGGTTTTTGAAAATCGGTCCAGTGGCAACGGAAAACAAAAAAATCGCCTAAAATTCGTTTTTTACGTTTCAATAGTCCTAATCATTTTCAGAAAAGATTTTGTAAGTGTTGAAAATTTGAGGGTTGTGGCTTGTAAGGGGCGGAAGAGGCTATATGATTTTTTTATCTTATTATACTTATACACTCCCAACCCCGATAGTTATATGCACTGTTTAGCCATATTTTACACATCATAGATTCCGTCGTGCATGTTCCTTTAAAACTTAGATGATAGAGAAATGTTTTTGATCCACGTACTGATCCTATCTAAGCTCACCGCCCGGCGAACTGATCCGCCAGAATAATCTATCCGTACTGTACCGCAAAAGCCACATACACGGTCCATACACGAAATGAACGATAACTGGCTGCAGCGATGCAGCGCAGATGTAGAAAGGGGAAACGCTGCCAGATGGGCAGTAATTAAAAGCAGGACAGGGAAATGATGTCTATAGACTTATTGTAATGGCCTGTTTGAGTGACTTAATCCATTAAATCTCTTTGTTGTGCATGTCCGTAACTGACTTTTTTCTCAGAGGATTTAAATTGCGCTGAACTTAATCCCTAATGTTCTGATGACAGCAATATTATTATTATTATTATTACTATTATTATTATTATCTTTATTAACCACTTAGATATAGAATAGTACATGTGGTGAAAAAAATAAATAAAAAATAAGCTATATGTATAATCAGAATGTATCTATAATATAAATAAAATGTATAAAAATATACGTAAAATCAATATAAATATAACGATTTATATAAATATTCAATTCCATCTTTAAGAACTCAATTTTTTTACTTGGTTTTTAAATTGAAAATAGATACTAATTTGCCGTATTTCAGCTGGTAAAATTTATTGTATAACTTGATGCAGTCATAGTAGGGTGATTTTTTGAAATGTGGCGTGGTATGTGTATGGATGATCTTTAAATTTTGATTTCTAGTATTATAATTATGATGAGCATTAATATTTGGGAAAATGTTATTAAACTTCTTACCGTAAGTTACACATTTCAAAATTTAAATGCGGTGTAATGTAAGAATAGCTCGAGATTTAAAAATTTCTCTGTAGAAGTCAAGCGACTTCATTCCGAAAATTAATGATTCTTTTTTGGGCAACAAATACTCTATTAATTTCGGAAGATTTCCCCCGTATCATGATGTTATAAGACGTACGAAGTGCAGAGTCAAACTACTTGACGTCATTTTTTGACTTGTTAGACCTCCCTCGGGAGTAAAGAATATAGTTTGGACTTATTTGTAGGCGAGTAGTAATCGTATACCCAAAATATACCAGATCCTGGATCCTCTATCACCGGTAACCTAGGTTTTTGATATTGCTGATTTTGCTTGGTCACTCTGTATTCAGACCACTTAATCCTTATGAGATTTTTCACCTTTTTGACGTTTCCGCTTTGTTTCCCTGTTTCAATTAGGGTTAGACCAACTACAACATACTAAGGAAAAGAAAATGAATGATTCTCTGTGAAATTATACGTGATGGAACTTTTTTGATTATTGTTATTGCTTAGAACCTCATACCTACCCATATTTCTAATTACTTTTGTAACGGGTGAACGATCAGAGACCTGTATTATTAGGTATATTATATTGATTAATAGACTCGCATTCAAATGATCAAATCAATAAAACTATTTTCAATCATGACCGAAGGACAACCTGTAACAGGATTTGATAAGAATCTTTCACGTTGAAAAGCCCCCATTTTCCTGCTTTTAAGACACTTCAAGGATATTTATTACGATCCAAATAATTGTTTTGATATAGATCAATACAATTAGGAATAATATTGTAGCAACCCATTCAGTGGATAAAATCTATTCGTATTCCAACAAAGGCCCATACATCATAATTAATACAAGAAAATTGTTACCTGGATAATCGTTTTCAATAATAATTATTATTATCCGTTGTTTCGTGGTTGGTTGGGTCAATATAGATCGTAATCAGGCGTTATGTTTGGTCTTCGGTATGTTGAATTATTAAAAATGATCGATCTTTAATGTTATTGTCTACGCGTCGAATGATTGGCATCTAAATTACCCACTTTTACACGGAGCAACATATCGAGAATCAGTATCAATTTGAAGCGAGGACAGTGTCGGATTTGTTTTTACTTCCTACGTCAACTGGCGAGAAAGTATTGTAATTGCCTAAAAATTCGAAAATAAAATTATACTTTTTGGATCTTACATAGCGTGCACAGTGTCAGTAATTTTCGTCAGTCTGTCTGTCTCCCCGTCTGTCTGTCCGTGACTGCTTGGGTTCGGTGTTACATGGAAAGTACTGGTCGAATCTTGATCAAACCTTGACACAACATTACAACAATGATAAGGACGAAAATGTTTAATAGTTTTCGAAAATTGAACCGGTGGCGGCGGATTTACAGCAAAAAACAAAAAAATAAAGATCATCCAAACTCTTTTGAATTTACAGAGAATCATCGTTTAAAAAAAATTGTAGAGCTTAGATATTGGTTTTGGAGATTGTATGAGGTATTTAGGCTGTTTTTGTCAATCTTCATTCATCTCCAGTCTTAAAACAAATAATCGTACAGCGTCGGTACGTTATAAATGGATAAAGGAATGCCACATTTTGCCCATTTTCCACTACTACTTGGATGGTACAGAAATACTTTTCGAGTGGCGAGATTAGTCATAGCGACGTTGCCAGATGGTCGGTACTGACGGTAGGGCAGGTAACACATTTCAAAATCGCAGCATAGACAAATATTAGGGACTAATTCTATGTGCCTGTTTGACTGACCTGATCAGTTTAATCTCTCCGTTCGTAGCTAACTTTTTCTTAAATGGCCGAACATTATCCTTTATGAACTAATCACAGCGTTGCGTGGGAAGTGCCATTTTTTTCACTTCACATGCTAAAGGGCTGGGAAGTATTGTGTTGTTGTCTTGGACAGATACCTTGACAAAAGAAAATTTTGTGAGAAAAACTGCATCCTATTACTAGATTAAAAATTATAAAATATGATAATTTGCCGTACCAAAAAGATCTTTTTATCGGTTGATACAGGCAACTCTGGATGCTTAATGCGAATATGATCGTAAAAAATCTAAATAAAAAATGACATCGGGCTTAGGATCTACTTTCCTGATTTACCCAGAAAATACATAAGATGCAGAGCTCTGCTACTTGACATCATTCTCCAGTTGCTTTCTCGCATTTTTCTGCTTACTCATTATGTGTGAACATTTATTGAAAACGCCATCTCACAAAAAGGTTGTTATCGGAATTGTGGATGCATACGCTGAAGCCCCTGAGAGTCTCGCGTCGATATTCAAGCATGCCAGCTCCTCATTATGGCAGTTCAATTATATTGTTAAATACTTTTTCGGCAATTATGTACACTCCTTCACGGCTATTACGGCCGATCACTTGAATGGTGAAAACTGTTGCACCGTTTCGAATTGCTTGTAAAGTGGTCAGTGGTGCAGATCATTCATAAAAATGTAGAAGAAAAAGCTGTATGCTTTCTGCAATAGAGATGTTTTTATGCAACAAAAATAACTAATCGTTAAACTTTCAAATGCGTTATTTTTAACAGCGATAGCAAATAAGGATGTTTGGAAAAATAAGAATTTGTATAAGCATTTCTGAGGGATGAACCGTGATAAACCGCGGTTATCCTTGGTTATGCCCTTATTATTATTATTCTGTCATTTGCTCTTCTGACACATAGAGCTGAGAACAGGATTCCTACAGGCAACGGTTTGTGGTCCAACGTCAACGATTATAAATATAGTTCAATTATAAGTAAATACTTCACTGTGATATTAATTACTTTTTAAATTATGCTAAAAAACAACAGATGACTCCATAGAAACTCAGTAGTTCTACACCTATTGTCATCTGATATTTTTTTCAGTAATAACTTTTATGGAAAATTCACAGGCGACACAAAACAAACACAGAAGGCACAAAATAATTGGAAGAGTTTATCTGTGCAAGATTGTTATTGGACTTAACAGTCACGAAGGGCCAGTTCGTGACTTCATCATTTGACAGTTACAAATCGCGTCCCTTAAAATGAAGAAATTAAAACAAACACAACCGGCATGGGTATTATGTAAAAAACCTATAAAATGTCATCTTACAGACTAGGTAGTTTTTAGGGTGCAAACAGTCATTCCACGTTTGCTCACCAGGATCGTTGTAAGCGTCCATCTATGAAGGAATAGCTCAACTACACGCATTGTTGGTTGCATATGATTTGTGAAGCCGAGTAACCTATAGTTTTCATCTCTGAGATGAAAGTTTGTTGAATAGCAAGATCACATATGGATGATTGTGTGTATTGGTCTGCATGTGTAAGAAATCAGTGATATTTGCTGTGTCAGAAAATCATTACTGAATGTGCTGCCAATGAAGTATATCTATTAGCTGTGCCCGACGGGTTATTTATATGTTGTCCTTTCTGAAGACAGAATTATAGATTACCATTTTTTACTTTTTTTTGTGTTTTCAAAAACTTTGAGGAGAATTATGGGAAATCATCACCGCGCCCGCATTGTGTGTAATTACTGTTAGCATGTATATGACTCGTAATTCGATAGTGTACAGCGGCTGAAAATATACTTTGGAATAGAATACTTTGCTAAAAAAGAAGCGACGGATGACTATTTATTTATCAAAAAGCTTCAGAACAAATTTGTAGTGGTAGAAGTACTTACAATAAACTGAAAAAAATTTACTTTTGCAATGGTTTCGACGCTGCTGTGAGATAATCAATCCATTGTATTTTCAATGAAAGCAGCGCTTAAAGCACCAGATAAATACAACCTTCACTCAATCACAAGAATTTCGGTGTCTTTGTCTTGGCAAAAACGAGAGCACATGAACATTTAAATGAGAGATTTGAAAAAACATTATCCATCAGTAAAACTGAACCATTTTGAACGAATATATTTTTATTCGCTCATTCTAAACAAATTCATTCAAAAACTGTGTATATTGTCATGTACCTGTAATTATGAATTCCCTGGTGGAGAGAGGTATATTTTCAAAGTACAGAGCGTATAGTTGCTTACAATTTTTACGAGTATAACTTTTCTAGGTATTTAAAATATCTGATCTACCGACCGCTTACACATTAAAAACTCGTCCCTGTTTTAACAGTATTTACATTGAAAATGGAATGGATTGAGAATATCGCAGCAGCAAAGAATGCATGGCAAAAGCAAATATTTTCTGTTTATCGTAAATACTTCCACCAAGCACTTATTTTAAAACGTTTTCATAAATAGATCAATACTTCGTCGCTTCTTATTATTGGTTCACACAAACTACACCAGATCATATAGGAATAGTATAATTTTTACGATTACAAATATCTGCGGCCGTTGGTAGGGTATGTGGCAACACCGGCTGCTGCTGAGCACTAAAACCTCTTTCATCATTATACTGGGGGAATTTACAATTGACTTTCTCCGTCGAAATGGCGGCCGAACTGGACAGTGACAGGAAAGTTTCATAGATGATTGTTATATATGCTGTGGTACTACCACTATATAAAATTTGTTTGTCAATATATTTATACGCTCTTAGTATTGGTAATACTATGCACTTATTTCACACATCATAGGTTTACCCATACATTTGCCTTTAAAACTGATAGAGAAACGTTTTCGATCGGCGTACTCCTACCTATCTAAGCGCACCGCCTAGTGAACCAGTCCGGTTTATATACAGGGTGGTAAGACGAAGAGGTTGCACCCCCATTTGTGACTCTCCTAGTATATTTTTTGAAAACGCACGGACACGTCAATTTTGATTTCTAGGGAGACGTCTTTTCATCTATAGCGGTACAATACAGGGTTATCCAAAAATAAGATTTTTAAAATGGAACCTCCCATTTTTTTTTATTTTTAGACTTTCCATAAAGTTTTTAGTAACTTTTGTATAGTACAGTTTGTACCTATCTTCAATCGTTGTTTGAGTTTGTAATAAAGTTCGACTAACTTCATACTGATAATAATGGCATGCAAGGTAAAAAATAATATTCCTGGATACCAGCAAGCATCAGTCAGTGTCATCGTATGTTATAAAAAAACTTTGTCTTTCATTTCAAATTGTTAAGTTACCTACCTACATAGTTGTGATAGATATTGAACAATGACTTATTCAATTCAAGAAAGGGTAGAAAAAACAAAACTGTATTACCAAAATATGAGCATTGCAAGAGCTACAGCCTGGTTGTTTAAATTTGAAGAAACTGGATCTGTGTCGCAATCGCCATCGAGAAAGTCGACCAGTTAGAAATGAAGCCGCAGAAATAGCAATTTTGGGACACGTAGCAGTTGGCAACACCCAAAGCACTCGTGGACTGCCTACTTCTGCAGGATTTACACGCTCAGCAATACAAAGAATTTTGAAAGACAATAAGTTTCACCTCTACAAGATAAAACTTGTCCATGAGCTTAATGAACATATAAGGTTGGATTTTTCCGAATGTCTCAACGTTGAATCAACCATGCAAATCTGTTACTTAATATTTGATTCTCGGATGAGTGAACGTTCCATTTACAGGGTGCTGTGAACAGACATAGTTTTCAATATCGGAGTGACTTGAATCCACATTTGTTTCGAGATGTATACTTGCAATATCCTGACAAATTAAATGTGTGGGCCGCCGTTATCAGAAATCAAATTGTAGGATCTTCCTTTATTCCTGGAAACTTGACGGGCAAGACGTACTTGGACATGTAAGAAAATACAATAGAGCCACAAATTATAGAAATAATAGAAAATGACGATAATTATAATGAAAATTACATTCATTTCCAACAAGATTGCGCACCGCCGCACTATGTGGCTCCAGTACCACAGTTTTTGGGCACTCGTTTCCCGAATCAGTGGATCGGCAGACGAGGCCCCATCGGGTGGCCGCCGGGATCTCCGGGTCTAAGTCCTTTAGATAAGTTTCTTTGGGGGCATTTGAAAAGCTCATTTGTTAGTAGGAAGCGAGATTCCATTCAAGATCTTCATGAGCGGACAGTAGACAAATATCTTGACGAATAACATTGAACTTTGATGTGCGTGTCAACTGTCAGTTTTTGTTTAATACTCGAAGACTTGTTTTGATTTTAAAGTAAGGTATCTTTAAAAAAGCTCTATGGATAATCTAAGAATTAAAAAGCTGGTGTCTCCAGATCTAAAGTGTAACGCAGTATCTTATTTTTAGATCACCCTGTATTGTATCGCAATAGTTGAAAAGACGTCCCCCTAGAAATCAAAACCTTTCCGAACATTTTTCCCAACATATACCAGGAGAGTTACAAATAGGGGTGCGACCTTTTCGTAGAGCCACCCTGTATGAATCCAAACTGAAGCGCAAAAACCATATGGACTTTGCACAAAACGAAAGACAACTCGCGGCAGCAATGCCACGCAGATGTAGAAAAGGACAACGTTGCCATATGGACGATAATTACCAGGAAAAGGATGTCACGGACTAATTGTATGAAGCTGTTTGACTGACTTGATACGTTTAATTTGTCTGTTGTACATATTCGTAACCGAATTTCTCTTGAAGGTCTTAAATTACGCTGAACTTAATCCGTTAAGTTGACCGAGTTGCGTAGGAATATAGTAATTTATAATGAGACAACCCACTGTGCGCCATTTTTTGAACTTATATTTAACCTTTCCCTGAACTGAATCACCCTAAACATTTTTTAACGACGCTATTATTTTATGTTTGCCTATTATCAAGACATTTGATCCAGTGCATTTTATGATCGGGAAATACCTTATGTTTCATACAGTGTAAAATAGTTAGTTACTTGTGGCGTGCCTTATGTGATTTTCAACCAACTGCCGAATCCTCTTTGCACGCCGCTGCTCGAGTGGTGAATAAAAAGCATCCTCATAAAATTTCATGTCAATTTCGCTTTTTGATTGAAGATGTTCGTGACAGAGGGCAACGGCACTCGATACCTCTTTAAATATCCATGTCATCTGACGTCGCTTCTGTAGCATTTTTGAATAGATATCATCTCAAGAAGGTATATTCGGGCTGTAAGACAAAAGAGAAGTCTCACTTTCTTTTTTATCTGCTGCTGTCGGTTATGAAATTGTTTCTAGGCGTTGATATTTCAAAGAGGTTTGCAGTAACAATGATAAAATATTTGGCATCTTATATGATAAGGATCATTTTGCTTCCTACATCACCATAGATACTTAAGCTACTATCTACACTTAGTAAGTAGTTCTTATGGCACCTTAATCTTACTCGTACATTAGTAGTCCACCAAGATGCTTACCAAAAGCATCAAAGCTCTTTACTAGTTATCTATTTTATAAATAGTAAAGAAAGCACATAAAAACAAATGGATATGGCATCTTCATCCAATTCACTCACTCAACGTCACAGTAATCCCCACTTATTTTAAGAGGCATCAACGTCGTACTAAACTCGGATTGAAACTAACAGCTTCGGACGACAGCTCCAAATTTGTTGGGGTTGTAACTCCACGTTTGAGATAGCCTTTAATCGCCGGAGTGTATGGAAAACGAATAGTAAGATCACTAAAAGGCCAAACCAGCATGCCTATTATGCAAAAAATCATTTTGACAATTATGTTTGCAAATTTCGCACTTGGTTCACAAACCACCACAACATACTTTTTTGTACGTTTCCTTTTTAATTAAATTTATTATCTCAATTCTATTGGGGCCTGTCCTGGTTGGACCCCTCTCCATTAAGATCAATCCGATGGACAGTTGCTGATGACAGTACTATACATGCAGGAATTCAGAGTTTCATGCTACCGGCGAGCTGGAGGGAAGAAGGCTAGTAGCGACTGTCTCCCTGACGAGAGACCTGTATCACTGCAATTTAAAAGATGACGTCGAGTAGGTTGAATGTGCTTCCTATGCAACGCCCGTATGAGTACATAAAGGAGTATGTTCAACATGAAAAAAGTCAATACCCTACTGGCACGGAATCTGGGAACGTCGCATCACACCGATGCCTAAGTCGAGCAGACGTGGCACCGAGGTAGCACATCAGAGCATAGAAAACACTATACCGTTGTGCGGAAGAAATACGTTTGATGCCATACCAGAACGCTCATCTCGCTCGGTGCACGACGCCAGCAGCAGCCACGGCCGATGGGTTCGCCACCCGTCTCCCAAGAATGTTTTCAAGGCTAATGATAGATAAGATATACGAAACTTTTGACGGACAAGGTGAATATCATGTGCTCTACAGTAACCTTGACTACGGTCTTCAAGGTCATTTGAAGGTAAAATGAATTTCTTAATTTTTCGAAATATTTTGTCCCCTTCATAGCTTTCGGCAGCCATGAAATGGCCTTGAAGGTCACAGTCAAAAATAGGAATTTCAAGAAAACTGCCTTGACCTTGACCTAGTCAAGGCCACCTTGGACACCCTGTATATAGTCACGTTCTCTTCAGTATCCCTACTTGCAGATCTTGAAATTCTATCATATGTATATGGATGGCGTATTGCTCTGAAATACAAACACTTTTAACAACTGGGTTCTGGTGAGATTGGCCACACTGCTTAAGGAGTTTGTACAAACATTCTAGATTTTCCCTCGACTGACTTTACTTTTTGTATTCTGTATACAGTGTTGATCGCCATAGTCCATGTTCGTTTCGTTTTATCTGGAATAAGAAGGAAATGGGAAGGGAATTCTCTTTTTGCCTCTAATCCTCTTATGAGGGAGATATTTCCAGATAATAAGCCCGCCTATCGAAACACTGGTAGTGGTGGACTGTGATAGACTCAAGATTTTGTGGATTTTTTCTTTATTTAGAAAGGTTGAGAAAGAATGTAACGAAAAAAATGCCACCAATCAAACTACATTCAAAAAAATACGCAATTAACATAAGTTTTCAGAGTAAGGTTTGAAAACTTTAAGCAGCTTGAAGACTGGAGTTAAAAATGATACATGCAGGATGCGGCGGCATAACTTCAATAAAACCCATTGTATGCATCAGAACATGTTTATTTGTCTTTTATAATGTAATGCCTAAAGTTTTCTTTTACATGGTTTTGAAGATTAAATCGGATAGGTGACGTCTACCATTCTCCATAAACTGGCGTTTGTCATGAGTGTTGCCAGCATCGTAGGCGTTATATTGGCAATTTCTTCCTGGATGTTGTTCTTTAAATCAGGTAGGGTTCTTGGACGGTTCACATAAGCACATGGTTCCAAAAAAACCCATAGAAAAAATGACAAGGGGCCAAGTCGGGAGAGCGGGCCGGCCACTCCAAATTGAAATGAGGCGCTCTTAGAAGTCTTGGCTCAAATCCTCCATCGATGCTCTTTTAGAGTGTACCGTTGCACCGTCTTGTTGGAACCAAATGTACCCTGACTCCAACAGATCTAGCAGTCGAAAAAAAATCCTGTAACATTTTCCTCAAACCAGAGACCAATAATTTCATCTGAGGAAATTGCACACCACACTGTGACTTTATTTAAATGCAAAGGCCTTTGATGCAATTTCTGAGGACTGGCGTCAGCCCAGTAGCGCATATTTTGTTTGTTGACGGATAGCAATAGCAATAGTGTCGTCAGGACGAACTTCGAGAAGACGCTGACATGCGTTGATACAAGAATTGAAGTCACGTTCACAAAGTTCCTCAGACTTGCCATCTTGTAAGGATGTAAATGAAGATCACCATAAAGAATTCTCCTCCCAGAACGATCGGAAAGTCCAAGGGCAGTCGCATGTTTGCGCGCAGAACGCCGTGGTGATTGCAACATTGAAGCTCTCGCTGTCTCAATATTTTCAGATCGCGTGAGTCCAGTTCTTCGTCGTGTAGCAGTTGCAGTTAGTCTGAAGGAAGTGACGTGACCAACGTAACAAATGATTTCCGGTCCGGGACAGGGGCCAACAGAGCTAGATTAAAGCAATTCCGATTGGCTTGCTGTGTTGCGATCACGGAACATCCTCTCGAAAAGTAGGGCTCAACGGCAAAAGCTAGCTGTTCCAATGTATAATGGCGACAGGACTGTATCGGGGCAAGACTTTATAGTACCGCCTCTCGAACGAGACCACTAGCGCTCCGCTACGACATCAACCGACTGAAGTAATCTTCCTGGAACGTCGAAAGTGCGCTTTTCTTCCAGTGCCCAAAGCCTCGGGAATAAGAGTGTCACTTGTCATTCTCATCATTTATTATTCGTTTACTTTATTTGATTACAAAGAAGTGGTTAAAATTGCTAGAACATATATCTTTAACGATAACTGGTACCACCTCACATCTATAGGGTTTTTTATAATAAATACATTACATGACTCTGTAATAATAATAACGCTCTAAAATCAAATTGTCACAGTATTCCAGAGTAAAATTTCATCTGTCAATCTACATTCCATTACTGTTTGCGGTATTACATTACAAGTAGTATATATACCCCATACAATATTAGATATGTTTTTTTTCAATTTCGCATATGTCGACGTTTGACCCACATCAGACTCGAATTCAACCAGAATGTAAAAAAAATATCGCGGAAATAGTGCCTGTGGAAGCCTCTAAATAAACCTTCAACTGAAATTCATTCTGGTTTACCCTGAAAAATCTCCAACCAAGTCCAATTTAAAAGGCGACACGGTCGCACTTCAGCACCGTAAAAATGCCGCAATAAATAAAAATCCTGCAGCCCGTCACCCTTCAGGCTGTGCCTAATTGAATTTAAAATGAGTCCACATGTGTTTCTAAAAACCGACGGTTCAACCATATCGTACGGAACAGGAAAGCAGACTTCTCTGAGGCGAGCCCTTTCTCACCCCAATGAATTCAAAATGACCAATTAATTACACATACCCTTGGTTCTTTTGATTCTGGATTAGCTCAAAAACAGGCCCACAGACGGTGCTGTCATGTGGGATATTTTACTTTGTTATTTAAATAGAATCAAGTTGATCTTCTTGATAGTGCGTTATTAACAATTACGAAATTGTTTAAAATAAACTAAGCTAACACTCCGAGATGTTGCAACCCGGCCATTTAAAAATGGTGGTCGACACGTGAATATACGCGAGAAAGAAAATACGACAGCCTCGAAAATGGTTTTATTTCAATGAAGTCTTATACACAAAGACATATGTAAGGGGAAGTTGTGCCTAAAATTTCCCTAATAATGTGATAGGCAGCTCCGATGACATACAGGATAGGGTAGCATGCCTTCCTTTTCTAAAATGCTCGACATTCAGTTGGTTGATGACGTAGCGGAACGCTCGTGGTCTCGTTCGAGAGGCGGGACTATTAAGTTTTCTCCAGATGCAGTTCAGTCGCCAACATGCGTTGGAGCCGTGGAGAGCGTGCTTTTGCTGTTGAGGCATACTTTTCGAGCGAATGTTCTATGATTTTGAGAATTGCTCTAACTTAGCCATGTTGGCTCCTGTCCCGGACCGGAAACCAATTGTAAGTGGGTCATTATGTTCAGAGAAGCTTTAACTGCGACAAGACGAAGAACTGAAGTCTCTCGGAACATTGGATCAGCTGAAAACATTGAGGCAGTCAGAGATTCAATATTGCGATCATCAACGCGTTCTGCGCGTATACATGTGTTTGCCCTTGAACTTTCCGATCGTTCTGTGAGGAGAAGTTTTCATGATGATCTTCATTTCCATCTTTACAAGATGGCAATAGTACAGCAGCTTTCTGAACATGACTTCAATACTCGGTTGAACGCATCTGAACGTCTTCTCGAAATTGTTCCTGACGATGCTATTTTTTTTTAGCAATGAACCCCATTTTGCATTTTGTGCGGATCCGCGCTACCGGGCTGACACAAACCTCCGAAAATTGCATCAAAGGCCTTCGCACTCACCTAAAGTCACAGTGTGATGTGCGATTTCCTCAGCTGGAATTAAAGTTTTTTTCAGGAAAATGAAGTTGCACTAACCAGTGAAGTTCGATCGGTATGTAAACATATTCCAGGAAACTCTTTCACACAGCTAGATGAGTTTGATTTAGTGGACATTTGGTTCCAACAAGATATTCAGGTCAATTCTGTTTGCATCTGGCCTAATACCCTCTCCAGACTCCCGCGCGAAGCCGCGAACTACCTGCGACCCATGAGTGTGGAACCCATTCGCGTATTCTTCGCGGCTTCACGTCGCGTTCGCGCGTCGTTCCCGTTTGCTGTCGGTTTTTCGTCCCGCGACAAAGGGTTCGCAAGGCGCTAACATATTGCGAACATGACTAGGCTCCTCATTCGCTGGTGGCTCAGTTGCCTCATAGCGAGTGACGGCAGTGGTTGTGTTTTTCTTTATGGATACGAATTTTCGATTTGTCGTGAAAAATGAGTTTTAACTGGAGTAACCAATTGGAACTATCATTTTTGGAATATTTTCGTGCTGAACCGGTACTGTGGGACACTAAGATAAAAGACTATAGGAATAAATTTAAAACTCATGATGCATGGATGCGGATAAGCTCAGTGATGGAAATCCCAGTGGATGAATTGAGAAAGAAAAAGATTCTTTAATGTCAAGTTATAGGAGTTATAAGAACAAAGTCAAAAAGTCTATTCAATCGGGAGCTGGTGCCGATGATATATATCAGCCTATTTGGTTCGCTTATGAAACTATGGATGAGTTTTTGGGAGGTACCCTCAAGTGTAAAAATAATGTTGACACGGTAAGTGAGCTATATGTTTTATTAATAAAGTACTTAAACATTACTTAGATATTTGGTGAATTCGTTTCTTATTTCTGTGGCATCTTTTGGTGATCGCCGAGCTACGTTCCTCAAGTTACGGATAGCACAAGTTTTTTCTTGTTCTTTCCTCCATGATCCAGGTTGTATAAGTACTGAATCATCATCATAAATGTCAATAAATCCGGGTGGTGTATAGATACACGAAGAAGTGGAGCTTCGTCTCAAGAAATTATGTAGTAATATACAAGTCATTGTTATAAGGGTAGCTTTTTCTGATTGTAATGGAATCGGCTTTCTAAACACTCTAAATCAGGCAGTCATCATACCAAAAGTATTTTCCACCACCACTCGAGCTGAAGATAATCTCTTGTTAAATTCACGTTTTTCTGATCCTATGTTGTGCTGACCAAGATAGGGCTTCATTAAGTGTTCTGAAAGTGCAAAGGCTCCATCTCCCAAAAAAATGTATGGAACATCAATATTTGAACCGGGCAAAGGATGCGGCGGTGGTAAATTGAGCTATTCGTGCATATCTTGTTCCATAACAAAGTATTGGTGAAAACTCCACCGTCACTTATTCTGCCTTGGCAGCCAATGTCAGCAAATATGAAGTTGTACTGACTATCAACTAATGCCAATAATACTATACTGTAGGTTCTTTTATAATTATAGTATTCAGAGCCACAATTGAACGGACAGTCGAGAACAATATGTTTGCCATCTATTGATCCTATTGCTCGAGGAAACTTCCTTGCAAATCCTTTCTCAATACAAAGCCATTCTTCCGGACAAGACGGTATCTGCAAAAAAGAAAACATAAAACCTTCGTCTGACACCACAAAGTGATAGAAACTCTTCAATATATATATATATATATATATATATATATATATATATATATATATATATATATATATATATATATATATATATATATATATATATATATATATATATATATATATAACCTTCATGAAATTGTATGTTTTTTTTTAGGAACGCGGGTTGGAGGAGACTCAAGGAGCAAATTCCGAACCAACTGAAGAGATACTTGAAGAGACGAATGAAAATCAAAGTCAGTCTATGGACACCCAAAGAGATGGCAATCAGACAATCCGCCGACGCCAAAACCCTTCGGAGCTGATTCATGCTGGAAATATTGTTAAAGATGCTCTTGCCACATTCAAATCCGCGCTAAACAGAAATGAATCATCAACCCATCTTAGCGATGATTGCGATTTATATGGCAAATTATTGGCAAATAAGTTGCGAAAGCTATCTGAAATTAATAGATTAAAGTTTATGCACGACATTGACGGCATGTACCTACGATACCAATTGGAGGAGACGCCCTCCCTGCAAACTCCATCGCCAACATATCCCAGCATCGCCCACAACTTTAATGAATCAAGGCCTGGCACATCATCATCTACGTATTCAGAGCCTACCAATCGCAGGTGACTCAGCAAACTTATTGTCAAAATAGAAAAGCAGTATCAGCCCCACCTTCTAAGATTATGATTCAATCCAACCAGGTGATTCGCACACCTGATGTTGAATATCCTGTCCTCCATATTCCGAACCAAGTCACCGATAACCCAGAATCTAATCAGGCAATTAATATAATCCAAACAGCATTCGACTTGACTTAAATCACATGAAAAACATTGAATGTACGGCTAAATTTGCCCGTATCCTGATATCAATTTATATTTTTGATCTGATGTCAGATGTATATGTTATATTTATATTAGCCACTGGTATTCGGTACTCACATATTTATAGATATAACCAGTCGTGTTAGATTTAAGATTATTGTATTACATACGTGTGTTTTCAATATACTTAAACAAATTTTCATTAAAAAAATATTTTCTTCGATACTTACTCTTATTTCATCCTTCAATGCCTGACATAGGGCTAGACAAACTTCTGGAATAATTTCTGATATTATTTGTGGTGATATTTTGAACAAAAAATGAAGGCTTTCATAGCTATCTCCTGTGGCTAAGTATCGCAATGTTATAGCAAGACGTATCTGGGCAGGAATAGCTTTTCTTAATTGGGTGTCTTGTTTTGAAATTTGGGATGAAATTTGATTTAGTAAGTATTCAAAATCATTTAACGACATCCGGGAAAACTTTTTGAATTCACCGGAAGGTTCAGCAACTAATTCATCTATTTGCTTCTCCATAACAGCACTGTAACAAAAAGCAAAGACTAAAAATAAGGTAGAGGTCAAGTTATCGAGTATTAGCCCTTGTAGTACATGATAAGTGAGTGCAGCATGAGCAGAATATTTCACTTTTCAAGCCTTCATCACAACTGTCATTTTATACAGCTAAAAGTGAAATACTTGTTTTTTAGTATCTGCGATGGCAGTAAATATAAGACACTGAGCTGCGTGCGACCATTATTATCTTGATATTAATTACCTGGTTCTATTTCGGTGGATGGTGGTGATCCACCATCTTCGTTTTCTCCACTTCTTCTTAATTGTTATTCTTTTACTTATATCGGCGTAATTATAAATTGCCAAAGCGCAAAGTAGCCCAGCAGCAGCAGTAGCAATTTCACCGTCCATACTCGTCTCAAGCGCGAACTATACTGTGAAGCAGGCGCGAACATCTGCGAGTGTGGAACTGTAGAACACTTTTCGGGTTTCGCACCGCGATTCGCGCCGCGATTTCACGCCGTGATCCGCGCGGGAGTGTGGAGAGGGTATAACATATTGCTATCTTAACCATATTGCTCGAACTGAAACTATTAACAAGACTGTTTACCAAATTCATATTCTGTTCACTACCCTTTGGCAAGTATTGCTAGGAGTTTCTAGAGCTAGCAATGTTGTTACAGATAAAGATATCACGTGAGCATTTCAGTTGATGCTAATCTTGGCAACACTGGCGAAACCTTTCAGCTTCTTACATTTTTCTGTTCTCTGTCAAATCCTGTCTTGTCACCCTTGTCATATCCGACCGGTCATAACCTCATTTTATAACACGTTTATAACCGACTGCGACTAAATTATTTCTTTGCTGCCAACCTGTGCCTTGTTCCTTGTATTGTTGTATACAATTCGTCATGGCGAACTCAAGGAGCAAACGAACCAATAAAGATCAAATGGAGATGATAATCAATTTTCTTGGGGAAAACCGGGTACTTGTCACACAAAAAATGCACCCGTTGAACACGGGTGACTGTGAACCTTTGTGGGATGAATTGACCGAGAAGTTGAACTCTGTGGAGAACGGTGCAAGAAAAGATAAGAAACAATGGAAAACTGTAAGTACCTAATCGTATTATCGAAATACTAAAGATAAAAAGATGTTCATTATTATCATAATATTCTTTTAGTTTCTGTACGAGTGGAAATCAAAAACTAAGAAGAAGGCCCGTATCCATAAGGCTTCCATCATGAAAACGGGAGGTGGTGGCTACACTTGTAAAGACCTGACAGATTTGGAAAACCGACTGTTGAATGTATTAGGGGGTTGGATTCATGTACTAGGATGCCCCAGTTTAACAAATATTGAGCCTGGACTACCTGCAGGACTTGAATTAATGGATCAAGATGTCACTGAGATACAAGAAGGTGCAATAGAGCAGCATGAAGCTGAAAGAGAAGAAGAAAATACCGATGAGATATCTACACCAATACCATCACAAACACCAAGACGTGGAACAGGTAGGTTGTTAGTATAATGCTAATATGGTATCGCTAAGGGGCATCCGCTCTTAAAATTCCAAGGGAATATCAACCTGTTTGTGTAATTTGGTAGCCTACTATTTGCAAAATGTTTTTTTTTATTGGTGCCTTAAAAATAAAGGAGCAAAGCATTCACATGTTAAGCTTGCACTAGTTTAGTTATTCCACTTGATGAAATTTAATTCATACAAAAAATATTTTGTTTCCTAACTTTCTTAGAAGTTAAGTTTGCTTGAACTATACAATTTTTTACAAAGATATGTTGTTTGAATAATCAACTGTCTCTCATTCAGGAGAGAATTATTTTCTGACAAGAAGTTACAAGTGATTCACTGACCAAAATATGATTTAAACAAATAACTTGATTATTTAGTTGATTTTTTATACCAAGCTATATACGTATATACATGTATGTTCTGACTGTTCTTATCAAGTGTATTGTTTTTGCAGCTCCAAGGAAGAAACAAAAGAGACCGCATGTACAGAGCACACAGCTGCACGAAGCAGCTGAACTTTATGCACAAAGCACCAGCGAAATGGCTGAAGCTGTGAAGGTGATGGCTGGTGCAATATCACAGTTAGCTCAAGGGCTATCTGATATAGCAATTGCTCTAAGCAACACATCAAAAACCTGATGTCATGTAATAAAAATGAAAATACTAAAATCTGCATTAAATATTTATTTTAGAGAACATTTTCTTACATAATTCACCTGATCGCAGTAGACAACTGATTTACAAGTTGCTGGCGAATAAACCTGCCCTCTGTGAGAAAATCATTACTTGGAATTGCAGCATCATCAGGATGGCTGCTGTCAGTAGTCTGATCAGTGTTGTCATGAGAGTCGCCATTATCTTCATACTCTTGTTCTGCATTATATATTCTGCAAATATTATGCAAAACAGCACAAGCATAAATTATCATGCCACTTGTATCATGAGAATAATGAAGAACCCTGTCTTTCCTTAAACATCTAAAACGGGCTTTCCAAATACCAAAGCCCCTTTCAACCACATTGCGTGTGTTGATATGTATACTGTTATAGTGAGCTTCGGGGGTATTAGCTCTTGTTGCGAGGATTGGTGTCAGCAGCCACGGCTGGAGAGGATATCCTGAATCACCAAGTAGGTAGCAGTTTCGTCTTCCATCTTCATATTTTTGCTTAAGATGTCTCTGTATGTTTGAAGAGTCAAATATTGCTGCATCATGGACTGCTCCAGGATACTTCGCATTTACGTTAGTAATCATTAGGTGAGAGTCGAAAATCTGTAAAATATTGCGAATTTATGTTCTCAGTCAAGGCTTAACAAAAAATGAACTTACTGCCTGAACATTTACACTGTGGAACCCTTTTCTATTAATATATGCTACTGATGGATTAATAGGATCATCTGTTTTGGGTGGCACTATCGCAATATGTGTACAATCGATAACGCCTACAACATTTGGGAATTGATGATTCTCTAAAAATCTGAAAATTGAAAAACTCATGATATGATGTGGCCATTATGTAGAGAAAATACCTACATACCCGTCTTTGACTCTCCTAACTTCTTCTGAAGTTGTTGGAAACCTGATATATCGAGGTGACAAATGTAATGCAATTAGTCTGCTTATTTTGTTTATAAGTCTGCTCATTACAGGTTGGCTGATTCCGATATTAAAGTCGTGTCCTACGGTTGTTTGATAACCGCCATGGGCATAAAATAATAAACTTGAAAAGACCTGAAAATAATTTGTTGAAGATTCATAGAGAAAATAGATTCTATTTAGAATGAATTGTGAAACGTTACAAATTCATATTACATATCAGTTTGATTATACACATATATGTACTATTACTAATCATTATTATTATTATAGTAAAATGTTGATTATTTTGTTACCTGCAGATGAAAAGGTACTGTGTCTCTTCTGGTAGGTTCATCAACGTATCCTTGTAGCTGAGTAATTAGATCCGTTGCTGCTACTTTATTCAGACGAAACAATTTTTTGAACTTGTCTTCAGCAATTTCAAACGGATTACTTGCGTCTCTGATATTTCGGAAGTGCAAGCGTAAACTTCGACTGCAATGTTTGTTGGTCATGAAGTTACACAAATAAAAAACTGTATGTTAATCCTCTTACCTAACTAGAACGTTTTCAAATGTATGGCGAAAGTTTACATCAAAATTCACAAAAACCGGATTAACGGCCATTTTTCTGCAATAACAATGTTGTTACATTGATAGCAAGTACTTAAATACTATTTGCCGAGATAACAAGATCGAAAAACAAGAACTATTCAAAATGACAGATCATCTGGCTAAAATATATTGAACAGAATAGGACAATCGCAAACATTGTTAAATCATAGCAAGATCTCTTCATAATAACAAGTAACAATATTGCTATAGCTAAACAGAATTGGCCTGATTGTAACGGCACACACCGTAAGAGCATCAATGGCTGTTTTGAGGGAACATTCATTTCCCAAAACGCCTAATCTCAATTAGGGGCGAATAGGTGTGGTCGGCCTGCTCTTCCGATTTGGCCACTTGTGATTTTCTTCTATGGGTTTTTTACAATCCCGAGTCCAAGGACACTACAAGGTTTGAAGACCAACATCCAGGAAGAAATGGTCAACATAGCGCTTGCTATGCTGATAAGAGCCATGACCAACGCCAGTTTATGGAGAATTTGATTTGATCTTCAAAACTGTGTAAAACAAAACTGTAGGCAAATTTAGGTATCGCGTCGTGAGTTAGCGTTTTTGAAAAACGTTTTACAGGCGATTTGATACACTTTATTTACTTAAAGTACAAGTATCGTTTCAGGCAACAATGGTTTTGTTACCAAACCTAAGACTACGTGAGCTTACAAGCGATTGACTAATAGATGTAACCTAAAGTACCTAATAGCTGATGTAAACTAATGCCTAAAGGAAACAAACAAGAATTTATAATATGGGATTGTTTATAAAGATAAGATATAAGTACACCAATTAGGGAGATATCCGAGGGGCTCTCGCTATATGTATAACTGGCATGTCGACTCGTGGAGCATGCCTCTGAGGAGATGATTTATCTCATCCGAAGCTAGCTGCATAAGCCATGGTAGCGTTCAGGGAGAATAAGATTAAGGAGTCATTCTGTACGATCTGTAGATTTCAACGGAAATATTATTCCAAAATTTCCTAGTTTGACTGGACTATGGAATTTTCTGGATTTGATTCGATAGCTTTCGACTTGAAAACGATTAACTTTAGAGACAAGTTACTAAGAAAATTTTTCAGTATAATTAAAAAACTCATTACAAAACTTTATCTGGAGAAAAAAAAAACGATTATACGTTATTATGAAAGAGACAATGGCGTCAAGTATGTTGATTATGCACTTCACACGCAACGCCCTTATCAGTACATAAAGTTGATCACAAAATGGGCCATCTGAGAAAGTCAGTCAAACAGGTCCATACAATTAGTCCGCGGACATTCCTTCCCTGACTTTCCGACAGTGCATCTCGAAACGTCTGCTCTCCCCGATACCTAACTCAGGCAGACGTGGCACCGTATGATTCAGGGCTAATGTACAGAAAAATCTATGATGTGTGAAATATATCTAACAGGTGCATAGAATTACCGATGTTGTACAAATATACCAGTATCAAAAAATTGAGATAAACCCCCCCCTACCCCCTTGCAACCCCCACGTTCCAGTTTTTCTCAAAAATGATCAGGATCCTTGAAACCTCAAAAAACAAAGCTTGAGTGGTGATTTTCACTTTTTTGTTCTAAGCCTTTTTCTCTGCCGTCTCTGGATTGATTTTTAAAAAATAAAGCTTTTGCGTCCTTGGAAAGGTAATAACATTGTGTGAAAATTTCATCAAAATTCGAGCGGTACATCTCGTCAAATATAGCTAGAGACTTGGAAATGTTGCCGTCTGCGTAGACATATGGAAGTCAAATGACACAAATATCAGTGGCAGCGAGAGTGTTAATTTGTAAAGAAACCTCTGAAATGGAACTTATTTGTCAAATTACATATTTGTTGTAGGCAAAGATAAGTATGTATTTTTAAAAAGTGTAATGACGAAAATATTTCGATAGTTATTGAATAACAATAAAGTTCCTTCCAAATATAAACAAATTACTTTGTTAAAAAATAAAACTTAACTACACAAAAAACTTGAGATAATTCAATTTTTTACGTACCACAAAAAACGAGATTACAATTGGCGTTCAAGAGGTTCATCTTCTGTCTCGGAACTGCTATTTTCCAGAGAATCCACGCTGTCATTGTCAGTATCTTCCTGCAAATTTATTATAACTTCATCGACAATTAAATCTAGAGCTGGTTCCTTTTCCATGAAATAATGCTCGAAAGAAATAGCATGTTCACAATATTTTTTCCATTCCTCTTGGGTTAATTTGGAGAAAAATTCTTCACAATATTTCTCAACATTTTGGAATTTAAAGTCCACATTTTTATCTGCCACATATCGTTTTAGAGCAGCCCACACTAATTCAATCGGATTTAAGTCCGGATGGTAGGGTGGTAGTCTTAAGACAGAGTGACCTGCATCATTCATGATCTGATCTATCTCATAGGTTTTATAACTAGGTTTGTGCATGTTTATTATGCCATATAATTCTGCTTTTATCATGTCTTTCGAAAATGGAATGTTCCGCTGTCTCAGCCACTCCTTCATTTCATCTTTTCTACACCCCATTGTGGGACATTTTTGTAGTTGGACATTGTGATACGGTGCATTGTCTATAATCAATACACTACGGGCTGGTATGTTAGGAATAAGTTTTTCCTGAATCCACTTTTAATAATTACTATAGTTCATTTCGCTATGATAATCTCCGGACTTAGTACCAGATTTGAATTGTAAACATGCGTTGTTTATGAAACCCATTTCGCCGCCTGCATGAACAATAATTAGCCTCGGCCCTTTGGACACTGGCTTGTGGAAACCTTCGATGGTATTGTCTCCCCAGTTTTTGGCATGGGTATGAGAGGAATGAATATAAGTCTCATCCATGTAAATTATGGGCCGATTTTCTTCCCTATAATGTTTAATATTCCTGAGAAAACTTCTCCGAAGCGCTTGTATATACGGTTTTTCCATTAGGATTTTCCTGTTATTCTTCGTTTTCCTCCATCAAAATCCCATATCCCTCATCACTTTTCTCAAAGTTTCATGTGACCCTGTATAAATATTGTTTTCTCTAAGTTTGTGTGTTATGCGTCGCAAGGTAGGGACTCATTTTTCGGTGACATAAAAATTGATTATTATACGGCGAAGTAGACTTATGTCAAGATCATCCAAGTTTGATTTTGGGGCACATTTCATTCGTTTGTTGTTAGGCGTCGAAAATGACGTAGCACCACCTTCTTCCACATTTTTCATTTCACGAGAGATCCGTTTTATAGTGCTTAAGCTTACTCCCGTAGCTAGAGCAGCGCGCTCCTGTACTTTTTTTAAATCCTTAATAGGCTGATTTTGTATCGCTTCTCGCTGCATAAAAAAGATTACATTCGCTATAACCTCCCTCGTTTGTCCAGACAAAACTTTGCCTTTTAATCTTGATTGAAAATCCATGTTAATTATTTAAACACTCAAATCAGTAACAACTTCCTTCCAGTACAGGAAAAAGAAACTCAACAGAATAGTTTTTGTCGCAGACTGTACAACACCTTGCGTCCAGTTGTCACGAAATACTAATGATGAAATTTTGGTGCTGTCTAGTGCGCATCGGAGGTGGAGCGTAATATCGGGAAGACCAAGTCTCTAGCTATATTTGACGGGTTGTACTCCTCAAGCTATAGGGAGACAGACCGACAGATAGACAAACCGACGGAAATAGGGGACATGTTTTTTGGTGATGTACATGTCATACAGCATCCAAAAAACATAATCTCATTTTCGAAAATTTGCGGGCTCAACCGCCAGTAGGAGTGGGAAGTAAAAATCTAGTTGGTAAATTTCTTCCACAAATGCAAGTTTGTCGACACATCTATTTGCCGATTGGTGTCTCAGGCTGAATGTTTATTTTTTATGCATTAATAATAATAAGAAGCGTTTATTGCCCAACAGTTTAACACCATTTACAGAGTAAATTACTAAAAATAAGAAATCACGATGAGCTATTTTGAAAAAAAATTAAAGTTCCGTAAATCAGGACCCCAAAAATATGCAGCTATAACTAAATGGTAAGAAAGGTAAGAAAAATCACTAATGAGCTCGCAGTTTGCATTTTAGTACACGTAAGCTACAAAAAATATGTCTCATACATCATACACAAATCATAAGCGCATTTGACAGTAAATTCGTTTGTGCTGTTTGGCATAAGAAAGGAAAATTGTATCTAGGAACTATTTGTGGTACCAGAAACTATATTTGAGAAGGTTTTGAAGGACAGTCTATCAGACTAGGCAACAATTTGAATGAAATTATAACTTTCGCTTGCTTACGGCGCTGTTCTAAGGACTGAAAGACAAATTTATAGAGGAAAATATTGTATTCTGTACCTCTAGTAGGATACATGTAATCGATTCTTTAACATAAGTACTGTAGTTGGCGAGTAAATACTCAAATTGGCTGTAAAATATACAAGTTAGTGAGCTGTATTCACACCATGTGTGACATGACAACATACGCACTCTTACTGCTAATCGAATTTTTGATTTATGAAGATAGGCTGGCGACAGCGTCTGAAGACGTTGAAGATGACTACTTTGTTGCTTGTTACACAAGATGTTAAATAGACACAAACCACTTTACTTTTGCTTTCTACGCCTACTGGCGAGAAAATATTCTAATGGTGAAAAAAATCGCTCATTTCCGTCTGTCTGTCCGCTTTACCCGTCTATAACTTGGAAAGTACCGGTCGGATTTAGATAAAATTTTTACACAGGGTTACTACTATGTCAAGGACGAAATAGCTATGTAGTTTTTGAAATTTGATCTAGTGGCCGCGGAGCGAGGGCCAAAAAAAGAAAAATAAATAAAATCGACCAAACCTTGTTTTTTGGCGTTTCACAGGTTCCTGATCATTTTCGGAAAAAAAATTTATGTGTTAAAAATTGGGGGTTAGGGGTTGCAGGAAATAGGAAACGTTATGTTTCAATTTTTTGGTGTTGGTATATTTATACGTCTCTAACCCCAGTAAACCTACGCACCTATTAGGCATATTTCACCCATCACCCACTAAGAATTCTATGAGTAGTCATATTCATTTTTCGAGAACTCCGAACAAATTGAAGTTTTTGAAAGAATCAATATTGAGCTTACGCTTAACTAGTATTTATTGAGCGAGATTGAACAATTTCCATAGAACCTTGAATGAAGAATACGGCAACAAGCATTATCGTAATGAGATCCATAGCTGCCTACTTAAGAGTTTTAGAGACAAAACCTTCAATCTTCCCAGCGTGACTGGGACTGTGAAGCCTTTTTGTTGGCAAATAAAATGGTGTCAGTTAGATTGACTCAGAGTAGTGTCAACTTTAGTACGTTCCAGTATCTTTGTTATTATCCGGCCGCGGCCGCAAAAACAGTTACAGCTGGTGATCTTATCATGTTGATGATTGGATTGTTGCTTTAATTTTGATTTTTTTAAATCGTCTCTGATGATACATAATATCTGGATAGCTTGTAAACCGCCTGGTATAATTACATCGTCGTGTATCGTCAACGACTTTAATGGTCTAGGGCAGTATCGACGATGCTGAATTTTGAATGGTCCCTTCGCAGGTACAGGACCTTGCATGTTCCTGGGTATTTGCTGTGGCTAGAAATATTACGTGAAGTATGGTTTCTTAGTTAGCCCGAAGATTTAGGGTAGTATTCATGCAATATTTGTAGTATAGACATATATAAGCCACTAACGAATCATAACATAATGATTATTATATTTTCTCCAACCGGGATCACAAATTTCTGAATAGTAAAGCAGTACTTTGATATTAATCAAAGATGCAATATTTACAACTTTCTTCAACCCTCAACCTTTAATTTACAACGCTTACAAGTATGTTTCTGAAAATGGTCAGAAGCACTCATATATCAAAGAACTAAGTTTGAATGATATCAATTTCAATTTTTTTCGTTTTTTTGTCGTTAGCTCCACTGCCACCTGATCGATTTTTGAATACTACAAAGCTTTTTCGCCCTTGGCGTACTAGTAACCTCGTGTGAAAATTTCATCAAAATCCAAACGGTACTTTCCAAGTTACAGACGGGCCTATGATTAGCGGACAAACAGACAAACAAACCGACGGAAATGAGTGACATGATTTTACGTAATTTATGCGTCATATAACATCCAAAGGACGTATTATCTCATTTTCGAAATTTCTCGCAAATACAGTCAGTACTTACAAAATGTCCGATTTAATATGTAGCTCTAGCATTACATTACATCCTTGATGTTTTGATAACTTGAATAAGTATAGTGATTTTGTGCAAGTTTGAAATATCCACAGTTTCAATGAATTGTTGCTGGATCTGGCAACACTGGGTAAAATTCTGGATACATTTGCTTCTTCCCTGTGCGTGCTCATCCAGCAGTTCATAATGCCAAGTTGACTCAATTTATTATCATTGGCATCAAAGAAGGAAGCTGGGGAACAGAATTTTACGCAAGGAAGCTCTTGAAGTAAAGGAAACTCGATTTATAAAGCAGGCTAGAAATTTGTCGAGGTTTATTTCGGATCTGAAACTCTGATAAATTTGGAACTCGCAGAGAATTGAAGGTGCTTTTTTAAATGTTTCATATTCGCATTGAACTTGGACTTTGAGAGTAATATGTTGTGAAGTTTTTTTATACACTGCGTATGCAGGAAGAGCTTGCTTAGGTAGATCATTCCACAATCTTAATACCCTAGTGACCAAGGAGTGGTCGTATCGGCCAGTTCATGATGTACGAAGTTTGACACGATTAAGATGGGAAGGTGAAGTCAGGCAAGTCTGTCTGGCAGGCTCATTGCACGGCAGCATCATAGAAAATAGCTCTGATGAGTCCATTGACATAGTGGTAGAAGGCAGCGAAATAGCCGACGCGACGGCCCGTCGCGTTGGTGCGAAAGAGTCCCGAGACTTTTCGTTAGAGTAGAGTCACCGATCGTCAGACAGCTCTCCTGTATACAGCATCGAGCATGGATAATGAAGTCGGGGCAAAATCACCACAAACATATGGGGAGAGTGAGAAGGTTATGAGGGTACTTCTTAGTCCTAAACAAATCTTTTTCCCAACAACATTATCTGGACTCTGACCAGTCGAAATGAACCGCTAGGTATTTGGCAAAACAAAAGACGCTTATTGTTTGAAAAATCCTACAACCAAGAGCTGCTGCTTCAAATCAAATATCATACTGATGAGACACAAGAAGACCAGCTGCTGTTAATTCTGGTCGAACAAATGAAACCTAACCCTTTGTTTTATTACAGTAATTCCAGCAATCTGGATTCGACGACCCTATACATGACAATATTAAATATTAATTCGAACATCTATATGCGTCTCGAAAGTTTTCCATGTAATATTTATTTTATAGCCGGGTTTCAACGACACAGCGAGTGGTTGGAATTAAATTCGTCTCCATCCAGACCTTACCAGAAATTAACGGAGCAAATAAAATTTTATATCCCCGAGAATTAAGCCGTGCGACCCTTCGAGAGGCCCTTAATGCAAAATTCAACAGGCCAACCTCGACCCATTCCAGGAATACATACGTGTGTGTCGACAAGGTTTATATGAGAACGAATAAGCTAATGCATAATTCACGTGTTCGCCAAAATTAACGTTTGGCACGTCATTAAATGTCAATATCGTTCGAAATATAGCTCGAATATCTGCTCCGCCCAATGAATTCAGACTAGACAGGAGAAACAAGCCTACGATGTGTTGGTCTTCAAAATCTCAGTCGGTTAGCAGAATGAAAGTGCAGTACAATTAGACTTGGTATAACTTAATTTTTTCACAGTTCTGTCATTAAATGTCGAGCACCACCTAAGAGTATTCAAAACTATATCATTATGTTGCCGGAAACATATGAAACTGGCGACTTTAGATGTTCCATATACAAATATAATAGAGCAATGTAGCTTCAGTATTGAGAATACGATCCCATCATTCTAATGCAGAATCCCAGAATTCCCAGATTCTATACAGTTTCAGCAACGTACTAATTTAGTTTTGGATTCTCCCAGTTGGTGCTCGCCAATTTTCTTGAAAATAGCAAACCATATACCTTTATTATTAAACTGTTTAATCAGTTTAGGTAATTTAGTTTATGTAAAAAAATGTACATTCAAAAAAATTATTCTTCATTCGCGAATGATCGGAAGTATGCTACAGATGCAGTGCTGGTGACGCGCTTCGAGCTCCTCAGTTTCATTTGTGATTTTCGCGAGGAGCTTTATATTCGAACGTTGCCGTTGTCAGTGTAGTAGATGATCAAGTGCAATACTCCAGCTTAAGGCGCTTAGTGGATCATAACCATGGTTAGAATTTTTCGCTCCTAATGAAACACTCTGTATAGGGGAATCACAGCTGACGTAGCGGAATGAAAAGGAGTTTGAAAAACATGTGCTTGATGTGCTTATCATTTATATTATACCTATAATGAATATATAGGAAATTCAGCCTCCTGTTGGTCTGGAGTTTGCAGCATTTGAAAATATCCTAGTTTGTCGAATTTATTTATGTATGTGAATGCTATTTTATTATTGGAAATAAAATTACAATTTTTGTACACATGATCAAGAGGCCTTATTCAGTTTCAGGTATCCCTCTCCTTCTTTCTGAATTTAAAGCAAAGAATTGCTTCTGGTAAATGATGATCTAAACTTTTTCTGGACAAACAGACAAATAGCTGTTAAAACTTGATTCCATATATAATAAGTTCACAATCAATGAAAATAGAAAATATCGAATTTTTTTAGGGTTAAGAAATTCTGAAGTTTTCATTTTAATTCGAAAACATCACTATCAGTAGCAAGTTTTTGATATCCAAGATTTTTCAGGACACAGTTATAATATACATCAGGCAGTAAAATGAAGTTTGTTCTTATAAATCCCAAAAGATAAGCTGAAAAACAATAAAAAAAACCTAAATACCTTTGATAGGTTAGAAGTTTAAGAATGTAGGTGTATAAAAAATATGATGTACGAGTATATAACATATAATAGCTGAAGGACATTCAATATTTCATGAGTTAAAAGTATGTATAAAATTGTAACAGTTATACAAAACAAAGAAATGTTATATTGGAAACATTTTTGTGTGAGGTGACATAAATTTTATCAACTAACTTATATACTTCTATCCAAAATAAATTTCTTCATATATCTTTTAACTTCATCATATGATAGCAATTTTGTGGATCAAGGTATAGCATTGTAAAAAATAATTGCGTTGTAGGTAAAGCATTTACCAAAGAATGATGTCCTGTGAAGGGGCATTGTGAGTGTGCCAGTAAATCTAATGTCCCTAGAATGAATATTACTTCTAGATATCAGCTTATTTCTCAAAAACGTCGCAATGGATGATAGCAAAAGCCTGTGGGTGTAGGTAACTAAGTGTAGCTCACACAGTTCATTTACTCTCAACCACTTCATGTCTGAAAAAAGGGCTGATATGATCATATTTTTTCAAATTATTGATCAACCTAAAACATAAGTTTTGTATTTTTTAGAGTCGTGCTAGAAATATTGAGTCAATAAATGGAAGATAAACTAAATCGCAATAACTTATTTTGATTCACAAAAAATTTTTTTAGTTGTAAAGTCATGAAATTGTTTATTAAGATATGGGGTTGTCCAAAACGGACGCAGGAAAGTAAACGCATATTAAAACAAGAAAGATTGATATTCAAATCAAGTTGGGTACTTTATTTTGAAGGTTCATTTATACCATTTATTTATGAAAAATAATATCGCTCAAATGTTCACCGCGACTGGATTTACAGACGTCCACGCGATGGTCGAAATTTTCAATGACATTTTGCAGCATGGTCGGTTCTATGGCATTTATCTCGGCAATAATGTTGTTTTTGAGTTCTTGGAGGGTGGCTGGTTTGTTGACGTAGACTTTACTTTTCAAATATCCCCATAAAAAGAAGTCCAAGGGAGTCAAATCACACGATCTTGGTGGCAATGGCACATTTCCTCTGCGCGAAATCACGCGATCACCGAAGAAGGACTGCAATCGATGGATATTGACGTTGGTTGTGTGGCATGTTGCACCGTCTTGTTGGAAATAAACATCGTCCATATCCATTCCAAGTTGCGGCAAAAAATAGTCCTCTATCATCACGTGATATCGCTCAGAATTGACAGTAACGGCGTCCCCGGCCGCATTTCCGAAAAAGTAAGGTCCGATGATGCCTTTTGACCACAATGCACACCACACAGTCACTTTTTGAGGATGCATCAGCTGCTCTTGCTACGGGGATTTTCGTTCGCCCAGATGCGGCAGTTTTGCTTGTTTACCGTCCCATTCAAAGTGAAATGCGCTTCGTCGCTGAACATGATTTTTGATGAAAAATTGGCATCAATTTGGCGGTGTTCAAGGAGCCAATCTGAGAACGTTGGTCGGCCCGACGCAGCTCTTGCGTCAATTGGATCTTGTAGGCGTGTACATTCAAATCCTTGTGGAGAATGCGGAGCAAACTGGTTCTCGAAATGCCCAATTCTTGGGATCGACGCGTTGCTGATTGTTTGGGATCGGCTCTCACACTCTCCTTCACAACAGCAATATTTTCCCGTGTGCAAACGCTCCTTGGCCGGCCAGAGCCTGGCAGATTTGCCACAGAACCTGTTGCCTGGAATTTACGCACCAGACGACCGATGGTTGTTTCGTTTGGGCGGTTGTTGCGACCGAAATGTTCACGAAGCGCGCGAAACGTGTTTTTTATTTTTGCACCATTTTTGTAGTGCTCTTGAATAACTTTAATGCGGTCTTCAATCGAATACGACTCCATAGCGATCAATGGTAAACATTCAACGAACAAAATGACATGTCGGTGACAGAAAACAAAGATGGCGTCTATGTCAAATTGACGTTTACTTTCCTGCGTCCCTTTTGGACAACCCTTTATAATTGACGTAAAATTGGAAAACAGCTCTTACTGATACTATTTACATTTGGTATAAAATCTAGATATTCATCTAAGGTTACGCCCAAGTTTTTCACTGACTCACTTCCATAGTCTCACCATTTAATTTTATTTTAAAATTTCTTTTGGCATAACTTCTAAACAGTTTTGGTGAAAAAATAATGACATTCGATTTTAAAGGGTTCAACTGAAGGTTATGATTCTTTGCATACATACTAGTAGATGTTATATCTTCGTTTACCTCAGATTCAGCATTTTGAATGTTGTGATTATGGAAATGACTGAAGATCTGTGAATCGTTGGCAAAGAATTGGATACTGGTATTGGTATTACAATATTTAAGAAGATCAGAAATATACAAAATGAATAGGAGTGGCCCAAGTACGGACACTTGAGGCACTTTGGAGATAGAACCATGTCGATGTGTACCCTTTGATATCGATTTCCTAAGAAGCTTTGAATCATTTTTGAGGCAGAATCAGAAAAACCAAAATATTTACACTTGGCTACTAGAAGACGATGATTTATGGTATCGAATGCCTTAGAGAAGTCAAGAATAACTAATGTTGTGATCATCTGTTGGGTCCCAGGCTCTAACAATATATTATATTTGATTAAAAACTCTTATTCACCTGTGCAACAATCCAATATGGCGTCATTAAGAAAAAATAAAGTTGATGCTGGAGACAATAGACGAAACGTCAGTTTGAAATTTCAATTGTGCCATCTAGTAGAGAAGAAAAATTGGCAGCAACTTCGTATCTCTTACCGTTTCCAAGATCCCAACGGTGAGGGCCGAATGTCAAACACCCGTTATAGTGGTAAGTACCAAAATCTCCACCGTCAGCGCCAAGCCGGCAACAGCGCGGCCTGTCATCGCCCCACTCAATCTGTGTGCGTCACGATATACTGGCGTTTTATTTTGCACTAGCTGTTACCCGCGACTTCGTACAGCTAAAACTAAACACTAGTCATTGTTTCGAATCTATCAACTGCCGATCATTTTTTGAATGTTTGATGGCATTGGTAAATTGACTTGGTTACCTTATTTTTGGCGCCACCTTCACGTCCGCGGGCCAAAACTGAGGGACAGAAAGCTAGTTCCAACCTACGGAAAGAAATCTATCATTTAGATGCAATTCAAATTTTGCATGAATATTAGGATATCCTCTGGTAGTCGCAGTACTTCGACCCAAATATGCTACCACTACCTTTTGTGCCTTCTGTATACCATGAAAACGGAGCTTACGGTACCTATTTTTTGCTCATTGTAGATTCTTCTCTCTCTCTCCTTTCTCTCTTTCATCTTCCTTGGAGCATCAATTCGCCAATGGCCTTATCTCCGGGATGCCTAATGAATACATATCAGAGAAGATATCAACCAACGTAGATCCCGTGTTGGGATGTGTAAACAATATCATGATGGAGGCAACAGAAAATAAACCAGGTCGTTGAACTTCTTTTATTTAATTGAGATTTACGGCCAACGTTGATTCTTGACTTTTTACCACTTTTAGGGCGGTGTGTACACTGCGCCATGTTCACATGTCAAATGGAGAGATAAAGTGTCAGTGAAGCTAGCTCGTATATCATGGTAGAGACTTGTCGCTGGTTCGGGAACATGATAATATATAGGATGATTCAGCAAAAAGTGGCACTACTTGTAGAGTGGAAATTATCTCTAGGAACAGCAAAAAAATCAGTGAATGTGGTTATTTATAAGTTTCTCATAACACATACGTATAATAGATCATTAAATTATATAATTCTCGTTACAGGTACGTCCCCCTCCATAACAGTAGAATGCTTCAATATGTAAGTATTCGTAGATCATGTCAGAAAATTTAAAATATTCCACATTAGTAAGACTAGATATAAGCTTTAAAGCTTCTCAATGCAAAATCAGTATGTTCGTCTCAGGTTGTTACAAATGCCCTATTGGGTGTAGTGGATATTTTAAAGACACAACACAACGGATGATACAGAAATCCTTAAATTAGATAGTAAAGATACACCAAAAACTTCAAGTTTAACTGTCTGCAATGATAAAGGTAGTATAAGCAATGTTCTGATTCCAATGCCGACTTAATTGTTTTACGTATTAACTTTAAAACAAGCAATAATTTTCAAACCTTTGTTTTTTCAATTTTGGCGCCGGAATACATAAGCAAAATACGTACCAATACCCGAAGTAAAAGTGTAGTCTACTACCGGATAAATCAAATATCATACATATTCTACATCTTCCACGAACTCGATTCGCCTGCTATACTAACACGCTTTTAATATCATCATCGAAATATCCCGTTCAGACAAACGGCATATTGGATGAGAATATTTGATTTGTTTATCAAGAAGGCGCGGCCCGTAGTAGTACGATGCTCTTTTGTTACCTCGCTACAAGGACAAACATAACGTTTATAATGGATATGACATGTTACGTGGCGCCTGTTACCTTTTTCTGTTTGTTCTTCCGTGTATTACTTGGAAACTAAAAGACAACGCCCATATTTGCATTTACTGGATTTTTGTTGCTGTACTATTTTATTCCGGGAGAGGTCGATAGAAAGACTGTTTAATAATAGGATTGTTTATAATGGGCTCGTACAGATTTCAGTTTTATGCAAGGGCGTAAAGGTACAGCTTGCACGGACAAAAAAATGCGTGTTTTTCACAATCTCACGCAAGTCTTTAGACTTTACGCTAAATTAAAAATTCTCAAGCGCTAAACCTAAGATTGCTAGTTGAAAGAAGCTTTTCGAAATTAAAAGTAATTAAAATATCTTAGGACTTCAATGAGGTAACTTTGGCTATCAAGCATGGTTCTCCCAACTAACAATTATCACTCCTATTAGAGTTGCAAGAATGATTATACAGTATTCCTTAAACAGCATTGTATACTGTAAGAACATTAGCAAAACCCTCTTAGAACAGCTATACAAGCGGAATGGGCACACCTAATAGGACACTTCAGTCATTTAAGAGGTTGTATAAGGGCTGCAGGTAACAGTTATAAAACAAAAATGTAAGCCTCTTGCAGCCGCTATAGGACATTTGTGTCAGTGCAAGATTCAGTTTTTGTCAACTATACAACTATTCTCTTACGTGATTCTACTTTATTTCAACCAAACTATTTCCTATGTATTGTATAGACGAAGTGAAGAATATATAACTAACACATTACAGTCATCTTGTTTACTTACATATCGGCCATTGTGAATTTCATACACAGGTATATGATAAACTTCTACACTTTGATATAGGGCTATTGAATTACTTGCGCAGCAAATTTTATTGTGATTATCGGGCAAATTAGTTACCCAATTTCTACGGGCTTCGTATTTGATTCATATTTTGACAATGATCAAAAGTATGTCTAGATTTTTAAGATGGAAAACTGAACTTATCTGCGTTAAATCTTCCACAAATCCTATATTTAGACACAATTACACTAATTTTTATCACTTTATATCTGTAATTTCGAACTGAAACATAATTATTTAATACTAAATAGAGGAATAAATGTTTGCCCAATATGGCGGGTGGTTGTGTACAATCATGGCATCGTCCATGTTGTCTTTAGGTTATTAGAATATTTTGGTGTTGCCTGCAGGTGTTATACAGCAATTTGACAAATGTCTGAAATGAAATACCGACAGAGTCGAATGATTTACCCAGAATTTGATCTATATCTTCTGTTTGAACATTTGATAAAACCTTTTGAACCGATATGCATGCGTTGTTTGTCTTAAAACGTTGGTTATGGCATTTTAACAAAAATATGACAGCAGAAAGTTAGGTTATGGTGCAGTTGTTTACCAACATATTTAGCATATGTAACAGTTGTATAAGTGCTACCGCACAGCAAAGCAACAAGGCTCGGGTTTGTTTTATAAACGTTAGCATGGGTGCCACAATAAAACCATTTTGACTAACTTGCAAATATGCCATATAAAATAGTTGTATAAACGTTTATGCAACAGTTAAAAATTTGCCCTATAAGGTGTTGTATAACTATGCTATCAGAATATTTTAAACACCTCATTTTAGGGCAAATATGTTGCAGAAAGCAAATTTGCATTCCACACAACATTAAGCCAGCATTTTGGTCTTCAGGCAACAACAATAGAGAGCTTTTATAGCTGAACGGTTCTTTTACCAAAAGATTATATCACTACTTTGCTAGTTGGGCTGTCTTCAAAGGCTGAAAATTTCAAAACACCACAATTTTTATCCGCTCTGGATGATTTAATATTATTTATTTGGAAAAGAATAGTGGCAAGCGGATTGACTCGGTACTTCCCAAGCATTCACCTATGCATATTTTCAAATTTGTCATGAGTCAAGAAAAGCCTTGCTAACGAAACAAAGTGTTTGAGCTTCATAATGTTTTTAAATAAAAAAATTCATCCTTAAAAATGTTCAGAAATTTGTAAACCATACAAAAAAATTGGGAGGATCTGGAAACTCTCTTAATTTCTCCCCATATCACCGAAGCCACTTAAACGATTTTCAAAAACGAAATAGCGTTACCTACTATTACCTCACATGGATTTACATGTTGTAAATACCCCTGAAAAAATAGTTATCTGAATTTCTAACTTTTGTTAAGCTTTGCTCTTCAAACAGTTTTGAGGGTAGGTACACTTTTACATACAGTTATCTCTTACCGATGATCCATCCGCTCTGACTGATAAAACTTTTTGCGGACCCACATGGTCAATACGTGACAATTCATAGTATTCAATGGAAGCGTTTTGTTTCTTTAGTAAAGATCTGTACTTCAAATTTTACGCTACATTTGGGATTCGCTATAGGTGGGCAGGCTCCATTATGTGGGGCCCCTAAGGAGCAAGCTACGACATTGTATATAATATTGAAGAGTATGTCACTCATAATGCTTACTATTTTTTTTAATATTTGGGGCGTTGATGAGATGCAATGCATCAAGTAGATTGACTCTGTACTCCCTACGCAATTATGGACAGATGGACTTTGAATATGCAGCATATGCAGTATCTAAGTGGGCGTGGTTCTCTCACCTTTCGGAACAGAAATAAGGAAGTTTCGCCATCTTCAGTCACATCTCTAAAGACGAACTTTGTGACGGCACGTTTAATAATATGATTAATCCAAGAACCTGTTATTTTTTCGCAAATGGAAAATCTGTACAACTTTCGTACGCCTTGATAATGCCATGCATGTGGTCTAGGGCGGCATCGCTATTACAGAAATCGGATTATACCCTACGCAGGTAAAGGATATCACGTATACGTTTACAGAGCCTTATTTTTATATCATATCTCTATTTTCAAACCTCTTCAATGCCAGGTGATCCAATTAAATAACATAGAAGGGTGACAACACTGATCGTCTGTGTCATGAAAAGATGGCAGCTCTCAGCTCGCTTAGACATCATTCACGTGAAAGTTTTGAATGCTCGTTTTACTTATGTCTTTATCAGTACAAACGTTCTTTGCTAAAATTGCAAGGAATTTGTAAAACAGCTGTATTTCGGTACCCAGTACTGCCGGTTACAATTACCGAAACGACGTGGGTGTCACCTTATTTGCAAATCAGTTATATCTAGCTGTGTGTTATTTCCTTTAAAGTACCCATTTATTTCCGCCGGTATATTAATTAGAAATTAATTACTGACAGCAACTCCAAGTGAGACTAATTGTTATAGGCATGTAGATACAGAAGAGGTGTTATTATTTTAGATTAAAACGGCCACCGTTATATTGTATGCCAATTGTCGAAATGAACATCGATATGAATTCAGTGTTGCAATTGGTAGGAAGAAGGCTTCTCTCGATTATACCCAACGAATTCAAATAGATTAAAAGGAGCCAACCCTATGTTGAATCGCTCAGTTATTATTAATAAACAAGGAAAAATTAAATAAGGCAAAGGAACGGAAGTAAATATATGTATTTACTATATAGCATATGAACAATTATTCGTGATTTTGCATGAATTCTACTCGATTTTTTTAAATCGTCGAAGATTCTTGGCTAAAAGCAAGAAGCTAGTTGAGCATGATATGGAAAGTTCTGCTATTATTTCACTGACAATATATCCGTCCAAAAAAAATATTGAGAAGTATTTTGCATAATTTTTTGCGCACTGAACTTCGTCCATATAATAAAGTGGTGCGAAATTGAGAAATTGTTTATTTGGCTCCAATAGGTATACAATTCTGTTAACATAGATGAAAAACAACGGACAATCGAGGGCACGTCCACAACAAAGGAACAGGAGCAGAAATAGAAGGATTGGTAACCAGAGCGAGGTACGTTTCTGCTTATTGGTTTCATCAGGCGTAAATGAGTGTGTATCGAAAACAGTGAAGTGAAAACATATGCCCATTACATCTGGATACGCTTGTAACCTGAAGGAAACAAAGGATGGAAAGGGTACTACAACTAGAAGCCACCAACAAGAGCCAGCCCAACCAGCATTTTGTTAAAATGGGCTACCACACAAGAAAAAGTTATCTATATTTGTCATATTTCCGTAATTATATCCTTGAATGATGTCCACAAAAGTTGCATTGTCTTGAGAGTTATAATCCTATGTTTAAAAAATTGGTAACTACGTACCAAATTAGGGCCCTAATAGACCTTTGACCAAGAGTTTAAATTGATGGCCCCTTTTCCCTTACTGATCTTTGATGTCTGTTTCGTTCTCGGTTCTTTTAATTTACATCGTACTTACCTACGCGTCCTACAGTCATATTTAAATCTAATTCAGAAGATTCCTGAAAATTTAAACGGGAACCTAAAGTTCATAGGCGTACCTCACAATACTACCGGGTTATTAAAAGAGACTCAGCTATTACGATATTCAGACTGTGTAATACAGAACGTGGTTTTAATATTGTTTCCTTCTCTCTGACACGCTTCAAAATCTACGCTTTTTTCTTTGGAACAAGCTGAATACAGGACATAACTATCAAAATCAAGCAACAAATTCTACTAATGAACGCAATACGATACGTGTATCTCTCTCTCTCTCTCTCTGGATCACAACGACTGCAATTTAAAAAGAGAGAACATACACGCGATACGAAGTGGGATTGTAGTACAATTCGTGCACATCTTGTCAGCTACGGGAAACTAATGAATACAGCCTACTTAGAGCAATATAAATAGTTATTTAATGCCAAATTGTTTGGCCAAAAATAAAAAAATCCCATGTCGAAATTCTGAAAACAACCATATTTGATATATATTTTTTTAAATTAAAACTATAACATTAACTAAATGTTAATATAATGTGTATTTATTATATTACTTTTTCCAAAAATACCTGTCACTCAAAAATATATTATTTTGCATATATTCGTAATTAACAACTTTGGACCTTAAAACAAAGCCCTTTTATAATTTGAGGTTATGTTGTTATCAGAGTGTCTCATCAAAACTGTTGACAAAATTTGTTAATCTAGCCTATTTCTAAGCGCGCTAAGTTCTGCTTAACTGTTGTGTCCACATTTCACGAACATATTTCCTGCATTATTTCCGAAATCTCTCTGTTATAATTACTGCCGCAAATGGAAGTCATTTATTTAACACACCCAACTATAGACAAGTGCATTACTAGCAAATCTTATTTTTAACCAATAGGTGGCCAACTGAATATATAAGCAAGAGAGAGAGAGAGCGACACAGTATGTTTCATTTATTGATGAATTTAGGTCACTGATGTGATTTTATAGGGCAAAATTACTACGCTTTTACCACAAAATTACCTAAATAGTTGTTTATGTCCTTCCACCTATCAATAATAAATTTCTGATCTACTTCTAAATTACTTTGGTTTTATTCCCCACTTTGGGAAAAAGGCAAACGCTTGTAAGTAAATGTAACCTTTTTTAAATTGGTCAAGCAGTCTTTTTAACCTATTTTGGGGTCGAATTAAGGTAATTATAACTTGGAATGCTGGTAGAAGCAGGCACGTACGTCGCTCAGGTTACCAATCCTTTTATCTCTTATTTCTAATCAATATTACCTCACAACTGTCGAGGTAAGAGCCCAAAGTTGGTTTACATGCACTTTCACAGCGCCGATGACTATCATATACAACACTTATCGATTAAAAGAGTTTCAGTTATATATTGTCGGCAACTGTCTAGAACACTGAGATTATATGTAACCCATGCACCTTTCTTTGTTTTCGCAGATAAGTACGAATTTAATGTGAAATGTCAACAACTGTCAAACTGGACGTTCAAGCCTGATCGACTTGTTTTATGAACTTGCATCCTGAATACTGACAACGTAATTTATGTTACAAACAAATAATATACGTGCTCGTTCTACCTAGTCCAAATTAGGTGATCATCATCATCATCATGAGAAGAAGAGATTTGACGTCTACACCAAGCAGCTCATAAAAAGTTAGAGAAACAAATTCCATTGAAATGCTAGAATACAGATGCAGCTTATTTATGCAATGGTCTTGAGCAGGTATCTTAGGCAACTCGAATTACCTTTAAACTGTAAATATTTGAGAAAATGAGAAGTCTAGTTCATAAAAATAACTTCATAAAAAATGAGTGTTCATCGATCTATGAATTATAATGTAGTTCGTATTATGACATTTTATCGGTATTTTTTATTGAATCAAGCATATAATTTCAACGAATTAAATCAACGTATGCGAATGCCAGCATTCGATAGTGTGTTTGTAATTGGCTATAAATAGCGAAATAATAAAGTAATATATTAGACAAAAATACAGACAAATGGCAGCATTAAATGCATAATTTATTGGTAAATTTTGCAAAAAGGTTAGCAAATACGTATTTTATTAATTACTTGAATAAGCTTTTGATTTACTGACGCAGCATGAATGTTTGATATTCAATTTTATTGTAAATTGGAATCGAGTTTTCACGTGGATACATTTTATGTTTATCATCAAAAACTAATCAAATGTTAGACCACAGTTCAGAAAAACAAAATGGCAGTTGACAGTCATAAACAATTGTTCAAGTCAAGTTATATTACATATTTCATTGTTGCAATTCAATCTCATTATATCTTCTCGATGCATTAAAGCAACTATAACCTAAATAACTTCCTGCCAATACATTATCACTTGAATAATGTATAACATCTAATGTCTTCAGTCGACATAAAAGGTTTCTTATCATAGGCGGGGTTATTTCGATATCTACAGAGGTATGAACCCGATTTTATTATCTAAAGCTTAAGCCTTGCTAGACTTTCACAATGACATAACAGGCTTACTCCTTCTTGCCATCTGCAGGATAGACTACTTAACTCATAACTAATTTCAGTTAAATAATTACAGTATTTAGCTTAGGAAAACGAAATGTATTGATTTCAGTTTTCAAAAAAAAATATATTTTTAAAATTATGATATTGATTCGAGATCACAGATATTTCAAATGAGGTAATTTATCTGTTTTAAGGAAACGTAGCACTTACAATTGAGAAACTGACCTTAATTCAAATATATATGTGTTAGAAACATACGGAAGTCACGGTCCTCAATTAAAGATAGTTGTTCTTTAATCAAGATCACTACTCTTTTTTGTGTGTAGTATTAATTTTGTTGGTGTAATAGATCTAATATTAACTATTTAAGACCTACTCAATATAAATGTCACCCGTTTTTCTTCGATGCAAATCATGCGTGTTCAATCATTTTCTGGAAAATTGGTGCTGATAACCGATGATGAACCAATGAATAAAGTCGTATGAAATCTTAAAAAGATGAGATTTCGCGTTTTTTTGTGCTACTAAATATGAACAGTTCTTGATTTTTTTAATAACATTTTTGATGTACCGGTCAAGGTACGCATAGCATACACACACACATACACACACACAAATTGCAGTGCATTTCGGAGGAGTAATTTTTACAGTAAACATCAATTCTTGCATTCAAGCATTTTTAAAACTCGGATAAATGGTGAGACTGACCTTTTCGAGAGAAATATGTTCGTTGTTTGCAGATAGCGTACCTCAAGACTTTAGATATATACTGCACTACCAAGTCTCTATTATCACATAGAGGTGCAGCAAAATCATAGACCCGAATGGTGTGCTGTCTCCTTGTAAGTGGCTTGCCAACCGACATCTACTGGTCTTACATATGCTGCTTGATTGTTACGCACATGCTTTCTAGTTTCTCTCAGATGTATGAAAAGCCTCGCAGACTTCAATTACCTCGTAATAGGTAGCTGGAAGTGAATCCTGGGTACATTGTTCTTTAGACATGGGGACTGTTCAGTGTAGCAAGTCCTTATCCACGCAAAGAGCGACCCATATAACGCAGATGCACGCTATGTAAACATCAATTTCACATACAGTCCACACCCAAAACGATGCTACAACATTCATTTCCATTTTTTAATGACCGCGGTGAGACTCACAGAACCGTATTTACGGTATAAAAATTAACATGTGAACAAACAAAAAAAATGGCGTCAAGTAGGTTGGCTTTACACTTCCTATGCATCGCCGTTATCAGTTCATAAATGATTGTGTTCAGCCCAAACTAGAGCCTCTGAAAAAAAAGACAGCCAAACAGGTAGTGCATCTGGAAACATTACCTCCCCCATCACTTATACCGGGCTGACGTGGCAGCTCATAGGAGACACTATGCTATAAAAAAAAGTGATAAACCATCCCAACCACCTAGAACTTCCATCCCAGGTTTTTTTTACCTCTAAAAGGACCCGGTAACATGCCTCTGGTAAAAGTGATTTCGGTTAATTTTGCTAAATTTCTTCTTTTTTTATACTCCAACCACCACGAAGGCCTAAGGCCTAAACACCCAGGGGGTATCGTGGGGCTATAGGGGGATACAGGGGAAAATATGTTATGCGCCTTGGCATCCCGAACAAATATTTCAATGGGACACAGGGCCCCAACCTCAACGGATCTCAAGATATAGACCGTCCAAGTCAGTATAATGGGGTATCAGCTCTACTCGAATATCTGTTTTAAGTGGAAGTGTGATTTCGGTTGATTTTGCTAAATTTTTTATATTTTATGTTTTTTGACATCCTGAACAAATGCCTTAATGGGCACAGGCTCCAAAACCCAACGGGTCAGTATAATGGGGTTAAGGTTCTACTCGAAGATCTGCTTCCAATGGAAGAGTGGCTTAGGTCTAAATAAGTTGGGATCGCTGAGCGATTTTTATTCCTTTTCCTTTTCAACTTTCTTTTATATTGCCACTGGATTCATTTTCAAAAACTGCAAAGATTTTGCATCCTTGGCGTAGTAGAGACATTGTGTAGAAGTTCCATCGAAATCCGAGTGATACTTCTCAAGTTATGGGCGGTTATAAGATTAGCGGACAGACCGACGGACTGACAGAAATGAATTACATGTCCTTTCGTGATGTACATGTCAGATAACGCCCAAAAAACATAATATTCTATTTTTGACCACCAGTATGCGTGAGAAGTAAAAATGGCGTTGAGTAGCATGACACTGTCCTTCCCACGCAATTCTGGGAAAATTTAGTATGTATGAATTATATATCTGAGTTACATTTTGCACACTCTGGTATCTTTATTAAAAAGATATCGCGTATTCCTGGGTAGCTGGAGTTGTAAAATGTGTGATATTGTGTCTAAGAGTACGCATATTGCCCATGATCCCCAACCAGAAATTTTCTGAAAAAGATCGGGACCTTAGAAATGTCAACCAACTAAAATTGAACGATTTTTATTTTTACGTTTTCAGTCCGTAGCTCCACTACCTACAAGTCTATTTTCAAAATCTAAAAGCTTTTTCTTCCTTAGCATAGTGATAACGTTGTGACGAGATTAGTATGTTCAACCTCTACTAAAATTCCATCAAAATCTGACCACTACTTACAGTAAGAACACGGATTAGGGAACAGACAGACAGACTTTAGCCTCGGGGTCGGTAACAATGATATATTTATTTGTGAGAGTCCTAAAAAAAATAAAGTAGTTCGAATAATTATCAGCCTTGGCATGTTTCCCTCTTCTTGGTGATGGATAGCTGACTTCCTCTATGGTCGCAGGACATCTGTTGAACTGATGGGTTCTCCGCTTCATCCAATGATGTCAACGCGGATGTTCCCCAAGGTGTTTGTTCGACGTTGTTCCTCTCGATGATGTTGAGATCGATAACTCTTCTCTAAAGGACAGTTTCGAGACCTTTTCGCATGGATGGGCCGTCGGCTGTTTTAAATACTATATTGAAGTGTTAAAGGCGGCTCTGCCAATCAAAGCTTATTACACACCTCTTTTGTCCTAACAAATGGGCACACCCTCCTTGTAATATATACCTTTGGATATGACATTGGATTTTTGCCTGTCGGCGAAATCGTGTACTATTGTTATGTATGCGCAAATTAAAATAATTCAGCTCTATTGACTACTCACCTGAAATCAGCACCAGGAAAATAAACAGAGAGATATAAACATAAAACACTTCTACGGTTCATGACTACATATTATAGTTTCAAATTTTACGACTAAGTATTACGTTTATCCTAGCATATTAAACGTGAATACGTTGAGTTTATTTATAAAATAGGTGTGCATAAATTCTATGTCCATATGCATGCATGTACATTTCAGCAAACTGGAAATATCTCAAGAACTGTTATATTTATTAAAATCCTCAGGCGCTTAGAGTTATATCAGGAATTGGTACAATTATGTCACACTGTAATTGAGGTACTGATTAGTAATAACTGACAAGTGACAAGTTGTATGAATGATTTGAAAAGTTAAAAGCATTAGTTAAACTAAATTTTTTTAAGGCGTTCACTAGTGAGAAATAGCATTTCTTAGGTAAATAAGGTGTGTTTACCAAGTTTCATGCACTTGTAGCAACAACAGATAAAAATGGATATTTTGTATTGTAAGCTTTAGAACTATACTATACTACTTTCAAAACACCTTACCCACTTATTTGGTTCCTGTTTCGTCTGTCTCCAAGATTAGACTTAACAGCTTTACTGTGCTGATTAGTTCTTAATGAGCACGAAACAGCGCTGTCTCCGACCAGCAACTACTAAAAAGTATAGAACTATCTGTTTACATTCCAATTGTTGCAGGCATGTCAGAAATTTACAATGCTGTATGTCCCTCAGTGGGTAACCGTATTCATACGTACTTAATAATGCATCTTCCATGACGTAATGAGGAAAACTATTTGTTATTAGGTTATTTTAAATAAAAATTCGATATGACAACTATAGTCGAAATAACGAAAGATGACGATTACGTCATCGTTTTAGTCTGTAGCAAACACAAACGACAGCGATTTGTGAATATTTTTAATGAAGTTTCAGATATGCTAGACAGAGACAAACAGAATTTTATTGTCTAAACAAACTGTATTGCTAATATGCATGTGTCCGACAAATATAGACAATGTTTTCATGTTGCATGATCGATCATATTTGAAAGATGAGTAGTTAGGTTACGTTAAAGCAGGTTAGGTTGTTTTCGAATAATACTTTGGTCTTTGGTGTTTCTGTCTTAAGGTATTCTAATCATGACTGGTTTTTCAAAGCTCCATACTAAGATTATTATTACTCAAAACTATGAAATAAAATGAAAATAAAAATAATCATTGAAATAACATAACTTCGCAAAATCATAATATAAATTTGTTGTCATCATTCCTGACATCGTGATTTCATCATCGACGTACGACCATTGATTACTTCAGTACAATTTATGATATGACGTAAAGGTCATCCTGTCATTCTGACTATATAGTCGGACAACTCTGAAGCCTCAGAAATTGAAAACATCGCATACGTAGTTATCGTATAAGAGGCGTTAACGCATTATTCATAATTCGAATGTGTCATTGTGAGTTTTCGTGTTGATGCAGTAACTTGTCATTCGAATTTTCTTTATTTTTATCCGCAATAGTTTTTTCCATGTCTGTGAAATTAATAATGGGCAGACACTGGCTACGCATGTGAAATTATATCCCACAATACAGAAGAACATGTTTCGTTTCATATGTATGTGTATGTTTTGTTTTCGGTTCTCAGTGGCAATAACCTTAAGTTGGATGTTTTAATGCCATTCGATTCTGATGTTCACTTTGTACATGCAATTTTATTTTTTTCTCTTCCATGGACAGCATACTATGTTTAGATGTATCCAAGTTATGGGTAAATTATTTTTCATCGTTCCCCAATTCAATCAAAACTTCACATTTTCTATGAGATGCATATTTGTTATGTAACATAAGTTTTTCTCTCCATACCTCTTTATACTTTGGTGCTTCTAAAATGTATATATCTATACTATAAATAAAATCAAGCCCCTGCAGTAGCAGGAAGATACGTCTGCAATTCATCTTTGAGAAATCTCAATTTGACTAGTAGTGCTTGCAAGGAACACATTTTTCTAGTTGCTGAGAATCCTATTTAGAGTTGCCTGACATATATAATTAAATAAAAATAAACCATTTCTCTTTTCGCTAGATACTGCTGAAATCGTCATTACTGACCTCAATTCCTTACTGAGGAGAGGCATTTCTCTTCCTGAACGAAAAACAAGACGGGACTTCAAAGTTGCAATATTCTTGTTCACTGTATCAAATAAAACAAGTTGACCTAACAATTTATTACTTGATTTATATATTGTACCACATAAGTGAGCCCTCGAATACCGATCCTATGTTACGTAACTATTGTAGATCGCGCTTCGAACGTGTAACCTTGCAAATCATATGTTCCCCAAAGTTGCCATTTTCAGGCTTACCGCACTACGCCCTGGCCTATCGACATGTGCACAACGGCGTATTTGTGATTTTATGAATGATTCAAAAGGTCTATATTTTTGAGTAGTAAGTAACTCAACTCCGACCACTTGAAAGTCGACCGTGTGGTGCGACACGTCTATGCATAGCACAGAACGTCGATTTTGAGTTTCCAGCGTATAGGATGAGGAAAGTCAGCTTGGCAACCCATTGGTAAGTGGCGACCGTCAGACTTTTACTTGCGCACAAGTTAACTATTGAAAAACTCATCTTTATGGCGATACAAAAACAACGATACTGAAATTAGGGCAGTCCAGTTGAATTCCGTCATATGTGGTTTATAGCGAGCGCCGTTAATTAAATTATAATTAATCCTTATCGGCTTAGATAAATCGATACTTTAAAGGAAATAACGCGCTCACGCTGGATAGAAACAGCGCAGCGTCGTGTAAGATTTCTGCAAGCAAATACACCCACGTCTAGCTTTGACATAGCATATCGAATTTCACACAGCAGGGCAATTCTAAAAATTACACTAATTTCTTAGGCGATTTATTTTTTTATCGAATGACACAAAGAAAATCTAATGTATTAATTAATTGAAGGGCTTGGCAAGGCGGAAATTATAAATACTATCGAAGGATAAAAGTATGTGTTGTCTCTGTAGCTTTAAAACCAGAATCAGTGTCTTCATCTCTTGTAACACACATCTGATAATTTATATGATTACTTGAATAGACTAAATCAAATATATCGAACAATCTCAAAGGAAGCCACGTCGATCACAAAAGCGAAATAGAATACAATGGTAATGTCAATAGAGCGAACAGGACGCTAAAGAACCAGCTGATATGTGGCAATAAAAACGTCATTTGAAGGCTCCCCTTCATTAGTTGAATCAGGAACGGCAACGTCAGAAAGTTGAAACTGCGTCAAGTCCAGCGTCAGCGGAATCCCTGTTTATATAATAGTTTAACCTCAAGCACATGATTCAAGTCCTGCGATAAGGCAATGGTACGGTGGCGTTGCGGAACGTCAAATTTTATAACTCGACCTTAATAGGAGGAATGCTTATTATGCGGTGTAAGAACCCTTCATTTCGACGGAAGTTGCGATGATGTATTGTATCAGATATGCTCTGGCTCATCGATGTCATTGGACTGAACAACGCGTGTCCTGCTATCGATGCCCGCATGTCGGAAGCGCAAGCACAAAGGACTGTGAGAATACTAATTTGAAGCGTAGGATCACATGGGTCGCCTGCTCGAGTATCTTAGGTAATTTGGGCCGTTATTTTATTATTGCATATTTTAGTTATCGCTAGCAACAAGCGAACGGTACTCGGTAATTTGGGATGCTGAATTCGAATATGATCATTAAAAATTGAAAGTGTTGTGTGGACGAATAACACGAGGCACAGAATTAGTCGTCTGGGGCCACCCGTTAATCCCAGCACTAAATTGATCGGCACGGGTATTACGTATCTTGAAAAGTGACATTATGCCGATTTTTGTTGACATTTTATTGTTTTTTTGTGTCATTATGTTATTCTACAAGATGTTAACTTAGCACTAGCTGATGGACAACTTGTTTTGTAGTTGTATGTGTTGCCTAAAAGTCATGAGAATTCAGTTATCAATGTTTGGCTCTGATGTGATGTAAAATCATCTTCAGAGATGGCATACTGGAGGTAACGGCAATGCATAGATGCGTAGTGAGGATTTGTGCGCTAATAATATGTGTTGATGATAATTTCATTGGATTCATGTCTCAAATACACTTTTTTGAGATTCAAAGCTACAAATTAGTTGCGCACTTTATCTTATTCATTCTGCAAATCACATGAAAATTTGCTGAATTTCAAAAATGAGAGAGATAATAAATAATTATATTCACTCTACACTGTCGAATTACAAGTGGGCACGGCTGTGATTTCCCGTAATTCTCCTCAAAGTTTTCGAAAACACAAAAAAGTAAAAAATCGTAATTGATAACTTTGAACCTGTCTTCAGAAAGGACAACATATAAATAACCCGTCAGGCTCAGCTAATAGATTTACTACATCGGCAGCATTATTCAGTAATGCTTTTCTCGCTCAGCAAATATCACTGATTTTATACGCATGCAGACCAGTACGCACAATCATCCAGATGCGATCTTGCTATTCCATCAACTTTCTTCTCAGAGATGAAAACTATAGACTACTCGGCTTCACAAAACGTATGCAACCAACAATGCGTGTATGCGTCTAGTTGAGCCATTCCTCCATAGACGGACGCTCGCAACCATCCTAGTGAGCAAACGTGGAATGACTGTTTGTACCCTAAAAACAACTTAGTCTGCAAGATGACATTTTTTAGGCTTTTTTGACGTTTTATATGTTTTTCACATAATACCCGTGCCGTTTTCAACCATCTCATCATGGGATAGATTTGGCTCGTTTTTGGCAATAGGTAGAAGCAGTTCATGAAAATATTTATCTCGTTCGATAATTATCTTTGCGACTGGATTTTAAACTGTGCAAAGACGTTTTATTTCAAGGTCAGACTTGTCTAAAAGGTCCAATACTGTTTTTTTCTTCTTTATTCACCTGGGTTGCCTAGATTTGCATTATTTATTGAAAAACTTCTGAACTGGTGAAATCAAAAAACAAAAGTGTACATTATTAGAGATTGTTTAATTGGAGTATTTAAATTTGAAACTTATATCTTGAAAAAAAAATTAAATACAAAAAACAACAATCCGAGGTGTTTCGAAGCGGTTAACCAACCAAATACTAACCGCGCCCGACGCCGCTTAACTCCGGCGATCGGATGAAAGATTGAGGGCGACTCTATCCCTGACATTATTCTTGTGTAAAATAGTTCCTAGAACTAGTTCGTTTTACTGAGCGCGACCTATTGAACTAACTCACCGAAATGAACTAAAAAGCACGTTACTATCTTATATCATCATTGACTGGTATGACTTAGTAACATTACCGTGGCTGTGGGTGTGGTCTGTATTTTCTGTAGGACAGGGAAGAAAATGGGCCAATGCTTGGTTGATTGGATCCTCTTAATTTTTTTATTTTTGATATACATGCTCGTAACTGACTTGCCGAAAATAATCATTTTCAAACTGATTCCTTACTTGACGCCATCTTTTTAGAGTCTTGTTCATTTTCCATTATCTTCTCACAGTGTAGGCCACGATTTCATGTAGAGCATTGTATATTTCCGGTAAGGTACAATATCTAGGGCGCGATATTGTTAACCTTATAAATAACGTTTAGTGGCAGAAATCCGATATGGTAGCCTGTCATAAGGCATCAAATATCAATAGCAACCCATTCACATAATACCATGCGACAATATTGTTATGAAAACTATTATATTCAGAGGTGGTCGCATTATTCAAGCATATTGTGATTTAATATGCTTTATCGGTCGGCTGTTTTTGCAATGCTCCAATGAAATGTATTATATTGGTTCTGCACGCTCGGGTGATTGATTTTATATAACAACTCGATGGTCACGTAGCGAACTTAGTTACCTGTAAAATAGCTGCTGAAACTGAGCTCGTGGGTTACCTAGCGATAAACATAATGAGCAAAATGCAGTAATAATTTGAATAACCAATAAGGGGTTTTCAAAAGAACATCCATTTTACTTCCCACGCCCATGTCGAGGCTGCTTGCTCCAGTCCTTTCGCTCCTCTTCCAGATATCTTACGAATCCGGCACTTTCCCAGAAAACTGGAAATTTGCTCAAGTCCAACCCTTCCCAGGGAAAAAAAGACCAACCTTACAACTATAGCTCTGCTTTATGTCGCAGAACATATAACACTGAAGACGTGGGAACTGCTCTTTGAACGGTGGCAACACTGTCTGGAGATCAGGAAGACCTATCTGAGGAATGCCGAGTATGCATCTGGAATGAGGAATGCCATAGATGTGATTGGGATTTCATTTGCGCATCATTTGAGATCTGCTGAAAATGATACTGCCGATATTGAATGATTGCCTCATGAACCTGTATCCATAAAAAAAACAATAAACGTAATATCTCTTTTATCAGTTTTGCTAGGGACAAGTTTCAGAATAATGAAATCTAATACTAATTATGTTGCACAAAATACATCTATTTTTGACAAATAATCACATGTAGTAGTGTGGTATAAAAATTGTATTACATGAAAATAGTGTATAATACAGTATAGATTTATCACAAATTCATATTGCATTATTTTGCAAAACACAGGTGTTCCTCTTTATTTAATTGCTACTTAATAATTCTGGAACACTACAGAAAACACAATTTATACAATCATTGTAAATAAGCTAGTCACTTTTAATTAGTTTGTTCAGTTCTATGCCTTAAATTTGTTGGCCTAGATCGGTAGAATTTTGCGTTATAGACTTACGGCTTTACCGACATTTTCATGCGATATTTAAATATTCACGTCAAAACACAAGAGCTGTCGTACGTTATATATAACGTTGCCAACTACAAGGTTATAAAGAGGCTGACCTCACGGATAACTATTTCATGTAATTTTAAATAATCTACCAACAACATGCCTTAACAGTTCACCAACTACAGGTTGAACTTTATGACAGTCTCATGAACTGCTACATCTCCCACAATACATTTCTCATCTATACTAAATAACATAAAAAATGCAACACCGACTATGAGTGCTGTAATTTTGAGCATACTTTTACAGGTTTTAGGTCTACTGATAAATAAAACGTGATTAAAACTTTAACTTGAAATTTCGCAAAATAGCTGAGATATCCCACCTTAATGTTAACAATGTGTTGAAGCTCCTCTGTTCGCTACACAGTCGTTGCGGCATTGATTCGATTAGGTGATTGATGTCTTCTTGGTGTATTGTATCCTAGGTCATCTGAATTTGGTTTCGTAGAGAGTCCAATGTTTATGGAGGGTGCGGTGAATTTCGCAACCTTCTTTCCATACATGTTCGATGGGGGAAAGGTCTGGAGATCGAGGCCATTGAAGCAGACTCATTCCGGACGCTTCTGACAAGTCTAAACTAACATGTGCGACATAAGGTCGTGCATTGTCCTGCTGAAAAAGTGGATCTTGCAATGCTTCCAAAAAGGGAAGCAGATGTAGTTGTAAAACTTCGTGGCTATAGCGCTGGACAGTCATGCTACCTCGAATTAACACTGATCGTGACCTGCTGCCGTAAGCTATGGCACCTCATACTATAACACCCACAGTGTGATGAATATGCCGCAGCATATAGAGTGACAAGCCGATTTCTGTCAGTGAGCTGGAGAAAAAAAAGAACAGCGACTTCCTTTCTGACGATAGACCTGGAGGTTTCATATCACCGGTGTTTCACACAAGCTGCATTCATTATTATTTTTTCTGAGAGGTGTTGTCCATACTTAACCTGCTTCTAAGCTGTGAGATATTTAATTACTTGAAGGGTGAAAATAAACCGTTTGATTGAGTTCTTAGAGTGACGGAAGTCCTAATTCCCTTCATATGCGCCCATGCCCCATAATATACTCTTCCTCACGCCTCTGATTCGCCTCTCTGAATGCACGTAGCTCTTCAAGCGTGAGAGATTTAAATAGTAAAAGGATGAAAAATAAACCGTCTATAAATCATGGCACGAACAAAACGCCGTTTTCCGGGATTCGATAAAGATTTTCCAATAATTTTCCACGTGACGCGCGGCGCCGCTTCCTCCTGCCTCCCCCCTCTCCCTGCCTGTCTGAGTGGGAAATTTTATTACGGGGGGAAAGCGCCCCAGGGACAACGGGGAAACTTTTAATAAGTCACTTCCGATGCCCTGCAGTTGTAGGCAAAAGTTCAAGATGCTTTGAATCAATATACCAAGGATTGTCCAGAAGGGACTACCACTAAAGCAATGCTTTGAGGTTGCGCTACCCACTATGATGAAATGCATATGCATGGCGTTAGGAATATAGCGGGTTTTAGCGGGTACGCCTAATTTTCCTTATATCTACACTCAGGGTTGATACGCTTTTCGGATATGGTCTTATGATTTGGGGTGCAAAAGGTAACTAAGTCACATTTCAATAAAAACCTGACCATTTTATCACTGGTTATAAATCGATATGTAAAAAATTCTTGAATTCTAATAAATATACGTTAGTGTTTAAATTTCTTTGTCACTGAGTATATCTATGTTTCAAGATGATTTTTTGATAGTTCGCTAATAGATGACGTTTTCGAAGAAACACTATATCCCACACGCTTTTAAGCCCAGAACAGATTAAGCCACTTAAGTTCCAAGATGGGCGCCAAAGAGAAATTAGCCGATGGTGAAAACAATGGATGTTTCAATAATACAGAGGACAAAGATGGTTCTGGACTCAGCTCAAATGACAGTGTGAAAGACAAACTTTATCCTCAGACTGATAGTTCTGATAGTGAATCCGAGCGAGTAACTTAGGCAATTAAAAAATATGTGGCTTATGACTTTAGTGCCGTTGTAGATGTGGCTTATGTTTTTGTTTACTTACTCTAACTATTTTTGTATCAGTTTCTCAATAGCACTAGATCATGATTTTAGACTACTCTCGTAGACAGCCAGGAACGCGTTAATAATATGTAATTTTGTGTCGTTTACGCCCTTCTAAACCAAATAAATTTAATGCGTAACTTGTGATTTTCTTCAGGAACATTCAAAATCTTTTCGAAATAGATAACATGTCACAAAGGACTAATGGAAAAACAGAGCTTTTAGCATTTGGCTTCATATGTTTATAAAACAGTTTTTAAAATACTCTTGGAGTACAACATTATCTTCATTGAGGCTCCAAGTCACAGTATTTTAAAAATTGTATGTTACGAAAATAGGTTACATTTTTTCGATTCTGTTGTCACAAAATCTTTGCTCACCAAAGGCACTTCAATCGAAATTAAGCAAGAAACGTGATGTCAGTATTTACGTAAAACTTATAACTTCAGATTTATCGAACTAATGCGAATGTGGCCTATTACCCCAAGTCTTTCAATTTTTATCGGTCAAGCTTCCTGACCTGACAAAGGTTATAGCTGAAAAAAGTTTTGGAGTTGATTTAGGAAACTCCAAATATTTCTTCTTACTTTAAGTACCTTAGAGTGGGATTTCACCTCGCATCTTTCAGTAGCAAAAATAAAATGAATACAAATATGGTTAAAAGGGTGACAATAAAAACATAAAACATAAAATTATAACAACCTACGTCCAATCAATGAGTTTTATTTGCTTGTAGCAACAGCAAACGAAAATGTAAATTTTGGATTGAGAAATTCATGGAGGAGGCAAACTTAAAAATTGTTATCTCTGTTCATCTAGATCTAGACTAACTTCACGGGTATATCGGATGCATGGATCATATACCTGATTCTATGGAATGTCCCAGAAGTCCCATTTTCTATTCCAAATCGCGGTGCTCTACCATTTCTTACTTTACGTCTACTGGCGATGAAGTATCGTAATCGTGAAAATTTTCGAAACTGAGGTAGCATCTTTTTTGGATGTCAGTCAGTCTGTCCGTTATCCCTATAACCCCCTATAACCTGAGAAGTTTCGATGAAATTGCTTCCCAGTGTTACTACTATCCCAAGGAAAGCTTTGTAGTTTTTGAAAATCGGTCCAGTGGCATCAGAGAAAAAGTTTTAAAATGAAAAAGAATAAAAATAGACCATTATCATTTAAATAAAAAAATACAGGTGAAGAACTCAAATTTTTGATGTTAGTACATTCATACGATCCCAACCTTAGTAATTATATATGCACCTATTAAGCATATTTACACAGACGTCACGTGACAGGATGCGTAGCACGATTGCGAAATCGGTTTTTAGGAAGTGGTCTTCGCACATACAAGCAGCGTATCTCAGTCTATTTCTAACTTAACAATTGAACGAAAAATCTCCCGCAACTTTTCTGTAAAAGCTTCAAGCAGCACATTGTTCTCACCATTAAAGAAACAAGCACCGAAAGCAAAGCAGCGAATTCCTAGCGAAATAGTTGCGGGAAAGTTACCACTGAAGCCAATAACTTGTGCTGTGCTCCGCCTGGAAAACTGTTGAGAGAAAATATTTAAGCCGGAAAGTTCCAAGGTGCGACATAGTTCAGATGCTTGGAAGCTTGGGCAACTCGACAGTTGAGGTATGCACTCTCCGAATTCTATGGTAATTGTTTTATTTAACAATGAATTTTCTGGGATAACATGGGTGCAAATGCATTATGCGCCATTTTGACTTTAGAGGAGATAAAGCCAACACGGTTAGAGAAATTAGAGGAAAATTATCACATCCAAACAATAATTTACTTTTTCTCTTTCTCTTCCCAACAAAATATTCTGAAAACTGAAGAAAAGTTTCGAACCAAAGTTGTAGGAGTTGGGAAGGCAAAATAATGGGGGCCTTGAAAATGACCTTGACCACGACCTTTGAAGTCATTTCGACGTCAAGTAAATATTTTAAAATAGGATTGAATAGAACAGAATAGATCAGAAAAGATTAGAATAGAACACAATAGAATAGAATGGAATGAAACCGAACGGAGCAGAACAGAATAGAATACAGCAGAACAGAATAGAATAGAATATAATAGAACAGAATAGAAAGACTAGAACAGAATACAAGAGAAAAGAACAGAATAGAACAGAATAGAACAGAATAAATCAGAGTAGAACAGAATAAAACAGAATAGAACAGAATAGAACAGAATAGAACAGAATAGAACAGAATAGAACAGAATAGAACAGAATAGACAGAATAGAACAGAATAGAACAGAATAGAAACAGAATAGAACAGAATAGAACAGAATAGACAGAATAGAACAGAATAGAACAGAATAGAACAGAATAGAACAGAATAGAACAGAATAGAACAGAATAGAACAGAATAGAACAGAATAGAACAGAATAGAACAGAATAGAACAGAATAGAACAGAATAGAACAGATAGAACAGAATAGAACAGAATAGAACAGAATAGAACAGAATAGAACAGAATAGAACAGAATAGAGAAGAATAGAACAGAATAGAACAGAATAGAACAGAATAGAACAGAATAGAACAGAATAGAACAGAAAGAACAGAATAGAACAGAATAGAACAGAATAGAACAGAATAGAACAGAATAGAACAGAATAGAACAGAATAGAACAGAATAGAACAGAATAGAACAGAATAGAACATAGAACAGAATAGAACAGAATAGAACAGATAGAACAGAATAGAACAGAATAGAACAGAATAGAACAGAATAGAACAGAATAGAACAGAATAGAACAGAATAGAACAGAATAGAAGAACAGAATAGAACAGAATAGAACAGAATAGAACAGAATAGAACAGAATAGAACAGAATAGAACAGAATAGAACAGAATAGAACAGAATAGAACAGAATAGAACAGAATAGAACAGAATAGAACAGAATAGAACAGAATAGAACAGAATAGAACAGAATAGAACAGAATAGAACAGAATAGAACAGAATAGAACAGAATAGAACAGAATAGAACAGAATAGAACAGAATAGAACAGAATAGAACAGAATAGAACAGAAGAGAAAAGAAGAGAACAGAATAGAACAGAATAAACAGAATAGAACAGAATATAACAGAATAGAACAGAATAGAACAGAATAGAACAGAATAGAACAGAATAGAACAGAATAGAACAGAATAGAACAGAATAGAACAGAATAGAACAGAATAGAACAGAATAGAACAGAATAGAACAGAATAGAACAGAATAAACAGAATAGAACAGAATAAATAGAATAGAACAGAATAAACAGAATAGAACAGAATAGAACAGAATAGAACAGAATAGAACAGAATAACAGAATAGAACAGAATAGAACAGAATAGAACAGAATAGAACAGAATAGAACAGAATAGAACAGAATAGAACAGAATAGAACAGAATAGAACAGAATAGAACAGAATAGAACAGAATAGAACAAATAGAACAGAATAGAACAGAATAGAACAGAATAGAACAATAGAACAGATACAACAGGATACAACAGATACAACAGATACAACAGGACACAGGATACAACAGGATAGAACAGGATAGAACAGATAGAACAGGATAGAACAGGATAGAAAAGGATAGAACAGGAAAAAAAAAACAGGATAGAACAGGATAGAACAGGATAGAACAGGATAGAACAGGATAGAACAGGATAGAACAGGATAGAACAGGATAGAACAGGATAGAACAGGATAGAACAGGATAGAACAGGATAGAACAGGATAGAACAGGATAGAACAGGATAGAACAGGATAGAACAGGATAGAACAGGATAGAACAGGATAGAACAGGATAGAACAGGATAGAACAGGATAGAACAGGATAGAACAGGATAGAACAGGATAGAACAGATAGAACAGGATAGAACAGGATAGAACAGGATAGAACAGGATAGAACAGAATAGAACAGAATAGAACAGAATAGAACAGAATAGAACAGAATAGAACAGAATAGAACAGAATAGAACAGAATAGAACAGAATAGAACAGAATAGAACAGAATAAAACAGAATAGAACAGAATAGAACGAATAGAACAGAATAGAACAGAATAGAACAGAATAGAACAGAATAGAACAGAATAGAACAGAACAGAATAGAAAGAATAGAACAGAATAGAACAGAATAGAACAGAATAGAACAGAATAGAACAGAATAGAACAGAATAGAACAGAATAGAACAGAATAGAACAGAATAGAACAGAATAGAACAGAATAGAACAGAATAGAACAGAATAGAACAGAATAGAACAGAATAGAACAGAATAGAACAGAATAGAACAGAATAGAACAGAATAGAACAGAATAGAACAGAATAGAACAGATAAGAACAGGAATAGAACAGAATAGAACAGAATAGAACAGAATACGATAGAACGAATAGAAAAGGATAGAACAGAATAGAACGGAATAGAACGGATAGAACGGAATAGAACGGAATAGAACGGAATAGAACGGAATAGAACGGAATAGAACGGAATAGAACGGAATATAACGGAATAGAACGGAATAGAACGGAATAGAACGGAATAGAACGGAATAGAACGGAATAGAACGGAATAGAACGGAATAGAACGGAATAGAACGGAATAGAACGGAATAGAACGGAATAGAACGGAATAGAACGGATAGAACGGAATAGAACGGAATAGAACGGAATAGAACGGAATAGAACGGAATAGAACGGAATAGAACGGAATAGAACGGAATAGAACGGAATAGAACGGAATAGAACGGAATAGAACGGAATAGAACGGAATAGAACGGAATAGAACGGAATAGAACGGAATAGAACGGAATAGAACGGAATAGAACGGAATAGAACGGATAGAACGGGATAGAACGGAATAGAACGGAATAGAACGGAATAGAACAGAATAGAATAGAATAGATAGGTGGATACTTTATTGATACCTTTGGTCATTACAAATGAAATAATAAAGTTAATATTGCCATTCAAAGTTTAACAGGAAGACAGTATTTTCTGCTACTAAATTAGTAAGAACATTAAAAAAACTTTTGATAAAAGATTAATATAAATAGAGATAATATATGACTTTGAAGTTGAGTCATTAATTTTCAGATAATGATTGTAGAAGGAAGATAAACCAAAATATGTGTGTAAAAATAAAAAAAAATTTTTACCTTGTTTTATAAAGTATCCTCCCGACAAGTATTTCAGTGCGGACCTGTATTTGATCGTGAGGTCCCCTCTGAGGTCTTAAGTCACCTGATTCACGAGCCCGTTGTACTACATTAACAAAGGCACGAGGGGTTGGTTGCACTCGATTGGGAAACCGATCCGCATAAACATGTGCCATTTTTTATTTCGTTTGAGCCACGCAACAGATACCACCATTTACTGACACTGACTGTATACAAATGAATAAAATAATTGTAAAAACATCGTTCCAAATTCTTTCGCTTTTTTGTTTCCGACGCGATGAACCGATACGGCGGATTATATCCGTTGTCGCCAAACACGAGCACATAATATAATTATTGAGACAGGGCGGTACTCAAACTTCCAAAGGGCTATAACTTTGTTACTTTAATTTTACCAGAAAAATGGTAAAGGAAAAAAACATTTCTTTTGATCAGATCTACTCTCTATTAAAATAAATGACTCAACTTCGAAGTCACCCTGTATATACAGGGTGACTTTGAAGTTGAGTCATTAATTTTCAGATAATGATTGTAGAAGGAAGATAAACCAAAATATGTGTGTAAAAATAAAAAAAAAATAAAAAAAATGTTACCTTGTTTAATAAAGTATCCTCCCGACAAGTATTTCAGTGCGGACCTGTATTTGATCGTGCGGTCTTGGAGCAGCATGCCCTCACCTGTGAGGTCTTAAGTCACCTGATTCACGAGCCCTTTGCACTACATTAACAAAGGCACGAGGGGTTGGTTGCACTCGATTGGGAAACCGATTCGCATAAATCCGTGATGCATCCGGGAGCATTTTGTAAAGACTGCCCCCCCGTAAATAAGAATCATGTCCACAAGTTCAGCATTTTCGTAAACATGTGCCATTTTTGATTTCGTTTGAGCCACGCAACACACTACTATTCACTCAGGATTTATCGACTGACGAAAAACATCGTGATAAACGTTTCAAATTCTTTCGCTTTTTTGTTTCCGATGCGATGAACCGGTCAGGCGGATTATATCCGTTGTCGCCAAACACGAGCATATAATAGGCAGGGCGGTACTCAAACTTCCAAAGGGCTATAACTTTGTTACTTTAATTTTACCAGAAAAATGGTAAAGGAAAAAAACATTTCTTTTGATCAGATCTACTCACTGTTAAAATAAATGACTCAACTTCGAAGTCACCCTGTATATACAGACAGAAGATATATGTCATGTGGAGATATACTGATAATCACTATGGAGCAACAATGTACCTACTCACACAAGTAGACCCCCTTTTTGCATCGGAATTGAAAAGATGACATTTGATGTTAAGATATGTCCATCACCATGAACTTGACTAGCACCTCAAAGGCGGTTTCAAGGTATAGTCAAGACGTTGAAAACAATCTGCTGTAGCAAAATTGCTCTACACATTGACTATGACACAGACTATGACATTGACTATGACATTGACTATGACCTTGACTATGACCTTGTCTATGACCTTGCCTCTTACTTTACCTATGATCTTGATGAAGTATGTCATGTTTACACTGCAAATAGAAAAAGCAGAAAATGTTACGTCCGAATGTGACCTTGACCTCACAGTCTAGGACGTGTCAAGCCTAAATCTCAGAGCAAGGTAACATTCAGACGTAAATAGGGTTTTCAATCATTTGGACAAATAGCAAAAGCATTTTACAAAAATAAGTACCTATTTTAACAAAAAATGTATTTCCTAAAAAGGCACGAGAACTACCTAACTGTTGTAAAATATGAAAAATCCTCTGCTGTGGGAGAATTCCATCCTATCCGTTTTGACACCAATATCAAACAATAATTCAAATTTTACTATACAGAACTAATCTTTACAATCTGTATAAGTAGCTTCGGCATTCAATATTTGTATAGAAAGGTGACTGCAATTCTATGTACCGTCCCAGGTTTCGAGTGTTACTGCCCATATATGGAAGGTGTCTCCAGCCTTTAATGGTCTTATGGTTCAAGAATTTAATTTATCTGAAACTACTCATTCGCAACATAAAACTATTTCCTAATAAGATCAGCCTATAAAGCTGATTCCATAACTACTATAATGTTGAGTATTAAGAGTTCACTAGGTTACCAGGTTGGTTCTCACGTTATAGGCGGTAATGTCTTTGGCATTCTAGAAAGTAGGAATTCCTGGCTTGGATATTTTGCCTATGTAGTGGGCCTACAGTAACGTTACCACTAATATTGTGAAACTGAAACATTTTACACTTCAGCCGGTGCAAATGGTAGTCCTTTAGGAGGTTTATAATCCATATGAATGCTGTGTCACCTACCTAGCAAAAAGACTTTTTTTATACGTGAAGCAGGTTATTTAAATCAATTTTCCATAGAATAAAAAAGCTGGAGACTTTTGTGGGCTTTGGCTTCTCAGATGGTTCAATCTCATAAAAATGGCGTCAAGCAGGTCGGCTCTGCATTCCCGCGCAACGCTGTCTTCAGTTCATGAAGGATTATGTTCAGCACCAGTTAGAGAAAAATTAGCTTGACCATGTATAACGGATCAAGTAAATCAAACAGGCCCATATTATTAGCCCATAGACATTATTACTCTGCCCTGCCAGTAGTACCGTCCATCTGTCAGCAGCGCGTCCGCACAATGCGACAGCTCGGCGGCGCGGTGGTAATGGCAGGACACTCATCGAGTTCATACCGCTCGCCGGTGAGCCCATCAAGTTTTGAGCGCAAATGTACGGGGGAATATATGATGTGTGAAATATGGCTAATAGGTCCATAGTATCACGTCAAAAAAACCTATAAGATGTCATCTGGCAAACTAGGTTGTTTTTAGGGCGCAAGCAGTCATTCCGCGTTTGCTCACTAGGATCGTTGTGAACGTCCATCTAAGGAGGAATCACTCAACTAAACTAAGCGCATTATTGGTTGCATATGTTTTGTGAGACCAAACTACAGAGTTTTTATCTCTGAAAAGAAAGTTGGTTGTGTTGCAAGATCGCATCTGGATGATTATGTTTATTGGTCTGCATGTGTATAAAATCAGTGATATTTGCTTTGTGAGAAAATCATCACTGAATATGCTGCAAATGAAGTATATCTATTGGTTGTGCCCGATGGGTTATTTTTATGTTGTGCTTTTTGAAGAAAGTTTATGTTTAATGTCATAAATTACGAAAAACTGAGGAGAATTACGGGAAATCATCACCGCGCCCGCGTAGTGTGTAATTACTGTTAGCATGTATATGGCTTGTAATTCGACAGTGTACAGTGAATATAATTATTTCTCATCTGTCTCATTTTTTAAATTTGTACATGTAATTTCCAGAATGGATAAGAAAAAGTGGATGCGCAAATAATTTATTACTAATTATTTGAGACAAGAACCCAATGTAATTATGATCAACACATACAACTTACAGCTTAGACCTCCAGTAATGCCATCTCAGAAGCAGATTTTACATCACATCAGAGCAAAAGATTGATAACAAGCCTCATGACGTTTAGGCAACACGTTCAACTAAGAGCTAAGTTAATATCTTGTAGAAAAACCTACATAATGTAAAGAAAACAGCATAATGTCTAAAAAACCGGCATAATGTCACTTTTCAAGATACGTGATACCCGTGCCGGTTGGAATGGTGTAAATCTTATATCCAAAAATTTATGTATATCTACCACTCCCCACCCCCTATTGCCTCGAATTTTTAAACTCCACAAAGGTTAGTGAACAGACCGAGAGACAGACCGATGCAATCCTAGACACATTTTTTTCTGCAGGCTTTCAACTTTTCCTCACTATATCTATTCTTGTGGAGGAGAATCGAAATACGCAAAATTGATTTAGCCGAAAGCTTTTACCTAGGTACGAGACCTCAAATACAATTGGAATAAAAACTGGATCTGATTTTTACTAAGGCCCACCGTCCGTCGAGATACTTGATCCGGTTGGATTCGTTTGTTTTTCTTCCTTTCAACCAACAAGAAACTTTGATAATATACCGGTTAAATTTGTACTGGATGGTGAATAACGTAATCTGATGCGGGGGAGATCACGTAACAAGAATATTGATACGATATATTTAAATCGCAACGATTGATGGTTTTTTCATCATCGTTACAGTACTGATCAAAGTTTGGACTCCACGTAGACACAATTGGTTCTTCGCTGTAGGCCATTATAGGTTTTTTTGATCATTGAAGAAAAGTTCCTGGTAATATCTCTAGAAACCGTTTTAAAATTATAAGTAACTTAAGTTCCTTTTAGCCCTAAAAATGGCTACTTTCAAAGCTTAAGAACCCAGTTCGAAATTACTATTTGTCAGGTTGCACAAATTATCCTCTAGACGACTACCTAGAATATTTTGAGCTTACTGTATTCTAAAGCATTGTTATTTAAGAAACGTCTGACAGAATTTATGGCCGGCGGGAAGTGTCTGGCAGTACTAAATATTACATCGTAATAATGTTTTACAAAGTACATATACAGGCTGTCCTCTAACTAGGGACTTTTCTTTAAACGGCGTATAGATCGTGGAAAATAAGCAGTTTTGTTCTAGTAACAAGATTACCGAGATGTTAGACTCTGCAAAATCAATGAAACCTAAACAGAACCTAATCCGATCCTGCACTTCGATCAGATCAAACGTGAATACGAACTATGCGGATCAGTACTCGTCCAGGCGCTGGTCGCGTTGGCAGACAAAACCTTTACACATCGGTCAAAAAATAACAAAAATGGCACACTTATACAGCAATATCGGAGTGGTCCAAATTATTTCAATTTACGGTGAGTGTCTTCGAAATATTACCGAGGCTTCGCAAGTGCATGCAGATCGCTTTTAATGATCCTTCGTTATTTATTTTTTTGTTTGGGGCGAAATGTTTAGTGTATAAAACTGAGGTGAACACGGTTGATGAACTACGTGTGTGAGTTTAGCATTCTGCTGCATTCATTCGGGAAAAGCAGTCCATTCTAAAAGCCTAGGACGTCGAGCATATACATGTGTCTTTGAATCTATCGCAGACAATTTTGGACAATACTTACAAGATGTATACTTGATATTTTTTTCTTTTTTCACTGATGTTTCATCACGTATTCGCTTTGTTATTACAAACTTACTTGTTTCTGAAAAGGAAAGTCCCAACTTTTAGGACACCATGTATAAACTCTATGCAATGCCCCACGGTTTGTCTTTCAAAAAATAAGCAATGTCTGACAGCCCCGAGATCCTGCACTATATGCCACATTCAATATCATATTACATTACTAATTTGTCTGTACTATAGTGCCATGGTGGTAAACTGGATTCGCAGAAGCATGCAGAAGGGATTTTATTGAGAAAACAGACATATTCATCAACACCAAAAAAAGCATTGTCGGTAATCTATGCTTCGATATCTACAGAAATTCAATACCACCGTCTCGACGGGAGACCGGCGAATAAAATAAAAGAAAAAAAGTGAAATGTGTTATAAGAATTTTTCCAGTTGTTATCGATCGGCAATAAATCCATAAATACCCATACCAGATAAAACGTTTAGCGATATCTTTCGGAACATGGTTTATTTGCCACAGGATCGCATAGGGATACCTACTGGGAGATGGAAGGCATCGACTCGACCCAGTAGCGTGCCCTACCATCTGTTTTAAGACAATAGCATGTACATCAGCTTTGCTCCTCAGAGTTCTCCTTCTGATGCGCGCCTTGAGCCTGCCTGACTTCAATATATATCCAGAACTGGCCGGTTCGACCGCTCCAGTCTTCGTCGGAAAAATATAAATTCCACTTTTTTGGAGGAACATACTGGCTTCATCTGACCACCTCTTATGTTTATGAAATGTTTGTAGCACTGCTCTGGATATATACTTTCCATGGTAGTGGGATAAGCTTAAAAGCAGGTTTTGACGCAATAGGTTCCAGAAGCCAGGGATCTAGGCTCCTGTTATACCTACAGCAAAGGTTAAATGGGGAATGTTTTAGAGGAAACTTAGTGCTTTCGATAGCCGGCTTTGGATTTACGATCAGTTAATTGGTTTTGAAAATAGCAGCGAAAAAACGAAAATGGCGGAATTTATTTTTTAATGTGGCAGCTGTCAAAATTTTACATTATTTGGACATGTTTTTAAGAAAAATAAGATAGCATGTATGACATGTCTCAATCGTATTTTGTTTTTCAGCAACCCGCCTCAACTTTCATTTTATTATGGCCGCCATATTGGATTTCTTAATTTTTGAAAAGAGTGTAAAATTTTCAGTCTAGTGATGTCTCACAAGTGCATAACAGATTGGAGTATCACCGAAATAGCATCACAGGTAATGTCATGTATTAGTTTTTTTTCCAAGAACGCCATGATTTGTCAGAAAATACCATTAAAAGGCATAAAAAGCACATAAACGCCTTGTATTTTCAACAGAATATTAACGTTAATATCGACTTCACAACATGTCAAACGTTTTGGGACAGATTCCCAACTATGTGTTGAAAAAACAAGTCAGAAAAATCATCGTAAATTTATTTTACACTTGAACGAACAAACTTTTTACAAAATTTTAATGTAATGTAAAAGTCTAATTATCTGAGTGGGTATTAATTTACAAATTTGCAAAATAATCATTTACATCGAGACATTTTTGACAATTATTGGTGACTGTTTTTCGCTAGTGTATTCCAGTTAATATTTCTCACTGCGCTCCCAATTCTTGTCTTACTATTTCTAAGGTTGCGGGAGGATCAAATTCAGATAGACCTCATTCTTTGTGTAACCCCAGAGGTAGAAATTCAAGGGTAAAAGGTCAGGGGATCTAGAAGCCCAAGATATTGAACCATTTAATGAACTTATTCTTTCATCAAATTACTCTCTTAAGAAGTTCCTGACTTGAATGGTGTTATGAGACGCAGATCCATCCTGTTGAAACCAGGTTCTTCTAAACTCATCTTCGGTTAGACTAGCTCGTGAAGCCGGATTTCCTGAACTGATTAATACCCAATTTAAAATAGGTGCCCAATTAATAAAGGTAAGTTAGATTAAATTACCAATGACCAAACGTTAGTTCCAAATCTGGCCTGTAGATGTCTCTCTGCCATTTCGTGAGAGTTTTCCACAGCCCAGTGATGAGTGTTGTGCTTATTAAAAACTCCACAATTCATAAAGCTACTGTAATCGGACCACAAGACATGATTTTCACTAGACTCCCTAGTATACTACTCACAAAAGCGCAATCACATTGGAAAATCAGTTTCCTTAAGTCTTTGAAGTATTGGAGGTTTGTATGGATGGTACTTATTCTTATTTAACACTGATTTTGACATACCAATTTCTAGTTCTATAGTTATGACTGATGCACTAGGGATTTCGTTGACAATTTGTAAAATGTTTCTGTCACGATTTCCATTTTCAATATTGTATCTCCTTCTAGGTTGTTCTAAGGCCCCATTGATTATTATATTAACTATTTTTCTAAATTGGGTTTTATGAGGCTTGTCCCATTCAACCTTTGCTGTAGGTAGAACAGGAGCCGAGATCCCTGTATAGAGAAGCGAATCTGAGATACACTGTATATACAGGGTGACTTTGAAGTTGAGTCATTAATTTTCAGATAATGATTGTAGAAGGAAGATAAACCAAAATATGTGTGTAAAAATAAAAAAAAAATAAAAAAAAAATGTTACCTTGTTTAATAAAGTATCCTCCCGACAAGTATTTCAGTGCGGACCTGTATTTGATCGTGCGGTCTTGGAGCAGCATGCCCTCACCTGTGAGGTCTTAAGTCACCTGATTCACGAGCCCTTTGTACTACATTAACAAAGGCACGAGGGGTTGGTTGCACTCAATTGGGAAACCGATTCGCATAAATCCGTGATGCATCCGGGAGCATTTTGTAAAGACTGCCCCCCGTAAATAAGAATCATGTCCACAAGTTCAGCATTTTCGTAAACATGTGCCATTTTTGATTTCGTTTGAACCACGCAACACACTACTATTCACTTACGCGTTATCGACTGACGAAAAACATCGTGATAAACGTTTCAAATTCTTTCGCTTTTTTGTTTCCGATGCGATGAACCGGTCAGGCGGATTATATCCGTTGTCGCCAAACACGAGCATATATATACGTAATAGGCAGGGCGGTACTCAAACTTCCAAAGGGCTATAACTTTGTTACTTTAATTTTACCAGAAAAATGGTAAAGGAAAAAAACATTTCTTTTGATCAGATCTACTCACTGTTAAAATAAATGACTCAACTTCGAAGTCACCCTGTATAAGCATTCTTTGTGGTTTGGTCCATTTCAAATTTATTTCCAAATAGGTATTTTTACCCCCAACCTCCAAATATCAACCCATCCGAACATATTCTGAAAATGAACAGGGGCATCTGAAGCGTGAGAAAAACGACATTTGGGCGATAAGGTTTTTGTTATCAGACCAACATTTCTAAAAATTTCATGAAAATCCTAGCGGTACTTTCCAATTTATAGGGGCATCAAGAATTAGCGGACAGACAGACAGACCGACGGAAATTAACGTAAATAATCGATCCCGATCAAAGTCGTTTTTTGTTTAAATCGGGTGCCTAGATCATGAATCTGATGTCAGCTTTTAGTTAAAATTAAGAGAGGGCCACAAAAGTTCAACATTTCCACGCTAAATGGGATGATTTCTTTATGGTCGTATCGAAAATCCGCTCTCAAATTACTTCGATGTATCGAGTTTTATGAGCTCACAACAGCAGAACACAAAAGTGGAATTTTTGCAATAAATATATATAACTCAAAAAACAGAACAATGCCTATATGCCTTGATCAACTGGAGAAATATTCATCTATAAAAATTTATTCTGAAATCAAAGATATTCCCAATTACCTCAAAATGCTTCCTTTGCTTAGGTACCACGTAAGATAGTGGGCGTCACAGATCACAGATACGTAAATTTTATACGACGCTACTGATCTTTGATGCCCATCTTAATAGTGCCACACCGCCTACTTTACGCTCTCGTTCAGGGATTTTATAGAAGAACAAAGATACAAAACAGGCTCGTATGCTGTAGATGTACCCCCTTTCAGTGGTGGACTTAGACGGGGTTACCCCCGCTCATCCATGCCTGTCATTTATTTTCAGTAAAATGATACGTACTGCTGTATCTTGGTGTGAAAATGATCTTGCTAGGTCGACCTGAATCGTGACACGTACGCTTCCATGCTTTTCAACTCTTTGTCAAATGGGCATTGCTCTCAGAAGCGCTGTCTAAGCATTTTTTCCCAACTCCTTAACTTCAGTTGTCTGTAACATTTAAAGACTAATCCCATGCATGAGATTAAGATAAGTAATGCCACAAACAATGCTAGTGTATGTCATTTTCATAATAACTAAACTTTCACACAGTGACTTTTTGATAGAGCAGATTAAAAACTACTCGTTCGTATATAAAAGTATAGCACATGAGTGTCATTTTATTGATATGTTTCTCAAATAGTAAATTTCATCTATATAATGAGTGTTTTAATGGATACAACTTACGTATTTAGGTAATTCACAATATGTCTTTTAGAAGGTTCTAAAATTCAGTACTTCCGGAAACATGGAAAAACCGAATTTTCACAAAATCGTTTCAATTTTTATGTAGTGGGATTTAAAAATAAAAGCCCGTAAGAAAAGAAAAACAAAGTTGAGAATGGAGGTTGAAAGCAAAAACGTCTAATTGAAAATTTGACAATGATAATGTGCAATTTATCTCATTTCAAATAAGACCGGGAGATAAACAACAATTTTTTAATAAATCCTGTATATGAAACTAAGGACTACCTGATGATATATATATCACATTATATATTTTTATTATAGCGCCCATTAGAAGATGTCGAAATGAAACGTCATATTGGAATTCTAATTATACCACCTTTGTAGAGAAAAAAAGTGGCAATGCTGAAATGCACTTTATTTCGATATACAGGGTGTTTCAAATTCGACCCTCACCATTGGGATCTCAGATACTGTAAGAAATACAAACTCGCTTAAATTGGGGCAAACTTGCGTATTTAGGTAACTAAAAAAATGCCGTTTAGAGAGTTTCTGAAATTCAAAGCACTTCTGGAGAGAAGCAAAGAAACGAATTTTCCTATAATCGTTTTAAAATTTTTACTGACTTTATTTGTAGTGGGATTCTAAAATAAGTTGCACATTCCCTACAATTTCAATATGACGCTTGGTCTATTGTCCTCGAGCATCAACTTTTTTTTTCTTATGGATGCCATATTGGAGTTTTGCACAGATCAATAGAGTTTTCAATTCTTATTCCAAAAATGTATAACGTGTTATACAGAAACTTTGCCAAACCCTAGCTATTTCAAAAATTTACTAGGTAGGCCTTGAAATTATCAAATAGTTATTTGTTTTGTATAGCATATTTATCGCAAAATAGGTAATCAAAATGAAAAAAAGATTGCCTATTGTAATTACCACTTTTTTCCTCTACATGATGGAGTAGCCCAATTTTCAAATTGGGGTTTGTTCTTTCGACTTCGTTCACCAACTTTGTTTTTCCACATTGACGTTATACTGGAATTTTGTACATTCAAATACCTACTGCAAAGAATAATATTAATTTAATTGAATATCTAGAGTTTATCCTGACATAAATAAATGCAACTTAATGCAGAATTAAACATTGTGTTCGATTGTGTAAAATTTTAATATGGAGTCCATAAGAAAAAACAAAGTAGTAACGTCCAACTGAGAATTTGACATTGCCTTCTTCTAGTGGAGAAAGACTGGCAATGCCAATATGCAATTTATTTTAGAAGCCCATTTCAAATAAAGGCAGAAAATAAACAACGATTTTGCGATAAATCCTGTGTACGAAACAAATGATTATGTGATAATTACAAGGCCTACCCAGGATACTCTATTTATTTTGATTGAGATAACTTAGGTTTGGTAATGTCCATGTATGACATATTATATATTTTTTAGATCAGGATTGAAAACTCCATTCATCTGTGTAAAAATCCAATACGGCGTGCATAAGAAAAAATAAATTTGATTCTGAAGGTCAAGAGACGGAACGTCATATTGAAATTATAAGTATACCATCTTGTAGAGAAGAAAAAATGGCAATTTTACTGTGTAATTTAATTTAAAATCCAACAACAAATAAAGTCAGTAAAAAAAATGATTTTGGGAAAATTCGGTGACATATAAATCCGAACACCCAGTTTAAATGGTTTTATTTTAATAAAATTTTGTATAAGTACTTAATGAAGCATAATAAGTAAATGATAAAAATTTCAAAATGATTGCACTGCTTTAAAGCCCTTTGACCTTTAATAATGTGTGGATGCACCCTGATGTGCTACGCATTCTACGCTTCTAGAGTCTGAGGAGGACGTTGCAAATTGAGCAATCTCCTACCCATCATATCCCACACGTGCTCAATTGGGGATAAGTCGGGAGATCTTGGTGGCCATGGTAACAATGTGACATCATTATGTTGAAAGAAGTCTTGCAACATGAGGTCGGGCATTATCTTGTTGGAAAGTTGGATCTGCCAGGGTGTCAAGATAGGGTAAAAGATGGGGTTCTAGAACTGCGTGGATATAGCGCTGCGCGTTCATGTTACCTCTGATGAAGATTAAAGGTGACCTGGAACCATAAGCTATAGCACCCAAACCATAACTTCAACAGTGTGATGAACATGTCTTTCAACAAAAAACTGTGGATTCCTCCTTTCACCACGTCGCCTTCTAACCCTGGCACGACCATCGTGCATGCCTAAACAAAATCGAGACTCGTCACTAAAGGCCATACTGTTCCATTCCTGATCCCAGAGTGACCGTTGTCTGCACCACTCAAGGCGATTACGTCGGTGTTCTCGAGTTAAAGGGAGGACCCAGTGTGGCCGGTATGAAAACAAGCCAAAACTTCTCATTCGTCGGTAAACACTTCGCATGCCAATAGGTCTTCCATGTTCTGCAAACCATTCATTTGCAATGGACCTGGTAGTGGAGAAACGGTCCCTTAAGGCCAATAATCTTAGGCGGCGATCTTCACGGTCTGTTGTTCTACGGCGGCGTCCAGTGCCCCTTGCTCTTTGCGTACAGCCTTCTCGAAGCCATGCCTGACAACACCTAACCACAGTGTCTACACTTCTTTGCACTCTAACTGCAATTGCCCGAAAAGAAAGTCCAGCTTCCCGAAGTCCCACTATACGGCCCCTATCAAACTCACTAAGTTGACGAAATCGTACAGGTCTCCGTACTCTAGGCATCGTAACCGATCGTAAAGGATGTCAAGAACCAGAATCCGCCAACGTTGATTCTTTACTGCGGCTGAAATATTCATTTTTAGAGCGTTAGTGAATTAAAAAGAGCAGTATAAAAACCGGAATGTCCAACTGATAAGGCTGAAAATTTTTTCACTTGTCATTTACAGTAAGATAAATACATTCACCAACTTTTATTAAAATAAAACCATTTAAACTGGGTGTTCGGATTTATATGTCACTTAGTATAGTAAGACCCAACAAGAAACATTTAGGTTCACCAGAACAATTGTTTTTGCTACTTGCGCTTTCATTACCAATGCGAACATATTCTGTTACACAAATGATTTTCAAACAATTCTAATGAATTACTATCAAGGCCTAAATATTTGCATCTCGGCATCAGGAGTTTAAGATTTATTGTATCAAACTCCTTGCTAAAGTCCAATAGTCGACATAGCTAATCCTACTGTTCGTCATTGTTCGTCAGAGCGGTCTCATTTAACACGTATCAAGGGGCGTTAATGATTGTGCGTAGGATTCTTGTTTTGCAGGACTTGTAGTCTCTGCATGTGCGTCTTGGCAAGAAAAAACACCAAGCCGCGCATGCGTAGGTGATTGCTGGTCTTATAACCATTTTATATAACCGAATCTTGTTGATCAAACTTAATTTTGAATTTCTGCACAACAAAGGATAAAGCTGCCGTAAGTTAATTTGGAATTTTGTTTTCAAAATATCAGTAGGTTTCTGCAAGGTCAACTCCCTGTCAATGATGAGTCCAAGGTACGTGACAGATTATTCCCATGGTATACGAGTTCCATTCACTGACATCGCGAAATTTTGATCAACCACCTATCCGCCCACTCCAATACTTCCTCCACCGCACTCTGCAGCCTGTCGTGAACCAGGTTACCAGAACAAGACTGAGCTAACAGTGAGGTGTAATCAGCATAGAGATAGACTTCACAGTTGCTGGGGCAAGGGACATCATGCATATAAAGTGAATAAAGGATTGGTCCTAAGACCGAACCCTGAGGAACACCGGTTCTTCCCGGCCGGGCCGTGTTGATGACAACACATTGTTAATATTGATCCGAAACTTCCTTCCTTCTAGAAAAGATTTCAACAGTTTTAGAAGCCAAAATGGAAAACCGTTTTGTATGAGCTTATATAAGAGTCCCATGTGCCACACCTTGTTAAATGCCTTTGATACATCTAAAAGCAAGATACCAGTACTTTTGATCAGGGTAAACCCCCTGGTTACATGCTCCACCAGTCTAACTGCCTGTAGCTCCGTACTTTGCTCAAACCGAAAGCCAAATTACACGTCAGGAATCATATGGTGATCTTACGAGAAATTTTCAAGGTGATGATAAATCACCTTTTCAGCGAACTGAAGGAGCTGACAGCAGGCTAATGGGACGATAATCCTGGGGGAATATCGAACCCACTTTCTTTGGGATCATGATGACTTCAGCGATCTTCCACGCCTTAGGAAAGTAATGAGTTCTGAGCATTGCATTGATAATTGCCACCAAATAAGTCAAAGCCTTGAGGGAAAGCAACTTCCACCTTTAGGTCCTTAATATGGACTTTGAGCTCTGCTGGTGTGCAAAACGGAATCTCAGAGGATTCCGTTGATATGCTATGCTGAGATTCACCTGAAGCGTCTTCTGTAGAAGAATCTTCTGAAAAGGAGTCACCGATGTTAGCGCTGACGTTGTTGTCGCTATTCGCTCTGAAATATCTCCTGCCAGATCTTACAATTTGTCGTTCCTCGTCAAGGTCATTGTCCAGATCATAATTGGGAGAGAACTGCCTTTTCATGATGTCAACAAAAACCTCCACTTTATCCTCAGTCCTGAAAACTATGCCTCCAGCACCATGAATATGTGGTAGTTGTTCTTGCCTTCCGTTTCTGAGCGATTTTGCCACTTTCCAGAGAGGAATACTTGATTCAAGCATCCCCGCCAGAAGGTCGCTGCACTGCTCATTACGGAATTCATGGAGTGCATTTCTCACTTCATGGACGAGATTCGTCGCTTTACGAATGTCATCAGGATGACAAGACCTTTTTGTTTGCTTAATCGCAGCCCTCTTTTCAGAAATTTTCCGACGGATGTCAGCAGAGAGACGTAGCTAATCCTTTATTGAATGTTAATAGGATGTCATATCAAAACATTTTTATTGAGATTGATTAAACTTTACTTCATTCTTAGCAGACTTGAAATGTAGATCGCTATCATGAGATGATAACTGCTATTTGATTGATTCGTTCTGATTGTATACCGAGTGATTCCTAATTATTCACACATCGCTATAAAGTGCGAGGTATACCTCTGTGACCTGACGATATAGGATATTTTCAGTGAACCAAGTTCAAACATTAAGAACGCTCGGTATATTGTTAGCAAACTATTACAGACAAAAATTAAAAGGGAGGTCCACAGATGTAATCGCTTTATGATATCGTAAAATGTAGGAAGCATTTAGGGGGCACGTCTGGGGCTAGACCTACAGGGATTAAGGACGGGTGTCTTTTCATTTAAGCAATCTGGGATCATGGTGCGATGCTACAGATCCTCTATCAGATATTGCGGGGTATATAGTGATTAAATAATCCCTGCTGTAGAAATCCTGTGGGAGATATGTATCTTGCAATGGCAGTAATAGTCGTAATGGCTGACCATTCGGGAAGTTGGGTTTCTAGGTGGAAGTGATATAACTTGGCCTGAATATTCAATGGCACACGAGTTTGTATAGTGTGTCCTAAAATCCACCGGCACTGAATCGAACTTCATCCCCCGTTTCTCAGAAACTGATCATATAATTGCTTTGGCCCCACGAGAACTTTTGTTCAAGAAGACTAGAAATATCATACTCAAATTCTGAACAAATCGACTGGGACCCATTTTTATGTTTTTCCTTCTGAGGGACCCCCTCATTTGTCTTTGACTTACAATTTGGAACACTTCCACCTCTGCGGAAGAAGGAAGAAAAATATGTTTGCTCCACTGACTTTTTACATTGATTAACTTCTAGTTGAAGATAGCCATTCAGGGTGCTAACCAAGTATGTAAAAGTTTGTTTGTCGCAAATTTCTTAAATATCCTTTACCTAATTTTGTTGCAATTTGGCGGTGGTATTCATAACGTTAAGGAAATAATTTAAGTCCGGTGGCGTCCTGAGCAGGTCCAGAACGAATATAAGTGTCAAAAAATATGCGAAACTTTGTGCAACCTTTATTATGTTCTTTGGATATAGCAAATAGAATTACAACTTTTTTGTATCTTGAATTTTTTTTAGTATGTTGCTTGTTTTTCGAGGCAAAACACAATGGCATATTCCTGGAGCACACAAGGAATATGGGTAAAAGTTTCATTTGGAAATTATTGCTTTTTTAATGTTTTATTACTAATTATGTAGCAACATCAAATAAACAATAAACAAAACCATATTACATTAATATCTAAACTAATGAATTTTACTAAACTAAGGAATAGTAAATAAGCCTTGGAAAACAATCGCACCATTTAGTAAACAACTTGACAGTAGTCAACTTGATATTTATAAGCTATTAGTTTATGATTATAATTTTTTTCAGTGGTTATTTTTCGTCCAATGTGGTTCAATTTACTAATAGTGAAATCGCAGATAGGCAGTCCTGTTATAGAAACTCGTGCAAGACGCATTTATCATGAAATGTTTCCTCAGCGTGTAGTGCCTAATAGAATAACTTTTGTACGTCTCCATGCACGACTTTGAAACAGGCAGCTTTAAAAGACCGACGGTTGTCATCGGGAGGCCTGCAATGATACGAACAGTTAAAATTGAAGAAGCTGTTTTAAATGAAATTGAAGCAAATCCTCATACCATTACTCAGAAAATAGCTCGAAGATAGTTTTTTCTGATTTGTTACGCAGTAAAATAATATGGAATCTAGGTTTTCTAAGTCAAATATTGTTTACAGATGAAGCTTATTTTTCTCGCAATTCAATTATTAACTTCCACAACAATCACATTTATTCCGAAAACAATTCATACGGCTTGATAGAACTTCATTTTTAAGAACAGGTTTTTTTAATATTTGTGTTGGAATTGTCGGTGACCATGTCATTGGGCCTCATTTTCTTCCACCTAGACTTAATAGAGAAGAATACCGAAGGTTTTTAGAATTTGTTTTACCTAGACTTTTAGAAGTTCCAGTTATGGAAAGATTCCGTATGTGGTACACCACACTTTAGTGTAGTGGCGGGGCAATTTTTAGATAAAAATTACCGTATCTTTATATGAATCCCTTATATTATTTTCTCTGGGGACACATTAAAACGTTGCTATACAAAACTCCTATTGAAAGTGGAGAACTTAACGTCAAACAGTTGCGCCCTTTGGCGGATCAATTTAATTTCAATTCAATTCTTTATTTACTGCTAAATACACAGTGCGTGTTTGCTGGAAGACAATGACATTTGTCAGCAATAAAAAAAGCAACAATAAACATAAAATAATATACACAAGATCAATTAACACTACTATGAAAAAAACGAAATAAAATGGTCTGCTGGAGATCTGGAAAGTCACTATTGAAGAACTCATCAAAGTTCTAGTGAGCTTTGTTGATCAAGAAACATTTTTTTTAATTTCATTGGCTCGTCGCTAGGAAGCTTGACATTATCTGGAATTGCATTATAGAAGCGAATTCCGTGATAATTAATACCGCTTCTAGTATTTTGTAGACGATGTTGTGGTAAATTTAACGGTGGGGGTGTTACGCATATTATAGGTGTGCGTATCACTGTGCGTTGTAAACAAATGACGATATCTATGAATATTTTCAGTTGGACACTACATGGATCCCTAAATTCTGAACCACAGATACATCTAACGCTACGTCTTAGCATCGCAAACACTTTTTGCTGGTACCATTACTTGACAAATGCTTAAATGCTTATGGTGGCTATGTTGAAAAATGAAAAAACATTCACATTTTAGTTTGCGTTACAATTTATGCTCATAAAGTTTCTCTGATTTCATTACAAAACAGTTCTTACTTAAAACACGACCTTCGTATCTCTCCAATTTTTACTCATAATAATTACATAAAGCATGTTATTCCACCGATTTCCTAGTACTCAGAATTCCCTTTCAATATATCCTCATTAGTCTTCATTTTCCCACCTTTCCCTAGACAGAAAACACCAAAAGCGAAATCCCGTCGAAACGAACTTTTTTGACCGCTGCAAGAAAGTGAAAATCTAATTACTACGCCTGGATCCAAGCTAGTTGGAGACAGGCGGGGGGTGCCAAGCAGCGGCTTTCTTTTGTTTTCTCGCGAATCCGACGGTTTTTCTTTTGATCATTCGGCGACGCTTTGGCGGGTTTAAGGAGCCAAAACCGCGGAGGGCGAGAAGCCTGAGGACCCACTCCAGATGTTTTTGAAAAGAGGGGAATAACCCGAGAAGTGTGGGGACCAGCTGAATTGCAGGTCAGAACGCTTATTGTTTGTTTGCCTACTCTAGCCTGCCGCAAATGTGTTAATCAGTAGCAGGCTGGATTTTTTTAATTCTTTGGCATTTTTTGATCGCCATATATGAGTATTGCGTCTGCTTAAGACTATTTATTGTCTGGCCGAATCAAACCACATATCAAATTTCTGTTTATTGTACAACGATTGACAATTCTGTTATACAGTGATAGTGATCCATAATTTTTTTGGATAAAATGGGTCATAACAACTCATTCCGCCTAAACAACTATACCTCTAAAATCGAAAGCATATGAGACTTTTTATGCATTGTTTAGAATCTTTGGTGATTCCAGTCACAAAAATTCGTTATTTTGAATACGATTTACCATAGAAACGATAAAATTTGACAGGAACGTTAAGTAGTGATGTAGCAACCTTGCAGTAGGTGATATCTACCTGTATGTTTTGTAATTATCTTCTGGCAATATTTTAGATTTTATCGTGGCTCATTTATTTTATGATTTGGAAACTATATATACACCGTGAACCAAATTTGCCTGACAGCTTGAGTTCAATGAGTACGAGAGAGAAGTGTGTATAGACACATTTATGTGATAGAAGCCGGCTGGATAGCGGAGCTCATCACCGCGTTGCCTAGCAATATGCCGCGCTACCAACATGTTACACCAGTTCCTTAAATTGAGACGCATGTTGAAAATATGCGTTAGTTTAGTCTCTACGCTCAAATAATGGTCTTATTTTGGTCGTACACATTTTTAAATTGTGTCGAATCTGTTTAGGATGGATTTCCGATCGGTCCTAACGGCGCTCCATTTTATGTCGAATTGGAAGGTCAAGATCTTCGCAAATTCTCCAACATTGTATCATTGGTTTGCTTGGCAACACCGCTTCTCGTACATTTCAAGGCAAGGTTTCCCCCCTCCATGTACTATTTTGGTCAATACCCATTTAGCGCGAGTGTCGTCGTGCTTCAAAATGGTTTTCACCTGAAAAATTATTCTAAATTTGTGAATCATCGCCAAAAAATTGAACACTACAATATTTAACAATCTCACGCAGATCCGATATATATATATATATAGGGAGAGAGAGAGAGAGAAAATAATCACGCGGAGAAATGTATATAACAAAAAAATAGGAAAATAATATGCAAAATCCGCAAAAAGGAGGAAAGTGGATTCGAGCAGAAAATAGGATAGGTAACCCGAGCGATACGTAGATGTCGCTTTGAAAATTCGAGGTCTTCTAGCTATTTTATACTACAATGTGTAGGTTGGCTCTTGTTGTGGACTTCGTGTGTGATTTTTTTCCCCTCTCCATCTTTGTTTCCTCAGGTTATACCCATATCCAGATGTATGCGCATGTGTATCTACTTTTATAGTTGCATATGTGCATTCATTTCGGGCCTGATGAAGCCAACCAGCAGAAATACGTATCGCTCGGGTTACCTATCCTATTTTCTGCTCGAATCCACTTTCCTCCTTTTTGCGGATTTTGCCTATTATTTTCCTATTTTTTATATATATATAAAATAAATGATAGTGACCCAAGTGCAGGCCCTTGTAGTGCTCCGTAGGTATTCTTGATCATAGATAATGACATTTGGAGTTATCACCACGTGAAAACATGTTGTATGCTGACACATGGGTAACGAATATATTACTTCCCCTTCTTACATTTGCATCATCCGTCAAACATAAAGGACCTTTTTGTGGAAATTTTTATGCTCTAAAAAAATGATTGTAGTGTTTATATGCTTAGTTTGTTAGTTTAGCCATTATAACAAAAACTATCATCATACTTACCCTTAAATTTCGCGTAACCTATTGACTATATGGCAAATCTTTGTAGTAGCGAAATAATGGAAAATTTCAAATTCCTACAAAATTGTTTCTATTACTTTTGCACATAGGATCTACGGTTTTCGAGATCTTTAATCAAAGGCGTTTATCAAAATGGCGGCAAATGACCTATTTTTACGCCAATTCGAACTGATTAAAAAGCAATAAATCTCGATACCTCCAAAAAAATCATTGACACAAAAATTGTAGGAAAAAGTTACTTATATCTTGATCTAACTACTTATCCCTTCAACAAGTAAACTCTCCGCCCTTAAATTCCAAACCGCTGGCGGATTATCGATCTGAAAGTGAAACCTTCCAGATGGTGCCCCTTCGAACCGATCCGACCGAAACCCTCCTCAGGCAAGCTGGAGGATCCTCTTACAGGATGTCCTCTTTAATATTTAAATTATAAAGAAACAAAACCTCTTATCTGCCCCCCTAGAGATTCCTTAAAAGCATTTTATCTGCTCGCCAACGAATTCTGCTGCATAAAAAAGTTTATAATATTTGGTATATCGACGAGACAGATTTAGATTGGGGCCTGGGAGAAAGTTCAGATAGAGAAGGTTGAGTGTAGAGTTTAAGTATGAATATAAAGTGTTGTGATAGACTTCGAGATAGCGTCAAGTTACAGGGTTAAGAAAGCATAATCGATCGTTTTCTATAACATACACCATAATTATTGCATACTTTTCCTGTTTTGCTATACACGTATACACTACGCGCCAAAGTTTACTTCACTCACTTGTTACAATACTATTATTATTGTTATGCCATTACACGGGAACGAGAAAAAGATTTTAATCTCTGATATTTGTTTAACATGTATACGGCTTAACTCTATTCTTATAAATGTTACTTAAACATACATTACTTAAGTCTACTAATACATTAGGAGAGCACTCACCTTCCATACTATAAGATTCTTTGTAAATTGCCTCTCTTATTACGTACTTCAGATTTGATTAACACTAAATCATTTTTCTTATATTTATACGGATTCGTTTTTGTATCGTTTTCTTTATACTCCAACTACCACGAAAGCCTTAAGGCCTAAACACCCATGGGGTACCGTGGGGCTATAAGGGGATATAGGGAAAAGGGGGAACGCCACACGGACTCTGGCGAGGGAAAACGTGTGCATGCAACATGCTCACATTCTGGCCCTGCCTACGAGATACGCCGGGTGGTACCTCCGCGTTCGACAGTCAGAGACCGTCTACTACCTACGGACAATCACAACATCCATAGCCAAGAGAAAAATTTCTCCTGGGACGGGATTCGAACCCGCAAAGAGCACGGCGACTGATCAGGAGACCGAAGAGTCTACTACTGCGGGTACCCCTACATACTTTTCCAGCTAATTTTTGGTAATAAATTATTATTATTCCATGCTCCTTGTAACATATATATTTCATTTCTAAGGGATAATGTTAAAAATTTTATATACCTAGCATCCATTTGTGAGGCAATGTTACTACTGACTGTCGCTTGCCTTCCAAAGATAAGTTCAAATGGTGAATTATTTGTCTCTGTGTGAACTGTGCTATTGTAAGCGAAGCACCAGCAGTTCAGCCATAATCTCCATGTAAAACTTGGATTCTCAAATAATTACATAAACTTGTGTATATGGATGTTGAGTTTCAAACGGTCAGCAAATATCAGGAACTAGTTTTATTTCCAACAAATTATTTTCAGTAACCTTGGAGGCATTTGGCTAGATATGGGCAGCGTGAACCGATCTTTTTTTCCATTTCCACAAAGTTCAAAAAGTGGACAAATGAAACTAAATGGTGGAGAAATGTGGTCTAACGACGGACAAACGAAAGAGCAAAACGTTTTCTCAAAATCGAAAATGTTGGTGCTGTGTGAAGTTAGCCCAAAAATCTATTTTTTTAATTTTAGGAGAATACGAAGGGAGGATAAATCAAATAAATTGGTGGACAAATGTCGACAAATGATGGACAAAAGAATGACATAAATGAATTCCTAGCCCCAGATGTTTTGGGGCTAACTTCACAGACCTGTCCTATTCCGCTGAAACTTTGGCAGTACCTAGCTGTTTACGAGAATGTACTACATAATAATACATTTCTCCTGCGATAGTAGCGCCATCGGGCGGTGAGGCTAAGTACTTAACGGAACGCCTTCGTACATACCGTAGACCATAAATGGATGATAGATGTTCAAACAAAGGTGAAGTTAACCAAGAAATACAACATTTTTCCCTACAAATGATAGATATAATCGAATAAGAACAACTCGTGGTTAGACCCTCAGCTGTTTAATGTTTTTGGCTTAACCACCGTCTATCTCTCTCTGATTTAGTCGCCTTGTCTAATGGTCTTCTCTTTATATAACGATAAGACGGATCTATGCATTACAGGTGCCAGATCTGCATACTTGTAGAATAGCATTCTGCATAGTTTACTCTTAACGGTGTTATAAATATTCCTTAGTTTTGTCTTGAACTTCGGATTTTGGAATATGATGCGCATGGTGTTCAATGATGCACTTTGCTGATAAATCCGACGTTTCGACATTTGTCTAATGTTTTCTCCAGGGATTCAAAATGCGAAAAATTTCGATATAATACAAGCTTACCAAATAGAGTTATATGTCAAAAAATCAAAGTATACAAATATGTTTAAAACAGTAGCATACACAAACAAAACATGATATGTAGGAGCATGTACAAATAGAAAAACTTATCGCTCATCCTAATAACGACAGTAATTAAAATTTGAGCTAAAACATGGGAAAAAAGCTTTGTCTTCCGTAAAATCTAACTTTTGTTATATTCTTTAGTTTTGCATTGAATTTAGTCTTAGCTATTTCTCGGTCAGATTTACTGCACTTTTGTCTTTTTTAAATTAAAAGTTATGTAAAGTCTTATTGCAGACTCGTGCTTTCACAACTTTCTTCATATCGTTGCATTGCTGTGTAATATTACATAATATACTTTGACAAAGATCCCTTTAAACTTCCCCAAAAATAATTCGACTAGCACGAAAACATCGTGCCTAACTTAGCGTAGGCGGAAACGCAAACACACATACCGAGAAACAAAACACGGTGTTGATATTTGTGTAGGACGGGAAGGGAAAAGGTGCTTTGTAACCTTTGACCTCCCTTGTATGCACATTATTATACGGCGGTATGGGAAAGATAAGAAAACATCGTTACCTTCTTGCCTACGCTCAATTTTTCTTGGCCTTCAGGCGCTACCTGCTGATATGGGGAGCATGGAAGGGATTTATAGACAAAGCAAAACTTTCATTTGCCGGAGAAATTTTCGAACTCGTTTTACTTTCCACGCCACTGACCATAAAATATTGTTAGCGCCCAAAATTTCAAAAATGAGATACGTATTATGTTTTTGAATGTCACATCACGAAAACCATGTGACTCATCTCCATCGGTATGTCTGTCTGTCCGCTAATCATTGACCCCGCTATGACCTGAGAAGTACCAGTCGGCTTTTGATTGATAGGTTTTGAAAATTGATTCAGCAAAATAAAAAGTAAAAGTCGCTCAAACTTCGCTTGTTGACGCTTGTGTGTATTTTTTCTAAAATGTTTATTCGTTCTTGTACTATAGTTATATTATGTCGTTATTATGTTCAAGTTCTTCATTTATTTTTATGGTTTTATTGTAAATTTTTACTTCCCACGTCTACTGACAGGGAAGTATTGTAATCGCGGAAATTTTCTAAAATGAGGTACTATGTTTTTTGGATGTTATACGACACGTGCATCACGAAAAGCCATGTCACTCATTTCCTTCGGCCTGCCTGTCTGTCTGTCGCTCTGTCCGCTAATCTTATAACCACCTATAACTTGACAAGTACCGTTTGAATTTCGGTGAAATTATTACACAATGTCACTACTTACTAGTTTTGTAAATTTTCAAAATCGGTCCAGTGGCGGCAGAGGCAAAACCCTACAACGAAAAAAGTAATTGCTCAAACTTCGTTTTTTGACGTTTCAGATGATCTTGATCATGTTTGAAAAAAATTTAGAGGCAAAAAAACTTGGAGTTTGGGTTGTAAACTACTTTTGGCGTTGTGCGTCTACCGTGATGTGTTCTGGCATGGAATCACCCGTATTTCTGCAACAGGATGGTGTTTTTTGTATGCTCTGACCGCGCTACCTCAGTACCACGTCTGTCCGAGTTAGGTATCGGGGAGTGGCGACGTTTCCAGATGCACTACTGGTAGGGCAGGGAAAGAATGTCTATGTGTCTATGAACTAATAGTATGGACCTGTTTGATTGACTTTTTTCTCAGAGGGTCTAATTTGTGCTGAACATATTCCTTCCTGTACTGATAAGGGCGTTGCGCGGGGAATGCCTACTTGACGCCATTTTTTTGTATTAACCTAATTTGCTCAAGACTTTTTAATTTAAGGTTATCAGATTCGTTGTTTTGTAAATTCGTTGAGGTATGAACGTTGATGGAAAAAATAGTCCTAAATTCAAATTTGGAGTCTTTGCAATTTTTGAAATGAGGTAATATTAGTGTTTCCCCGGCATGGAATCAAGTATCGAAATGGATCACCCTTGCTAAGCGGTCGATTTGAGGGAGTCGGCACAACTTAAAGATCACACCTTTTCCCCACAGATTCCGAAGAGTATTCTATGATTAGTTTATTTTTATGCATTGATTATCGTATACTTGAGGGACGCACGGGGCTTACATCTATACGTACCTGTACATGTCGACCACCGTCTTTAGGTGCCACTGTTAGCTTCTTTCTCCAGGTTATGGGATTTCTTTTTCTGTTGTTGTGAAATGCGTAATTAAAAGCAAATACGAGTGAGGTTAAGGAATGATCTTTTCTGAGATGCCATATTTAAGAACTAACATTTTTCAAGTAAAATTGAGTCTGTTTTAATAACTCCTAAGATGTCTTCTTGCGAAGCATGTCAATTAATATCTAAAATGTTGTATTTTCTGATCTAGTATCTGTAAGAACGGGCTCTTAGAAATCCCATTTCCATAGGAATACGTCCTGCTTTAATGATCAAGTTGTCAGTAAAATTTCCTTACCGACCAACTACCCAGAGCAGCGTTCACCATTTTTTCCGCTCTGATTACTTTTTCCACCCCTTCGTTCAGGATTTTCTTATTCATTATTAAACGCTTCCTTTTAGAAAAATGGGAAAGGATGAAAGCGGATTTGTCTTGGAGTAATAACCGTTCTTCCTTACTTAGACAGTACAACTCATCTCCAAAGAAAAGCTCCATATTTTATCCGAGTGAATTTTATAAGCTCCTTTTCCGATTCATTGACCAGCCTTTGCGGAAAATGCACGAGAAATGTTGAAAGCACAGTTGTTAGGATTTCATACGCAGCATGCACCGTGTAACAAAAGCATTTTTCTAGGTAAGGTATTTTCAGAAAAGTTCAAGGTCAGGTGTATACTAACTTCAATCATAGACTTTTGTGGTCATTTTCTATTTGACCTTGGCACACACTTTCAAGGTCTTTTGAAGGTCAACATTTTTTTTGGAGAATGAAACCTGTCTCCTTACTTCCTATGGCAATGGTCGAGGAAATAATGTAATAGCGAAAAATGAGGAAAAAGAGATATGTTGAAAATTATATAACATGTACATCACCAGAAACCATGTCACTCATTGGCGTTGGTGTGTCTGTCGGCCTACATGTCTGTTTGTCCTCTAATCCTTGGCCCGCCTATAACTAGGGAAGTGCTGCTCGGATTTTTATGAAATTTCCACACAAGATCACTACTATTCCAAGTGCGAGAAAGCTTTGTAGTTTTTGAAAATCAGTCCAGAAAAAGGCCAAACACGAAAAAAATCGCTCACACTTTGTTTTTTGACGTTTCAGAGAATCCTGATCATTTTTGAAAGAATCTTTTGGGGTTTAGAATTAGGGGTCGTGGTGGTAGGAAGGTAGGAGAGAGTATATCTCAATTTTTTGATGTTACCAGCCCCAGTAACTCTACACGCCTATTATCCGTATTTCACGCATCATAGATTCCACCAAACGCCTGTCATTAAAACCAAGAATGAGAGGGACATGTTTTCTATATGCGACTCCTTCTGCTATCTGGGCTCAGTTTCCGGTGCAACGATCTGCTTGGTTGAACTGCTCGTGCTGCGGCAGAGCTTCGGTGGGCGCTACCGCGTCTGCCGGGAAGGGGCAATGTTGCCAGATGTACGGTAACTACGTCCGAATCTGTATTAAAATCTGAGATCATGATCAGTTCCAAGTTCAGCTTGAGTGCAACGGGTTTACTGATGTAAACAATTGTTCTCAGTAAGATCTTAAATTCAACCTTGAACCTTATCTTTAAGGTAGATTCGAGATCAACGTTTTTCAATAGAAACACCGATATTCGACACCGTGAGTAGGAAGCTGGAGCTCAAGGTCAAATATAAGGTCAATATTAAAATCCTTGTTAGGGGCCGTTCAAGTATTACGTGAGTACTTGAGCTTTGCTTATTTTGGATGACATCGGGGGTAGGGAAGTCTAGATGATGATTACGTCATCGGTAGTTATTTACTTTTTTACACGAATGGCAACCCTCACATTGTCTTTGCTTGAAACCGAAACGCATTTTCGGGGATTCCCGCAAATAATGCATAAATTTAGTGAACAGCGGGCGGTAATTCCCCTACTCGCTTTAGAACCGAGTAGGGGAATTACCGCGCGGTGTTCACTTGTCTAAATTTCCTCTATCAGTGTATTGTTTCGTTTGGATACTATAGCGAGTAGACGTATTGTAAGCATACTAAAGCAAGTTAACATTTGTGTTACCATTGATTCCATTAGCCAAAGTTTAATGTTTAAATAAGATGTCGTTTCACATAGACAAATCCAAGTTGTACCAAAAATTGTTTGAAAGTTTTAAAAAATCTCATACAAGTACGAAAGTACAAAATGTACAAAAGTTAGTTATCGAAGTGTGGCGAAATTACAAGCAAAATCCGACAAGGAACTAGATATTATTGTATCTAAGAGAATCGAAGAAGAATTGCAAGCGGCGACTAAGAATAAATTCAATCTACTAAATTTTTTTTCTAAGGTGAGTGAGGTACCTATGAGTACTAGAAATATTAGAAATCGCCAAAAAGTTTCTCGTTACTGATTAGAAAATATTATGGCCTATCTCAAAGTATAGAGGTAATATTCATTATATTATAGATTTATTTCTTATGACTGATTCCGTCAATTGGTCACAAAGTACAGGATGTTAGTTTTATACATATATACAGAAAACTAACACCCTGTATTTTGTGACCGGAACGAATTGCTCGTTTAAACATATTAGATTTAAAGCCATAGGGTTTTGTATTTACCATATATATTGCCATACTTTGTATTTATGTAGCTTAATAAGAGAATCTTTAGCAGAAGCCATAGAAAGTTTTTTGTTTTAGGCAACCTGTAAACCTGCAGAAAAAACACAAATTATACAGTCAGCTTCAAATATTAAAAAGAGGAAGAAGATAAAATAAAACCCGGTAATAAATCACAACAGCAATGCTAAATTAATGAAAATACAGATAAACAGAAAGCAAAACCTTGTCAGGAAGCTATGAAAAATAAGATTGCTCTACTCGAAAAAATCTGAATGCTTTGTATTCTGCCAGAGATGCTATGCCAAGCCGTGCTGAAGTTGATAAACAGATCATTAAGTTGCGCGAGGAAATAAAAACAGCAAAACAGTCTTTAAACAGGAAGGTTCAAAACGCAGTTGCCCAGAAGAAACACAGAGATGGTATGAAAAGAAAGTTAGAAGATATGTGTCATGAAAATCCAGAAATAAAAAAAAGAATATCTCTGAGGGATTCAGTGGGACGTCCTAATCTTGAAAGCAATCAACATTCATTATTGAAAACAATCGCGGATATAGCTTTATTTGGGAGTGCAGCAGATTATAGAAGACGAACGGAATCAATTCGCAGCGTAAAAACTCTTGATGAACTCACACAAGAATTACGTAAAATAGGATTTGACATTAGTCGCAGTGGGACATATCTTTGTTTGATTCCCAGAAAATCTAATTCTACAGAGGGACGAAGACATGTATCGACAGTCCATGTTAAGCTCATTCGGGCTTAAACTGATCACCACGAGAGCCACTTAGTTAGCAAGTTCGCTGCAACATCAATCCATTATTTAGAGAACATAGCATCCATACTTGGACCAGATCAAGTAATTTTCATATCTCAAGATGATAAAGCTCGGGTCCCTATTGGCGTAACTGCGGCAAATAAGCAAGCACCTCTTCTAATGCACATAGAATATAGCGTCAAATTGCCTGATCACGATTGGATAATCGCTGAGCGTCATAAATTAATACCATCTGTTTATGCTGGTATCAAAATCACTTCCAATATGCTAGGACAACCGCAAGCCGTTTTATATTCTGGACCAACATACATCGCTATTCGAAGGGGAAAGCATAGTTCATTTACTGCTAATACTCATGCTCAGGATTTCGAGACGCTTCTCGAACATGAACACGAGTTTCGACCATTAGCTAAAATTGACCACGGACTAGTAAAACCAGTGGTAATCATGACGGTTGATGGAGGGCCAGATGAAAATCCACGTTATACAACACTTTAAGCGACATGATCTCGATGCATTGTTTTTAGCTACCAATGCTCATGGAAGAAGTGCGTATAACACAGTAGAGTGCAGAATGGCTCCTCTTAGTCGGGAACTGGCCGGTTTAATATTGCCTCATGACCATTTTGGGTCTCATTTGGATGAACGTGGCGTGACAATTGATGAACATTTAGAAAGATCTAATTTCGAATTTGCAGGAAATGCTGAAGTATGGAGTTCAATGGAAATTGATGGCTATAATGTTAATGCAAAATATGTTGGGGCAGGTGAACAAGATCTTCCTGATTTTCCAGACATTAAATGATATTCAAAACATGTGCGTGAGAGCCAATACTTGCTTCAAATTGTAAAATGTAGAAATACAGAATGCTGTCGTCCAAGAAGTGGCCTATTTAGATTACTAGACAATAGGTTTCTTCCACCACCTGTAAAAGTAAAACAAACAGTTGATGACTTGGTTTTGGATGAAGGAGGGCAATTTCTTAATCAGTCAATTTAGCTCTACGCTTAAGTGCTTCACTCAAAGATTTCCTGGAAATGCCCCACGATTATTTTTGTCCGACGGTAAAATTGAGGCTATCAAGTCGAACATGCAAAACGTGTGGTCTTTATCATGCTTCCGTCAAGTCACTAAATGGTCACATCGAAAATATCCATAAAAAAGTAAACACGCACACTGATAGGAAAGTTAGACCTATAAGAGTCGCTGCTCTGATGTGCATTATTCAAAATTTAGAGCACCATGATGTTGAATGGCTCGATGAGAACGACGTAGACATTCCAAAATCCGATGAAAGCGAGCAAACTCACAACACTGAGCAGCAATCGAAGCAATCTAATGTCATCGAAAACTTAGAATCATGGATTCGGGTTTCATGGACTGAAGACTGTTAATTTGAATTTAATATATGTACCAAAAATTTACAATAAGTTTGTTATGTTAGTAAGATATAATATTTTTGTCCTTTACTCTATGTTGAATACCGTATCAGTAAAATATAATGTCTATCCTAAATCTATTTTCTTATTCTTCAAATTATAATTATAAGGTTATAATTATAATATTAAAAAAAAAACAATACATTAATTGACTAATGTTTACGTAAGCATGGGTGTAGGGGGTAAGAGCTTTGCTTACTTTTGCTGACAAGGGGGATGGGGGGGGGGGTAAATAATTGTAATAAATCTGCTTACGTAATATTTGAACGGCCCCTATAAATGTTATTAAAGGTCTAACCTTTTTTTTGTCAATAATCCTGCTACTCCTGCTCTTGCCTACTTTTTCCCAGTCTAAAATATTTAACCCTCATTTAGCCTTTAGAGGTGACATTGACCTTATATTTTTATACATATTCAGACGTAGAAATTTACGTTGTTTCGATCGCCGGTCTTCAAATGGACCGTTCGATTTAAAAAGACAGTTGACCTTGGAATAACCTTAAAGTTGGGGCTCAAGGTTAAATCCAAGATCAATATTGAGGCCCTCGTTGAACGTAACTAAAGGCTTGACCTCATTTTTTTTTATCAATAATGCTCCTAAAGTTCTAGTTTTCCCTGCCTCATATTCAACTTTCATAGGAACGTCAAAGGTGACCTTGCTCTTATATTTTAGTACATAGTCGGACATACAACGTTCACAAAGGTGACCTTGATCTTATATTTTAGTACATAGTCGGACATATAACGTTCAATTGTTTCGATCACCGGTGTCCAAAAGAGGTATATTTCCATGTAAAAATACAGTTGACCTTGGAATAACCTTGAAGGTGAGGCTCAAGGTCTAATCCAAGGTCGACTCTACCTCGACGTTTTTCAAAAATTCATTATCTAGAAAAATACTGCTACTTATTAAACTGTGTATGGAATATGTTAATCAATGTTTGCATACACCTTAAAGCATGCTTTGCATGCTCGTCTCGTGAAACACGTACCTTCTACGTTTTGAACAAAATCCCGATTGAACCATATAACCTAATAACCCACCCCTGTCAATACATATCTGTTCATCGGATCTCCAAGCAGTGTCTTTTCTTTCCTTTCAAAACCGTCAATAATGGGAAACCTTCCCATTTTTTTGATGACACATTCCGGGCTGTTTCCGAGCCAGGTAAATGGAATCCGGCTATTTGGCCGACTTTTACGATAACTTTGATAACTCCATAAAGTCTTTTTTCATTATTACGCGCAGCCGTAGCAGATGATGTGGCGGAATCGAGGCTTCTGGGATACACCCTCCACTTTGGGGATTAATCTATAAACATGAACCGTGAGATGGCGGAAGTGAGAATAGGTTAATGTTCTTGCTGTATACATGGTGGATCGCCTCGCTGTTTACTGCTATCGGCAATTATTGATGAAAAGCTTAAAATGCACATGAGATGTTTTGATGGCTGTTTTCGACTCCTCCACCTATGATGAAGTAATAAATATTAGCGATAATGAACATGATAAATGATCAGTTTACTGCTGATGCTTTATCGAAAGCATATATTATGTCAAATGGCTAGAAATACCGAAGAGATTGGCCGCAGATAAATGTTGGGCGTTTATTCATTATTAGTACCTCCAATAATATGAATTATTTGCGTATTTTACGGATCAGAAGTGGGATAGAACCTACTCGTCCTACCGGTATGCCTGAGTTTTTATTTAGTGCGATTGTATCGAAAAGAATCCCAAAGAAAGTGAACCGGTATTTGGCGTCAGTCGTTTGAAAAGTAGTTACTTAGTGTACCTTTCTGTCAAGGGAGGATTTGAAACTAAAAATAGAGTTTTGTTTTAAGAGGTTACGACCATATGTGTGTGTTGGACAAAATATTTTAGAATAGTATTGCTTATTGCAAAACATTTATTCGTACTATGGGACAACCGAGGCATTAAGGGTGACTCAAATCTGACTACGACGGTGTTTCTAGAGTTTCGACAAAATTATTACGGTATTTGCATATAGTAAATTCGGTGTTTTATAAAGTTCAACATTTTTGTGAGCTCCAGAAAACCTGAAAATTGCACAGAATAACATCTCGAAAGTCCCATTGATCTAAAATACGAAACAGTTTTTTTGTTCTGTTATTGGTACCGATAGACAATAGATGATCCGTTACTTTATATTACTACTCTAGATATAGTATATTCTAACTCGTATAATTTACATTGTTTTGTCATGTCTTTTTTATACGTCTCTTCAACCTTTTTTTATTTTTTCTCCTCTACAATTTATTTTGCAAGGTTGTATAACCATTGGATTTTATCGTCATTTTTTTCCTTTATTCATCGTTTCTTAGTTTTTTATATTTTCGATCCAGTTCTTTTTCTAAATTGATACCATTGCGTGGAAAGTACAGTAATCATTAAACTAGTAATAAGGCTTTCGTTTGTCCGACGCAGTTGGCCAACCATATACCGCTGTTTCGTGCTATTTGGCAACTCATCAGCATGGTCTAGGCTTGGTCTCAGGTAGGACAAGGAACGACTGCAGAGCAACTATCCTCTATCCAGGATATAAGGTCTATCGAAATAACATAGCACAAAGAGCCATCTATTAACTGAATCAACCGCTGAGAGATGACACTTTGTGCTTTCTCATTTTTACAGTATTTATGTTTTTATGATGTAGTTTATTGGGATATAGGGCAAAGTATTTTTCAGACGGAACTGTGCACCACAGGAAGTACAGGCAGTTAAACGTTGTTGTCTCTGGAGGCCCCGACTAAATAAACCAGTTATAAAAATAGTCCATAAAGACGTCTCGATTTTCACGTCACGCTCGACCGCAAGGAACTGGAGGCAACGCAAGTGTTCCCAAAGAATCGGTGGACTTGGGGCGTGTCAAAAAAATTGATGGATTGTGGAGTGACAGCTTTATTACTTTTGTGTTTGCGCGGCTGAAAACTCACTTAGAAGAAACGATAAATTTGTCCGGATTTACGTAATGTGGAACAGATGGGAAAGGGGGAAGTGCCGGATACATCATGTTCGTTGATCGAGTTACTTAAAGCTTGTAGCATTATGGGAAGCACCAAGTCTGAAAAGAAATTATAATATAGCGTACTCGATGGGGGAATTTATAAATATACAGTATATTACTACAAGTATTACATAGCCAAGGTGTCATAGGAAGAAGCTTGAGAAACCGTTAATATTGTAACTGTCAATTTTTTATCTGTATAAGCTACCCAGGGGGCCGGAATGTTAGTAAAATACTCATTCCTATATATGAGCTTTCATTCACTAGCCAGAACCATGGAGAGGTTCATAAAGACTTGTGAATATGCTACTATGGGTAACTAGAGCTAAGTTAAAGTAAAAAAGAAAATATGAAAACCATTAATTTTATAGGGTTATCTTTATTATTCAGGCATTATTGACAGTCACTTATAGAAGATAATTTATTTGCAATGTCGGCAGTCAATCTGGTGACAGTCATCGCGTCTGGATAACGTAATATTTACTGGCTGGCATTTGAGCGCCTGATTCTTAGAACGTTTGGTTTGAACAAAAGCGTTCTAGGACCATCGGGCTTCGATGGATGGCCGAGTTCTATCAAAGAGCCGTTCATTTAGTCTGGTCTGAGTCCAGGTCACCGAGGACTCGATCTGGCACTAATACATGTAACACACGACCTTCTCGCTCTGTACAAGGCCCAGATAAGACCTAGCCTCGAGTACTGCTCGCATATTTGGGGTGCTGTCGCCTCGATTACATTATACATGCTCGAGGGCTGCCCGACTGATCGATGACTCTTCTCTAACGGACAGTTTCGGGACCGTTTCGCACCGACGCACAGTGATTCCCCTTAAATACTAAGGCGTCCATAAATACACAACTTAGATTTAACCTTTTTCATTGTATTTTAAGCGTTAAAATACAGTTGTACAAATATTAAAATACAATTTATAAAATTCCTTTTTAGAAAAGAAATACTAAGTAGGTACTAAAGATGTTTCTCAGTATTTTTGTTTTAGATATTGTTTTACATCAACCTTATATTAAAGAAATAAAATAAAACAGCTCACAACGAGGGCAAACAAGATATATATTGAAAAAAATTATAAACTTTAATACTTATAATACATTATAATGATAACAATTAACTTAACAAATCCAACACAGATTTTCACAATATGTAACAGGTAACTTTTGTAAACCCAAAATCAAGCCAATTTGAATACTTTTCTACCAATTTAGATTTAGAGCGATTCGACTATATCCAATAATGTGAAATTCCTTTACATAAATTTCTAATTCTACCACTTGATCTCCCTAAATCAACATTTTAGATGTTATCTGAAATATGCGACGTTTCAGGCAACGTGTCGAGGAATGTTGCAATTTTTCTTTGGCACCCTAAGGAGGGTGCCAAATATCAAAAATAGCCCTCCTTTAATACTTGAAAAATTTACCTAAAACAACAACAAAATTGGATTTGAGAATCACCTCTTTTTTCTGTTCTATGAACTTATATGGTTCGGCACGTCACAAACCTTAGAAGGAGCAGCAACATGCAGATGAAACCTATATGCCCCTAATCTAGACATTCTCTACTTTAATATAAGATTTTTCTCAGCTGCGGCAAGGCGGAGCCAAAAGTTTACAACTCGAAATGAATTAATTTTGTAGAAAAAAATCTAGCAAAAAATAACTTTCAATAAAAGAATTTTATAAAACTCCAAAACACATGTTTTTACATAAAATAGATAAATAATAAGAGTACATACCATATTCTTGCACCTCCATATTATCACTGCGTGAAAACATTAGGCTTGAAATTATAATCCACACAAAAAGTAAGCAAGTTGCAACGACTTAGGTAATTAGGCTCGAGAAGCTGTCACTTGCGATGGACGAAAGTAAATGACAGTTTGAACTAATTGCATTGTTATTCATATTTTTTAAAAGCCCCGCGCCTTCTCGATAACTTAGCGACTCATTTAGACCGTTATAAACTCATTGGTTTTTGGTATTATTTTCCTATGGTGGAATCACTGTACGACGGGCCGTCGGCGTCCTGGCTGTCTTCTACCGAGATGTTAATGGATTTCGCTCCTCAGGGCTTGACTTCGGCCTCCCAGCGTAACCGTATTGAATTTATTTACTTGCTTATACATAATTAATTACCCAACAGACTAATTCAATTACAGGATAATATAATGCTAACTTAACTACTAGTGTGCTTACAAGAATCACATGAAACGAATATAAAACTATTGTGCTAGTCCATGGAGTTTGATAAGATTTTACTGATGCAATCGAAATTAATGTTAGAGCTATCTGCTATGTAATTATAATTATTACGTATAGTATAATACATCGGTGAATTAATAATACATTGGTATGGGAGGTAATTCAGTAGAAAGTAGAGTCGAATTTGAACGCAGTATACAAAAATTCAGCCTCTGGAGAAGTTTTGGTGTATCCACTCTGCCTGTCAAAAAATGGTGGAGGAATGTCGGGCTAGCAATGGAACGTCTTAATTGTAGATGCTCTAGGTTGAAATGTCGCAGCAGAATGAACTGACTGACCCTCCTTTCTGGATATACGTCATCAATTTTATAAATACATTATTTAAGAAAATCTCTTTGTACATTTTTCAAGCTGTTTAATATAACCTCCATAGAATGGGTTCCACATTGAAGAAGCGCACTTCGAGTTTTGGTCGCAGCAGACTTTTTAGTGCTGCTTCGTTGCAAAAAGATCGTCAGTTACGCTTTGTAAGACCTAGAATCCGTGTCGCCCAACCTGTAGGAAAATGTGCTACCAAAATCTTTAGTCTCTGTTGTTCCCTCCAAAACCACATTATGTTTGGAATAATCAAAGATAATTGAGTTCACTTTGCGACTATATGAACAAACTTTACACTTGTTTAAGAAGAGAAAATTATTGTCATACGACTGTGTGATGCTATCTAGAACCTCCTGAGGAGAGGGAGGGCGAATTTCGTACATCAAAGACAAAAGAACGGTCATACTGACCGCCCTTTTGTCTCTAGGGTGTCGAGTTTGTGGATCAATCTGCCTGAGGAGGTTTTTCCTAGTTCTACTAACCTTCAAAAATCGGATTAACAAAATGTCTTTAGGCTCCTTATAGAAGTCGCAGTGCCCCGGTATTTAGGCTTCATCCAGCGCGGTATAGAAAAAAGCGTTTGAAATTCTCGAACCCATCATTAAAAATTGGAATTCCAAAATTAACCACATTGCCCAGAGTGGTTACAAACATTTAAAAAAAATTCAAATAAAGGATATCATGATCTCCCTTTTGTTTGATAACAAAGATATCTAGACAGCTGTTTTTTATTTTTTATGCTTTTGGAGAAAAAGAGCCTGGAAATGAATCACCCATTGTAAATTAGACATATACGTAGACATCATGATAACCATTTTCCTTTTTATCTGTTGTTCTTTCAGCAGAAATCCAGGCAGATGCCTTGTAAGCAGAACCTAGCATATAAAATAGGTCCTGAAAACCTGTTCTACTGTTCACAACTCAGTTAGACTCCGCCATGTCATTTCAATCCTATGCAACAAATTGTATCAAGTAACGGAACCCGCAGAGTTTTTAAAATATTTGTGTAGCTTCAATGCTATAACACGCATACACTGAGAACCAAATTTGTCTGACGACTTGAGTTCAATATGTACGAGAGAGAACTGTGTACAGACACATATATGAGAAAGAGAGAGAAGCACCCATATAGCGCTCATTGGAGCGTCTTCCTGCTTAGAAATGGTTTTCACTTGCATATACGTAGGCAGTGGTAATTTGTACTGCGTAACAATATTTGTTACATTTTCCAACTGCTCGCTGTCGCAAAATGTAACAATAACTCAGGATGTTATTACTATATATCACCATCAGTGGAAGTAAATCAAGGATAATTCTAAAATAATTTAAAAACACTAAGTCGCATCAAAATTGAAATAAATAGTTTTAATCATAATGAAAACAAAGTATTAAATGTCCGAACAGACCTTCTTCTTGGGTGCGATAGTAACCTAACCTATTGTAGAAACGTGTGTAAACATTTTCTGGTGTAATATATTTGCAACGTGGCAGATTGCACGACGTCACCTCCGCTCTTCAGCCGGCTTCTATCTCTTTCTAACGTGTGCTGATACACACCTCTCGCGCTTCTCTCGTACACATTTAACTCAAGCCGTCAGACAAATTTGGTTTTCCCTGTATAATCACAACACTAGCTAAGTGAAATATTGCTATATAGCATGTACTACTTCACCAACCGCTGTTTTGCTATAACAGATCTATGAATATACATAATTCTCGTAATCATTGGGCATTAATTACAACGAGCGTTACTTTATTACCAACCGACGTAGACAGATGGCCTGTGATACAGAGTGCATCTGGTTACAGTAGTGCTGTTAGATCGTTTTTAATCTGAATGTACAGGGTTATGCTGAAAACTATCAGCTGTTTTATCATATCTCTTTGGACCTTCTGGAACTAACTTTTTTCTTTTTTACAGGTGAGGATTCTTTCTATACCTGATGTTTGAGCTGTTTTCGAGTAAGTTGTATTTTCTGCTAAAGTATGAAAGACCAAACTTTTTTCATGCCCAAAGACGTATTTATCATAACACTTGAACTGTCCTTGCGTATCTATGATTCTGAACAAATCGGTTGCACAGATTTTGAATTCAAAGTCACGTTGATTCTAGAACTCATGGGTGGTCCCAGGCTACAGATTGTAGGATATTTACTTCCCACGCGACTGGCGAGGAGGTATTGCAATCGCAATTGATTTTGAAAATGGGATATTTTGTTTTTTCGCAGCTATACGACATGTACTACATCACTAAAAATCAAGTCACTCCATTTCGTTGGTCTCTCTGTCGGTATGTCGGCAAATCATTGGCTCGTCTATAAACTTGGAAAGTGATGCTTGGAGTTGGATGCATTTTTCACACTAGGTTATTACTTTGAACGAAAAAACGGTCTAGTGGCGGCGGAGCTACGGGCGAAAATTGAAAACAAAAACTGCTGAAGCGTCGTTTTTTGACACTGCAGAGGCTCCTGATTATTTTCGGATCAATTCATCTAGGGGCGGAGATTTGGGGGTTGTGATTATGGGATGTTGGAGAGAGTATAACTCAAGTTTTGTTGGTAGAGAAGTTGGCGTATATTGCACATTGCACAAATAGTACGAGTAGGCTTACAAAGCAAGCTTACTCAGCTTCATTTATGCTTTTTTGTATGATGACATTTCAAATTTAAGCTTTTTTTATTCTATAAGATAATAAATATTTTCAAACTCACTAACATTGAGTCTGAGATTCCAAAGTGCTTAGCTTTAATACATTTTTTATTATTTTAGTTTGTAATGATTATTTTTGATCATAATGCTAAAATGAATATAAATAATCTTCAACTTTCATTGGATTTTTTCTATTAGATATCCAATGCATGCAGGATTCAGGGAACTATACAGCTGTAGCGTTTTGTGTCAAAAATTACAATTTCGATGAAATTCCCATAGAAATGTAGAAAATTGTCCTTTTTGACATAACCTCAGCGCTGCAGTTTGCCACGCCTTTTTTGGTTAATTAATAAAACGCAATAATAAATACTATCTAACGGTTGGTCCAAGCAAAACAGTTGTCTAGTGGCGTGCAAATTTAGGCCCTAGCTCAATAAAGCGGATAGTAGGGGCGGGTTAAGAGCGCCAATGACTTGGACTTGTTTTGCTTGACCGCCACACAAAAGGAGAATCTAACAGAGATGACGAAATCTAAGTCACAGTACACACAGAGAGAGCCAAATAAACAAGATATCAAATGGATCACAATATACTGATTAAAAAAAAATCGCACATGTGCTCCACCACTGAAGCGCGAGTAATGAAAAAGAGAAAGTATGTTATAAATCTTAAATACGACCTGACAAAACTATTTTTCGAGATAACCTCGCGAAACGTCTATCATGGTATACGCCCGAAGTATTTACAGATATTTTGCGCCTAAATACTAAACCTGTAGGTCTTTTTTGTCGGGCGCGGCCGAGATGTCCTCGAATCTGGTAAAAAAGTGGCCAGTAGTGAGCACGTCACTGGGCAGGGGCTGCTTCGTCGGTCCCAAAAATTATGGTGGTAACACAAAAAAGAAACCTGTTCACATCAGGGTTTTTTTTTCAAGGGGATTGCTTCCAATTTGCAAAACTGCAATAATGCAACTGACTGGAGGAGAAAAGATGATAATTTTCTTCTGTTTCGCTGAGGGTTAAAATCCCATAAAAAATGGAAGACGTAGCACCCAAAATAACTAAACTTAAGTTACACAACAAAAAGAAAAGGGTGCTAGTCCACGAATGGGCGCTTGGGGCCTAATATCCCAGAATTCGGAAAACGACAAAACGACCCCTGTTCCACGACCTCAACGGAAACAGAAAAGCGAATCACACAGAATACGTAACGTTTTAGAGGAAGGAATCTTGAGTGGCATTGAAGAAGATATGTTTTATAGGAAGCCAACTAACGGACAAAAACTGCAGAGTTTTTTGCTGATCGTCAACACCATACTGAATCGCTGAGAAAGAAAGATATAATCCGAGTGAAATTACACAATCAATAAACTATCAAATTTGCAAAAAGAAAATAATTGAAAAGGGTTTGGCCTAGGAATGGGCACTCTATTATCTCTTTTTTTATATATCGAAATGAAGAGAAATTTAAATTAAGGATAAGTGATAAATAGTAAAAAAATGTTACGTGAGTTTGGCACGTGCACAAGTTACCTGAATGCACCAATTGTAACAAGTACATTACAAGCAAAAGTAAAGGAAATTAAATTGAATCTTAAAAATATCTGAAATGCAGTAGTTTAACTTCGAAGCAAGAGTTGGCCCGAAATCCACAAATCTGACCCTTTTTATACGTAAAATATGGCTCGGAATTTTCAGAACCTGTGGCAACACTGCGCACTGTTTGGCTCACTTGACCCATTTCATAAAAATACTGTAATCGTTAAAATTTCCGAAAGTGAGATGTTATATGACATGATGTATGTACATCACGGAAAACCATGTCACTTTTGGACTGTCGGCCTGTCCGCTAATGTTATAATCGCCTACAGTGGTGGCGGAGCTAGGGGCAGAGACACAAAGAAGATAGATACCGGCTCAAACTCCGTTCTTTTCATGTTTAGAGGTTCCTTAACATTTTCAGAAAAAAATTTGTAGGGGTTAAAAGTCAGGGGTGGGAGTTGTAGGGGTAGTATATATTATTTTTTGGGAGAATTAAATTTATGCGCTTTGAACTCCATTATTTCTACGTACCTATCAGAACATATTTTAGACATCATAGATTTCTTTGTATATTTGCCCTTAAAACTTAGCGAAATATTTATAGATGCAACACTCTGTCGGGGTCGGCCGCGACGCAACCTTCAAACGTTGAGCACTGCCTGCTTGTCTGCGTCTGATTGACTTTGACTGCAAAGCCGCTTCTCTCGAGTTACCATACTAGTGGGGTTCAGCACCGTTGCCAGATGGTCGATACTTAGAGCAGGGAAGGAACTAGTGTTAGCGTCAGCGCATGGATGCGGTCTATGGAGTATGGACTAATTGCATGGGCCTGTTGGGCTGACTTAATCCATTTAATTTTTTCGTTATACATGTTTGTAGCTATCTCAAAAGGACTAACTTGTGAGGAACGTTTATGAAATGATAATAACGTTGCGTAGGAAGTGCAAAATAGACCTACTTGAATCCATTTTCTGGATGTTATTTGACATTTACAACGCAAAAAACACGACATTCATTACCGCTCGAACTACTATGCCTACAATTCAAATGCATCGCCTGAACTTGACTATTATTCATTGACGGCACCTAATAGATTTCCTAATGTAATACTTTTTATTTGGGTGTGACTGTTAACAAGTATGTATCTATTTCCTGACTAAGCCGCCCTGTATAACAATCTGGTTTGCACTGCACGAGAAACTGCGTGTAGGTGTGCACCAACTGTCTTAGCGTAACCCAGATTCTGGTTAACCAGCTTCCATAAGCAGAGATGCACTAATTAAACCTTTCTTTGACGTCTTATTGGTCCGTATTAGATTACGCAACTAGGTCATTAGCTCTCTGCGAATTTGACATGAATGTTTTTGTAGTAGCGTTAATGGACGACCACGGCTGGATATTTGATGTTGATAGTATGTGGGCATAAGTCTTTAAAGCGCAGTATATTCAACTTCGTAGGGTTTTCGAGTATGTACTCGTATTTCGATGTGCATTGTGACACATGTTTATATGATGCTTTCTACGTGAATTTGGTTTAGATCGCAGGTAATTGCAACCTATTATTAAGTAGCACCCTGTATAGCACCTAGATATGAAGTCTTAATGTTATAATTTCGAAATCAAGAGATAATGAATAATGGAGTCGATTGGAAATTGTGAACAGAAAACCAGTACACAGAAAAATGATTCAAACTTACCAGTTTTTTTGTATACTCCAACTACCCCGAAGGCCTAAGGCCTAAACACCCATTGGGTACCGTGGGGCTATAGGGGGATACAGGGGAAAGGGGGAACGCCACACGGACTCTGGCGAGGGAACACGTGTGCATGCAACATGCACACATTCTGGTTCCGCCCACGAGATCCGCCGGGTGGTACCTCCACGTTCGACAGTCAGAGACCATCTACCACCTACGGACAATCACAACATCCATAGCCAAGAGAAAAATTTCTCCTGGGACGGGACTCGAACCCGCACAGCGCACGGCGACTGATCAGGAGACCGAGGAGTTATGTAGAAACTAAGATATTTTGATTCCTGTACAACAAATAAACACATTTTCAACATCACTCACATTTTGAAACATCTTTAGCAATTTTGAATAAGGTATTAATTATTCTACATGAACCGCCTTTCTTTTTGCATTAGATCCCTACTTTTGGGAAAAAAGTGAATAGTTTAAACTTAAACATTCTACTTAGAAAACAATTGCCATTGTTTTCTGAATTGCCCCGAATAAATCGTTAAAGAAATTTGTCCATATTCCGATTACGTGAGAAACTTGAAAGAAAATAAAATTATATCACGGCGCTTTATTAGCTTTGATGCTTTTCAAAATCTGTTTTATAAATAAACTACAGCACCCCTATTTATAATAACGAATAAACTCTTTCACTTGAGACACGTTATCTCAATAAATGTTTTTTGTCTTCCTTGGCTAAACGAAATCTTCATATCAAAGCAGACATAAAAAACATCTTTCCGCCACCATAAGCACCATCAAGTTTTATAAGTAAACATAAACACATCTTATATTCAAACCGTAAATAAGCACTCTGTCGATAAACTTCTCCCCTCAACTTTTCTGTAGATGAGTGGAGTGTATAAAGTATAAAGTCTCTGCCTCGGGACAAATTTGGTATAAAAAGCCAACTTAAAGCTCAAGCACTTAGATGCTGATATCTCTTAGAGCTTAACTGAATTTAATCATGAAGATTGAACTACTCATGTTTATGAGAATAAATTTGATATGTTTGGGTATGGAAATTTTAAATTCATGTACTGGTTGAAATTTCTATCAATTAATTATATTACTCGATAGTATCGATTTACTTGAAAATATGTAGCGGAGGAATCTTACTACTCAATGAAATATTCAGATAATAAGTGTATTTTTATTCTAAAAGAACCTTATCATTCATATTGTCTCTCTCTACTATGTGTCAGACACCATGCGTTTTGCATGCCTTTTTAAATCTTAGGGCCTACAATTATAGGACGCCTTTATGGCCTTCTTGATTGTCATAGTCTTTTCTCTCCTTCAAAAGGCAGTGCTCTCCTGTTGTGGAGTTATGTTTACTTTTTGAATTGTAGGAAATTTCAGGCTGATAAGACATCATATAAATCAAAAGCATGAACAGTTTGATGCAAATAGATATTTGTGACATAACCTCAAAATAGAGCGCTGACACGGAAAAGTAGAAAACTGTGAAAATCAAGGAGGCCATAAAGGCGTTCTACAATTGTAGGTCGCCTTTTTGTCTTCCTTGATTTTCATAGTATTTCCTCTACTTCAGAAAGGCTGGAATGTTTCTAGATTTCCGTGTCAGCGTCAGCACCCTCCTATTGTCAGGCTATCTTTTCTTCTTGAATTGTAGGAAATTTAAGGCTATATAACAGATAATATGAATCAAAAGCATGAACAATTTGATGCAAATAAGTATTTGTAACATAGCCAAAATGGAGCGCTGACTCGGAACAGTAGAAAACTATGAAAATCAAGGAGACCATAAAGGCGTCCTACAGTTGTAGGAACGACTGACTATACGGCCCTTAGAATATATCACCCTGAAATTATGCTCCTCCTTACTTTTCGAGACCTTGAAAAATATTTGAGGATTATTTTATCTCAAAGAGATTTCAACATTGTTTTTCAGACCAAAATTGGCGAACTTTCGGGTTTTGCAGGCTGTGCATGTGATATAGCTTCAAAAAAAACATGATAGCTCATTTTATAAAATTTTCGCGACAATACTTCCTCGCCAGTGGCATAGAAAGTAAAGAGGTTGCCTTGTGCCGATGATTGGCTGCCTTGGAAAAAACAGTGCTTGAGAAATATCGGGAAATGAACTCTTAAGCTTTGTATAATATCTTCCAGTAATATCTACACTTACATGTCTCCAGATATTTCCAGAATATGGGATAGGACATGGGACTAGTCAGTGTAACGCAAAAAGCTGAGCAAACTGTTATAGCCGCAGACCAAGCATAACGTATATGCAGAACATATTATTGGTAAAGGTCATGGCTCAATGTACAGATATTTCGATGTCGAATGTCTCAGACTTTTTATTTCCGAAATCAAAAATAGAGTGTCTCATCGAAAAGATGTGACTTGCCCTTGAAATTTCTGGTATTGTTCCATTCTGCGTAATTCTAACTTCCTATGTTTTCTTTTCATCTGTGTATTAATCTATATGGCCACAATAACACAAACTGTCAAGTCAATAGATATGCAGGTTGTCAAACTTTCTTGTTTTTTAGATAAAACACCCAACGGCAAAATAACTAATAAATAATCAAAATCCATAGGAAAGTTTCATCAATATTCTCCTTCTAAAAGGACCTATCCGACTGTGTAATAAAAAGTACCTACAGTTTTCTATTCAAAATAAATACTTTTGATGTGGGGCGAAATGAAATTGGGACACCCTGTATAATTGTGAGTATTTTAGAAATGTGCCCTTGGATACCGTGTATAATAACCCATAAATAGTTTTCCTTGATAGGTTTTTATTTAGGAGCTATGCTGCGTTCTTGTACTTGTATGTTTGAGAACTTTTGATCTGGATGCTCTGGAGAGCTCATTCCCAAAGCTGAGCAAGATTCATCGGGGACTGATTTCCGTAAGGTTTGTCCCCCTCCTGTCAGGCTACTTCAACGTATCCCCTGTAAAAATAACAGTTCAAATAGTTAATTACAGCAAGTATGGAAGGGATACAAACGGTTTCGTGAAGCAAATCCTTTTGGAATAAGACAAAGGGTTTCCCATCAAAAAGTTCTCAATAAGTCAGCCATCACGCTTTGGCGAGCACCTTCCATAGCGCACCGTGATTTATTGAAAACCTAATCCGAAATTCGTCAGAGACTATTTGTCATATAATCAATACACGCTCTAGAAAGTGTTGCGAAGGTAGATGTGCCGGGCGGGAAGTTGAATTGAGTACGTTTGTAGGAGCGCTTCCCTTGCCATCAATTCATCTCAAGAAAAAGTATCTATCGACCCTCTGGTGTTCAAGCATCGGTTTGTTTCCAAGAATCTGGAATCTCGCTCATCAAGGATCTAAAGTAGGGATTGGGATATAAGATCGATTAATAGAATAATCGGGGCAAAAAATCGATTTTTTAAATCGATATCTCGTACTGAATCGGTCCAGTTAATTAAAATGTTGCCCTCGAAAATCAACATTCGACTTTATAACTAAAAAATTGATTTCATTTTACATATAAGTAAATAAAGAAACAAGGTAAATGGCAATTCTGACAAATGACAGATGACGTGACATAAAGCTTGTAGTGTCTCTATCATCAGGTTCACTAAACAGCCATAAAATACAGGATGTCCGCAAAGTTGGGACTTTTCTTACACGGCGTATAGATCTTGGAAATAATAAGCGGGTTTTCCTAGTAGCATATACACCAAAGTCTTAAGATAATCGAGACATTAGACTCTGCAAAATCCGATAAACCTGAACCAAACCTAATCCGCTCCTGAATCTCGATAAAGTCAAAAGTGAGACGACATGACGTACAAACCTCAATACTCAACCAAGGCGCCGCCAGCGTAGGTAAGCAAAACATTAATTCACCAAACGGGTAAAAAAAACTGGAGTGGTACACTCGTACAGCATCATCGAACTAGCATCTTCAAAATGCTATCGAGGCTTCGCGAGTTTAAGCAGATCGCTTTCCCAGACGTTATCATTTTCCTGCATGAATGCATTTTCGTGAGTGGTGTTGCAGTCCATATTAGTCACGGACGAATCAAACTTTACGCGTAATGGTATGAGTAGCTTTCAAAATACATATATTCGGTCATTGGAAAATCCTTACGTAGTCCGTCGGTTACATTTTCAAGAAACATTTTCTTTGAATATTTGGACTGGTATGGTAGATAAATGGTATGTTCATTGGACCTTATATTTTCTCGAATCAGCTGGAGGGCGTACAATGCCTAGACTTTCGGCAAAACATTTAACTAAGGGCGACAACTTAGAACAGTACTTATAAGTGACAGAACCGTACTTGAAATTTCTCTGCAAATGAACAGTCGGTAGGTACTTCTTTATTTACTTTTTTTTACTTTTTCGCTACTGTTTTACCACACATTAGCTTCGTTATTTCACGCGTAGTTGTTTCTAAAAAGGAAAGTCCCAACTTTCAGGACACCTTGTATATGAGCTTAGTAGGGTCATCTATACCTTGTGCCAGTCCCTGCAGACTTGGAAAACTGAACTATAAGCCGCATATTTTATAAACTTTTAAATTTAAAAAGTAAATTTAGAAAATAATCGGGTTCTTTTATATCTGATACTTTGGATGGATGCTCTAGAGAATGGTTTTTGCTTTCTCCGATATCATGCTTGGTTCTTTAACCACAGACGCTACAAGAATGTACAATTTTCAATTCTACTTTTTTGTAAATATCAAATATTAGTTCTCTTCATTACGCACTTTACTTTTATATACCTATATTTGTCAAAGAAACATTATGAAGGTACTCCGGAGCTCGACGCGTAATGCATGCATGAATCTGATGGAAACCTACCATATAGACGTAGCCAAGTACTCATGTACTTACTATAGGTAAATTATTAATGTGGGCTTGTCATACCCATACGTCGATTTTATATTGTAATTTTGTGTAATCTGTTATAGCGTGGGGTGATTTTAATCGGCATGTTCCAAATTGGCTTATTTTTAATGGAAACCCTGCCTTATCTCTCAGATTAGGCAACGATGAACGGGTTGGGTGGGTAATATACAATATTTCATCCGTTTAAGGCGAACTCTCACATATTATCGGTGAAACCCAGAGGGCGTAGACCATGTATTATCCACAATGTATCAGGATTCCATATTGTGTTAATTTCAGGATGCTACTACTAAAAAAATGCCTGCCTGGACTTTTTCATAATAATTGTTGAATACACTATAAAATAAATCAAGGAGTTGCAAATGCAAATTTGTTTGAGCAACTTTTTAAACAAATTACAAAAAATAGTTGTTCCGTTATGTAAGTTTTTCTTTTTTTGTTTCTTGGTTGTTATTCTGAACATAAAAGGTACTTAGGTGTGTATGCAAATCCTCTTTGTGAAGTTTTGAGAGAAAGTTTAAGCTTTAATTCCGATTCTTGACATCATCCAAAATGACAATTCTTAACAGTTAAATAAATTCTTTTTTTTTCAAGATTATCTCTCGCAGGAAAGTAGTAACACTGTTTGAAAGATATTTTACAAGAAGTCGACTATATTCATTAGATGCATTACTTCAAAAATGCCTTTCAATGGGTCGAGTTTGTGCCTCGGATTAGTAAAATCGGCCGATCTCCTTTATGACTTGAGATCATTGTAGAAATTTCTTTGTACAAAAAATTCAAAGAAGCTAATGTAATATGCTTAAAGGAATAATTAAAAAAAACAATTGTTTGAATATTTAGAAAATTTAAAAAATCGTGAAAATTGTATAAATTTTTAAATATACTTAAAAATCCTTAATTTTGAGAATTGTCAAAATTTTTATAACTGAATAATTTAAAAACCAAAAAAATTTTAAAAATTTAGAAAATGGCAAAATTTGTGCGTACTTTGGAAACCTGTGTCGACGAGTGTTACAGCATACCATGAAATACAAATGTTAATAGCATTATTTATTGTTTCAAATCCAAGAGTATACAACTCCCCAAAGGGCCACTCAATCCTCAAAGAGCGTCAATAAATGTTACTGTAAGTATTTGAGAAGTATTGCTAAATCCACTGCGAATGTCCCCTCTGTCATTCCTGGAGGAACACTGCCGTAAATATATTCGACCCGGGAAGTCCCTCTTATTGTGAATTCACCGGACATCACAAACGGTCCGTCAACCGTTATCAGACTTCAAATATTCGATAATGCCCCAACTTAATTTCGACACAGAACTTTCAAGCCCAGGGGGCTCTGCAATGTAGTTATAGCAACAGGAAGGAAAATAAGCCAGTGCTGTTTGATTTCTGACACAGATATGACCATTTCTGGTCATTTAAATGTAAATAGGTCCTTATAGTTTAAGGACGAGTCCCCAGGCTAGAAAAAAATTGGCAGTCCTCCTTTGATACTAAACTATAACATCTAAAAGCTTATCATAAGTGCCAACTTATAGATTTTACAATCCTTTATATATTTATGTCACACTTTTTGCGTGTGATTTTCTCAAATTTATTAAAAAGAGTAATTTATTATTCTCAAAAACCTTAGCACCTAGCTAATTAGCTTTTAGGGCCCTACGCATGAAACTACACGATTCTCAAAAACTACCATATTGTGAATGTAAAATTGTTCGCTCTGCTCTGCTGGATTCATGTTAAGGAAGATATCCGTCTCGGGGGCTATCTTCGATTGAATAATGAAGAACGGGGGGAACGGCCAAAGAGCGGGGGGACATCTGCAAATTGAAAAACAATGGAATTTTCATTAAAATCAAATATTTCGGGAAGGGGGGGGCGTTGTCGGTCCCACCTTTGTGAGGGATAGAAGTCTTCATGGTTCTAACCTTCCTTAGGTAGCCCCAAAATTGACTAAGAAAATACCGAATCGGCAATAATGTCGTCGGTCTTTTCAGACTCCCCGGAGTTTTCCAAATAGTCAAACAACGCATTCAACCTGCACCTACAGACAGGCAGGCTGCAGCGTTAGGGCTCTCATTGTCTTAGACTGCCTCCATTGTAAAAACGTCATACCTGCTTCTCTCATATCTCGTCACGACGAGAAAAAGCGCGATTAATAAATTGATACAAAGGAAGAAAAGTAAAAAGGAAAGTGAAACGCTGGAGCCTCTTGTAATTAATGAATCTCTCCCTTATTGAAAACACCCGAGCCCACGACGTAAAGCATCACGACAGACAAATAAAAGGAGAACTCCATGGAAAACTCTCGTTTCTTTGAGCAGACAGGCATTTTTCATCGGAGCGCCGGGTAAAATGCTTCCTTATAGGCACAGTAGAGGGTAAAGTGAATGTACGGAATATTCACCCTCCTCAATTTACCTGTGAGGGTAACATAGCATGAAATAAGGAGCTTCTTGTCAAGTAGCAATAGCTGTGAAATGATTTCCAAGCTTGTTTTATTTGTTTTAGGAGCCTCCATAGTAAAGGTTGCCTTAAAATTCACGTACTTACCTTTTTTAAATTTAAGTAAAACGTATTTTGTCATTTTACAACTGAAAGATGTCCTAAATGAAAAAGCTCTTATGAATGTATATTATGTGCTGGCTTACAGCCATATGCCTTATAATATTACGGTAAAAAGGAAATCTTCCGAAATTGATAAAGTATTTTTCCCAAAAAAAAAAAAATCATCAGATTAATTTTTGGAATGAAGGGACTTGACTCCTGCAGAGACATTTATTAATCATGAAACATTCTTACTTTACATTGTATTTACATTTTAAAATGTTTAACTTACGCTAAGAAATATAATAGTCTGAAATGCTCATCATAATTACAATACTAGAAATTAAAAATTAAAAATCATCCATTCACATACCACGTTCCAAAAGCTCATTCTGATATAACTGCATCAAATTATTCAATAAATTACCAGTTAAAATACAGCAAATCAGCAATTACTTTCGATTTAAGAACCAAGTAAAAAAAATATTAACTTCACGCATTTTATACCATAAAATTTATTGTTATATTTATGTGCATTGATTTTTATACCCGATACTTTGTTTTCCATTTGTTCGTCTTCACTCGACTAGACCTTTATATTACTGATGATTCCTAAACAGCTTGAAACTACGTCTACAGAAACGGAATGCGAACAAATTTAGTTCAGCCTCCAACACTGTTTCTGATCCATCTTAATGACCTCCTGTCTTGCACGAAGAAATCCGATCAACGACTTTGCAGGTGACAGCATTTTGCATGCAGGCACTAAAAGGGCATTGTATTTCAAGGGAAATGTTCGATATATGCTTTTAGTAACTACACGGTTTGATAATACAATATTGCGTCATACTTATTCGGTAATAACGACAACTCCGTTTTTATCTGTTTAAGAAAGCCACTGTCTGAGATTAGATGCCTTCTAAGCACAGCCTAGATAATAGATTGGTCATGCAAACCTGTTTTGTTATTTAATACCCGGTTAGAGTCCCTCAAGTCACTAGTAATCTTTGTAAGCCATTTTGTAACAGACTGTAGCTACAGTCTTCAGATAAATTTTTTGTAAAAACTATTCCTAAATCTATTGATTTAAGATGTTTATTGGCTTAACTTTTTTCTCATTTAAAAGTAATGATATCCCCGAAAAATAATGGCTCACCCACGTCAATGGATAGCTGTTCCTAGTATCATGTTTACGACCAATCCAAAAATTCCGTTAAAGGGAAAACTCCCGGAATGTCTGTCTCTGAAAGGAAGACACAGCTGGAATACACAAAATTTTCAGAGAAAGGGTGCCTCCCTTATTGATATTTAGTCCCTCCTTTTTTCCATTCTTATTCTGACTGCGTTTTAAATCGCTCTCTCTAGGCTCATAATCCGACTAATTTTTACATCGTTTTTGATTCTACAGAAAGTAATCGTTTCCTTATCGTTAGAATATTTTCACAGCTAATTCTGAAAAGTCTTATTAAATACGATATTACTTCTATTTTATGATACGGCCGCCTATTCCTAGTGTTTGGAATTTCAAGTAGCGGTTATGTTGACAGCAAAAAATAAAGTCTCATTTATGACTTGTCAGGAAATCGATTTTAGTAATATTATCTTTATTTTCATAAGGAGCTCAGGAACATAGTCAAGGATAGATAAAACATAAAAGTAAAAATAACAAGATATAAACAATTACACCACATAAAAACAAACTACGTTGATACAACAGTGCGAATTAGAAGAATGATTCAGATATTCGTCAAGAAGGGTTATGTTCGACACAAATTGGTCCGTTTAAGCTAGCTACAAACATGTGTAACAGAAAATTGGTAACGCTAACGATAGTTTCTTTACTGCCCTGAGTACCGACAATCTGACAACGCTGCTGGACCACACCAGACTAACACGTAAGTGTTAGTATAAGTACCCGTCACGATACTATAACATCCCTGTCGGCGATGCTGTTAGACGCAAGGCAGAGCTCGGCGTATAAAAGTCGCCGTTGCAACGCATCATCCTGACTGACTGCGCATATCGTCTATGAACATTAAAGGGCACATGTACGAGGAAATTTTTGACGTGTGAAATATGTACTGATAGGAGCGTAAACTTACTGAGATTGGAAGCGTACAAATATACTGTAGCCAAAAAAATGAGATATCTTCCCTCATCCCCTTCAACCCAAAAACCGACCCTAATTTTTTTTTCTAAAAGCTACAGAGCCTTTTCGTCCTTAGCATAGTAATAATCCTGTGTGAAAATTTCGTCCAAACACTTTCCAAGTTAATATGCGGTCCAAAGATTAGCGGACAGGACACCAGACTGATTCCACGCCAAAAGAAATTAAAATACTTCCTCGCTAGTGGGCGTGGGAAGTAAAAGGGTTATATTAAAAATAATTTCTTGGCCTTGTTGATGAAAACCACATCAGTCTTTATAGATTTCCATGACCCTGGCAACTTGGTAAAACGTTTAGGAAGCATTATATGCATGTTAAATTTACCATAGGCTCAATGTAGAGAGAAGAAACATTCGTAATGCCAGATTGTTTAGCATTTACAAAATTGCTTGGAAAATCATCCAAGTCTAAGGTGCCTACAGACTAAGGGCAATCCAAAACCGGTTAGCTCAAGGCTAAGGGTAATCTAAAAAATAAGGACCAAAGGAAGAGGTCCTAAAATAGGCTGTAAGGGAGAGGCTTCCAATCTGAAACAATGATTGGATGCATTAGAAACGTGTTTTATGACCTAGGCATCTCCAAGTCTAGCTCTGTATTAAAAAAATAAACCTATAATTTTCTAGGTCACAATAGTAATATATATAGTGATAGTATAAAATGATCAAATCAAACAAAAAGACTTGGAAATGTCTTTGATAAAATAAAATGATGAACCAGCAAAAAGCATGAAAGAAAATAATGGTTATTGAAAATATCCAATGCCCTTGTGAATTTTTAGGGAAAAACATGAGTTTCATCAACAGCCACATAATCGCTTAAAACGAAATATAAAAAGTGTATACATACATATAAAGGGACAGAATCATCCTATCCTGTAAATTAATTTGTACCATAATTTAAGGAAAATGATAGAGCATGATTAAAATATTTGGCAAATGTCATCCTTCAAAGATCATACAAAAAAATTAATATTAAATCACATATTACATATTACATTTAACACACTGTGAACTTTTTTACTTCATGTTGCTGGAAGAAACTACCACTAAATACGTGTTATCTGTATGGTTGTTGAAATCCAAAGGAACAATAACTAATTATTCTGACCGGAAGCATTCACAGGTGCTATTGATGTCAGGGAGATCTAAAAAGTGATACCAGTTATACAAAACAGGTTTTAAATCGTATCACCCTCTTTCTATCCTCCGTTATGACTGGCTATTATACCATATCCTCACAGTGATACATCACGTCTGGCACCTATCCATTTCAATGTACGAGATATAATCCAGCACCGTTTATTTCAAATCCTAGTAAGCTACTGGCGGCATCACTTTTTGTAAATCCGCTTCAACCCCTGACAAAACACGGCGATTAATTGCAGAAACAGTGTCACGATTAAAAATGACACAAAACCGGGACGTAATGGCATAGAAAGGAGCCACAAAATACCTCCCTACCCATTGAGGGGCTGTTGGATGACAGAGAAGTTTTTCTTTGTAATTAATCAGCGTTCACGGGGTCTCTTATCTGTATGAAGCAGAAGGTATAGACACTATCAATTATGCCGGACTTTTTTGATAACAATCTCGTCCGTTTTAGTGGAGCATTTCTGGTCATAGTGTTGTCTTATATGATAGATGGTGTGTTTTTGGTATAACATTTTTTCAAGTCAATTAATTTTTCAGTAAATTACTGCGAGTTTTTATAATACAACCCTTGGGCGACCTTTCTTCATCAAATTTATTCCTATGTGGGGTAGCATTGAGAGTGTTGTTCTTATTTTGTCATGTTCTACACGTCGTGAGGCCAAAGAAATATTTTGAAAACCATCAGTAAAAGTCAGTTTTTTAAACAAGGATTTCATTTTTTGCCAATAGAATAAGTTGTGGAATAAAAGCCTCCTTGAACGCTAAATCATGAGGCAAATTTTGTACAAAGCAAGAACCAGTAGGGAGCATACAGTTTTGAAACTGATTATGAAACAAGTGTCAATGCTGTCAATAATTAAAGATTTTAGGTAAGAAATAGTAGCATGTCATCACCACAGAGTAACCTGGCTATCAAAGGGATTTTTGTTACAATGTTTCAATACTCCTTAATACTATGACTATGTGTATTTTTACTCCTTCAGCTTATAGGACTTCCGCGAAACAACTCGAGAAAACTGATTTTTTTTTAATCTTCTAATCAACCGTTTTTGGCCGAATGCTTAATGTGACCGAAACCGACCCGAAGCGAACCCTAGAAATTTTGTAATACATACGAGTTGGGAAATAGTATTCGTAACTTTAACAAGTGATTTCTTGCATTATTCTAAGCAAAAAATTTTATATTATAACTTATGTCCGAAAATCAATCGTTTTCTAGGAAAGTGAGTCGTAAATAATTAAATTTTCTCAAACATTTGGCAACGCTGGAACGCAACCGCGATACGAGCGCACGACGACCGCAACTAAATCATCGAATTGTTTACGTGCCTATGATATTTTTGTTGAAAACATGTCATGAATTATTAAATACTTTTACGCATTTTTTTTGGCTAATATTTTTTATTTACTTACGCTTTCAGTACAGCACATTGATTAAAAAAAAATGACAGACCCCTACCGGTACGTGGCGATACACACCACCAACTTACACGATTATCAGTCACTTATTTGAAACGATCCGATGCACGAAAGAAGTTACAGTCAAATGTATTAGTAATCACAACACGCGATTTTGTTTTGTTTGTTTTCCTCCGAAAAATTGTACCTATTTAATAAGCAAGAAAATTATTTTGTTAGAGACAGTTAATTAGGAAATAGATGTATTAATACATTTTACGCTATTAGGCATATGAATTTAAATTATTGAGGTGCAAAATTAATTTATTTCATAACTAAAAAGAAATGAAATCTGCATTTTCTTGCTCCGAAACGGTTGATTTTCGGACATACGTTATAATGAACTTTTTTACTTAGAATAATGCAAGGAATCACCTCTTAAATTTATGAATATTATTACCCTAACACCCTGTATAGTAGGTAATAATTAGAATTTTTGCCGATTTTTCGAAAACTGGACTTTGTTCGTCAGATTGTACACGTCTAGCTATCCACAAAGATACTGCGTTTCTTTGGGTTCTTTAATAATCTTCTATAGTTATCTATCTCTTTAATCTATAAGAGTAGTAGAGAAAATTTTTGATATATCTACTTTCTAAGAGTACGAGTATATTTCCTGAGCGAGGATTTGATTACTTCTTGTTATTGTGTGCATACGATTCTGTGTTAAATAAATGTATATATACATATAAACGTTACTGATGTCAGTCGTTTACTTAAAACATCATTTCATCTGACCTAGATCTAGTTAGCCATTTTTTGCATCTAAGTGTATATATGTCATCCGGTGACACTATGACATTATCCAAACGGCTCCAGGTGTGTATCTAAGTTTCCAACTCGACCTCTTTCAAGACTCTCGAGCCATTAAACCTGTCACACTGTAATCCAGTTAAGCCGGTCGTGTAAAGTTACACAAAAACTTTCCAGGAACGACTTTTTGATTGCTTGTCGCTGAACACGTCCACCAGAAATTAAAACTTCCGCTTTATTAATTAAATAATCATATTAGAGCAACTTCCACTAATTCAATTTATTTTTAATTACGGACGGCCTTCGAAGCTTTGAGAGAGTTGAGAATTTTGAGAAGATGGATCTGCATCGTGAGGATTTTTGTCCTCAAGTTTCGTCTCTTGGGATGATGGAATTCATAAGATGAATTCTTAAAGATTCAGATACACCACAACGCGATCAAATAATATTAAAACTAGTAGTTGTTAGTCCAAGAAGTATCTTCTCATATGCTCGATAAAATATTCTGATTATGTTTTTACTTCCTATGCCAAAACTGGCGAGGAAGTATTGTAATCGCGAAAAATTGCTAAATTGATATGTGTTTTTTGGATGTTAAATAACATGCACATCACGAAAAACCATGTCACTCATTTTCCTCGACCTGTCGATTTGTCCGCTAATTGTATAACCGCCGATAACTTGAGAAGTACCGCTCGGATTTTGACGAAAGTTTCAAAAAAGGTTGCGACTAAGCCAAGGATGAAAAAGTTGTGCAGTTTTTGAAAATCGGTATAGTGGTGACCGAGCTACGGCCAACAATGCGAAACAAATAAAAATCGCTTAACCTTAAAGCTTCTGATCCCTGTAACAAAGGGAAAAAATTAAATGATAAAAGTCCCCTGTACATTGTGCTCATAATTCGAAATAATTGCAATCGTTGGCGATGCGTTTACGGCACGATGTTGCATCGTAGTGAAGACCACTGCCGACTGTGGAATGGGTAACAAACTCCAACGGGTCTGCGGTGGTGGCGTCGCTGACACACCGCTAATGGTTCGACACCACTTTATCCTTCTGCGATGCTTTTATAAATGATGACTTAATTGTTTTCATATCTAGACATATTTTTCTGAATTATATGATCCTTAAGTCTATCACCCTTTTCGCCTAACCTTTAATTTGTTGCTCCGTCTCTGATGGTTCTCCGAATACTCCGTCAAGTAGATTGACTCATTAATTATGACGCATTGATTTACAACAGACACGGACTGATAAACCGATGTAAAGAGAGAGAGAAACACTAACTTGTGTGATGCATATGTCTTTTTTTTCAACAAAAAATATGTGAACCGAAGGCCGAATATTATCGCGAGTTGAATGCTCGTTCAATATCGTTAGTCGTGGATTTTGAAAATTGAATCAGAGGCGGCGAAAATAAAATCTTTGGAACGTAGTGTTACAACGTTTCAGAGATTCCTGTTTTCAAACATTATTTGGAGCGGATGAAAATTGTAGGTTGGAATCTGTATGCGGTAAATGGTTGTAAATTGTTGCAAATTTGGTGTTAGTGAAAGACCTTCTATTACTAAAAGAACTTAGAAGTTGCTGATCCCAGTCATACTATGCACCTGCTAAGCAAGATAAGTCAAACATATTTTCCTTGCATGGAAACAGCCACATGATAGATTTACTTTATTTAGTTTGATATTCCGAGGTCGGAGATTTATCGTACCATTCGATTTCGCCTTTTGAACGATGTCACTCATCCCTTTTCTTTGAAACGTCCAACAAAGGCATAGGAAGTATAAAGTCAATCCACTTGACGCCATTTTTTGCATAATCTTATCTTATACTTCAAGACGTCTTTGAACGAATATGCATATGTCCGGTCTTAAAATTGCGCCAAAAATTGTTTAAACAAATTCTAAAAAGTTCGGTTTTCCATTCCTGTCAATCCTTTTTAAAAGTCTTTCAATTATCCCTAACAAGAAAGGTTCTTATGAACTTTAAAGTTGGTAGTTTTTGATGTATAAGCGTTTTAACATTTGAAAAAATAAAAAAAAATTCGACCCCAAAAAGCTGTATGGAAGAACGAAGACTTTGATGTTGCAAAATTTTTTTTAATAAATTGTAATCTTGGGCTCTTACTTCCATGGTTAAACACCATAATTGATTTATAATTAACTTTATTCTGTTGCTAGGTACTGCAAGGTAGTTGCGGTCATACCTCTGATTTTACCGCAGCATTTCCAGTGACCTATATTACTTGCAATGCCTAAAATTTGCTAACAGTTTCTAATAGCAATATTTATTTAGTGTGTTCGTACCATATTCCATCTATAGAGAAACCCAAAATGACATAATAAAACCGAAGCGATAAAACAATTTTTAGAATTTGTTTAAAAAAATTACCTAAACAATTTTTGACGTAATTATAGGTCTGGTAACATGCAACTTCATTAAAAAGGATCCTTTTTATATAAGATAATGCAGAAAATGAATCGGATTTTTTGCGCACAAATACGAAGACACCTCCTGGACTAACAAGGGTAACATCATTTCAGTAACGTCAATGCAAATCAAGAAAATACTTTAACAATATTGATCACTTTTGTTGTACCTCAGAGCAAACAGTGGTGCTGCATTTGTCGATTTTTTTCTTTTCCTGCCCCCGGCATCAACGTTCTTTGTAGAGTGACTTTCCGGTACGTCTGTATCCAGCGTTTCTTGCTTTAGCGTTAAGAGAAAATGGAAGGAAATGCATTTTGTGTCCTCCCCTTCCAGTAAATCCAAATATGCATCGAGCAGACTGGAGTTAGTTAAAATGACGTGCATGGCAAATTGCTACCAACCCTACATTACTGTGTTTAGGGGAACTTGGAGATTGCAAACTGGCAGAAGGGCATTTTTGAATTTTGCTGAGTGAATATTTCTCACAATTTGATGAAAGACATGGCAGATTTTATAAAAATTTTCAATCTCAAAATGGCTGCATTCCAGTTTAAAAAATTTCAAAAGTTTGGGGTGCTGTCGCCATGACTACATTATTTAGCCCGGGACCCTTTCGCACCGACGGCGACGGGCCGTCGGTGATCTAACTCTCATCTGCCGCTACATCAACGGGTTTTGGTCCTCCGAGCTCTCCTCCATGATACCGCCGCACGATGGCAGACAGACCCGCCTGAATTTGGCCTCCCATCCTAACCGTGTCGAACTTCGTACATCCAGAAATGGCCGATACGACCGCTCCTTTGCCCCGATGGTGTAGAAATTGTAAAACAATCTACAAGGGCAGGCTTTTAACAGTTCAACTAACCTCAGTTCAAAAATCGGATTAACTTGCGCGGCTGCTTTGGTGTAAAAAAAATGGAAAATTTAAATTTCAGCTTATTTCTTAATATATCTCCATAACAAATAAAGATATTGATCTGCGGTTCACCATTTCATAGGACTTTTTATGCACTTTCCGAACAATACAAAAAAATATAACGGTGTATTTGAAATTTTCGAAAATTAAAAAAAAACGCTGACATCCACAAAGCCATCTAGCGGCTATTCTCTCATGAAAAATTAAAATTGTGTTATATGATCAATGGTTTATATAAAGCCCAGGCTGTCCCAGGTAAAACGAAGTCATGTTGAGCAATGCAATTCTCAACTACACCCCAAAAGAAGAAGGAAAAATTGGTTATCCATTCCACGGATACCCTTTCAAATAAAATCCCGATATAAAACAATAGAAAAATAGGTCGAATGGGAATGTAATCCAGGGGATTCGCACAGTAGTTTAATGTGAAGTTGTTTTGATAGGCGGGAGCGATAGAAATCGAAGAACGAACAAAATCGCATCACGAAAGAAACAGATACATCAAGGGGGATTGTCAGGAAGCGGGGGTAGGTGGAATCCTCCTTCGGTAATATAAAGGGAATCTCTCGGAATTGGGGCAGGGATGGCCGAAGGTGAATACCCCACTGTGGATATACAGGGTGTCCAGAAAGTACGGATATGTCAAAATATCATCTCAAGAATCAATTTTGGTAGAGAACAATGTTACAGTACAAAATTATAAGGTTTGAAAACGCTCATAAAATAGTGACCTTGAACGTGACTTTGATTATGACCGTCAAGATTATTTGAAGGTCTAGAAACCTCTATTTTTGACACCGGAAACGTGAAAAGCTAGTCATTTTGCATTAAAGTATCTATTTGCTCATGACCTTGACCGTGACCTTCATGGGTATTTGAGTTTGTCCAAAAAGTATAGGAAGGACAAGGTATTCAGAAAAATACGTTTCAAAATGAAAATTGTAGCAGAGCAGAGCTGTAAGGTTTGAAAAGGATCAACGAACGGTGACCTTGAGCGTGATCTTGAACATGGAATCCAAGGTCAACACAGTTTTCCTGAATGGAAACCCCGAGAATTTAAAGTGCAGAAGAGTTGATGTTCCAGAACAGTCTCGCTATATCCTCGATCACCGAAAAACCTTTTAAGTCGTGATCAGAGTCATGTTCAAGGTCACCATCAGCTAACCCTTTTCGAACCTTGCAACTTTGCTCCATACCTTTTGGACACTCTAAAATGACTTTCGAAGTCATAGTCAAGGTCATGGATGAGGATTGTATTGAGCATAAAATTTCCCGTCCTTTACATCTGCGGTGTCCAGAATAGAATCTTCTATATGATGTATTGACCTCCAAATGACCTCATATGTCATAGTCAAGTTCACGTTTAAGATCACAATTAGAAGACTCTTCTTAAAAAATACAATTTTGTTCGAAAACTTTTTTATCTGGGTAACGTATTTTTCGAGATATTTTGATGTATCCATACTTTTTGGAACACCCTGTAGAACAATAATTGAAGTTGACTCTTATCGCACCTTCCTAAGTCAGTCAATCTATATCTGTTTGTTTATGCGCAAAGTACTTTGCTGCTCAAGAAATGCGTTTGATATTTGATATGTTGGAAGCACAGCGCTTTTAACTCTCAAAAAATACTTTTTGTGTAACATTTCAAAAAACTGAATTCCAAAAAACGATTCCTTAAATTATTTTCACCCGCTTGTGAAAAGCTGTGCTTATTAAAGGGCAGACAAAAACAGGACACAAAAGGGCAACAATGAGGTGTGCCCATATAGGAAATTACTTATTTAGACTGACGGCCGGCCATATGGCTTTTGGTGAAGGATGACTTGACACATCTGCTCTAGTATCATGCACAGGGCCGTATTAAATAGATTTTATTATTGTACTAAATAAATTATAACTCGCTCAGGCCGCAAAATTTAGCATTACGGACATGGCTGACTGGGAAGGGCCTAGAGACTTTTTCTCCACCTTTTATTGGAAAGATATCGCCTATCTGTTCGTCAATAACTAAAATTATTCACGTTTGGGTGCAGGAATACATCCCTCATTCAGCCCATCCCAAAAAAGGTTCTAAGACCGACTCATACAACCACACGCCTATCGCTGTGCATTATGTATAAGATGATGGAGAGGAGCATAAATCGGGAACTTCAAGACTATCTTGGACATATCACGGCTTGATTAGCGAACGGCATCATGGTTTCCGCGGGGGTCACATGGTGAGGCCCATGTCGTTGCTCTTGATATCACGAAAGCATTCGATCCGCTGTGGCATACAGTGTGTTGAAGAAATTATAGCCTTCTGGCTTTGTTCTCAAAAGCTGAAGATTAGAAGTGTTGTGATATTGACTGATTGCCTTTGTAGAACAGCAAATGAGAGCTGAGCAAATATCCTCTATCCGAGCTCTGAGATCTGTCGAACTTCGTGCGGTAAGAACTGGCAGGTACGACCGCTCCTTTATCCGGGTTCTACTAACCTTAGTTAGGTAGTTCAAAAATATTATTAACAAAGTGTTTCTAACCTCCTCATAACAGCCGCAGTGCCCTGGTATTTAGGCTTCTGCCTACGGTGCTGCTTATGTATAAAAAGGCTATCGCGGTGGACGAAACGTTAGTAAGTCTTCAATTCTACATGTGTGATTTTATTTAGCAGCCAGTGAAGCTCATGTCGTAGTTACATTTTATCTGAAGCCAAATTGGGATTTTTGTTATTCCAATTAAAAATATGATATTATTCCTGTAATAGGTTCGTACGTACTAGCATTGACACACGGTTGTTATTCTCAGTCAGCTGACATAAATGCCACTATTGCAGAAGTATGTTCTGAAAGCATGAGCTTCATTCGTTGTATCAAATTTCCGTTGTATCCAAAGACAATTCGACTAAAAGTATGTATGAGGTATGCCTTCTAAGGTCCGCCTAGAGGTATGTCCACCTAGAATTATCTTTGTGACAAGCGGGCTATAGATTTTTCATAAAATTTCCAACTCCGCCTCTGTTGCTCACCAAAACATCTTGCTCGTAAAATAGGAAGTGGTGCCAGTATGGGGAAATACCAGGTTACACAGATGATTAGTCCGCTTGGAATAGGAGGTGTAATAATAGGTGTTCGAACAACGTTTTTATGCTAGTGATTAGAACGAAGTGACTAGGTTTTTTTCTACCTATTCCGTTTGTGAATGACGCAAATGAGGCGTCTACTCTAGCTGGAACAGGAAGTGTCGCAATGACAGATTTATTTTAGAGCTGCGCTTCTAGGAAGTAATTACGTACATAATTAGAATCAACGGGTTTGTCAAAATTGTTTAAGGTAGAATAACTCGGTCTCAAGATGCGGCAAGACCACAGACTAGGAATTACTGGATCATTCACCATACAGCCCTGATACCAAGAGACTTATCTTTTTCCAATATTTGAGGAATTTATTGGTGAAAATATCTTGTAAAATTATTAATTGCTAAAAGAAACGACGGGATCCAAAAGCTGGTGCTACAAATTGACAAATGCTTAAATCCCTATGGTGACTGCTGAAAAATGAATAAATGGTCATATTTTAGTTTGCGAAACAATTTGTATTCACATATAAAGCACCTCTGACACTATTACAAAAGGATTTAGCTTGAAAAATGACCGTCGTATATGAGAACTCGCTCTAATCATTTTAGTGTTGAAAAGGGTTTGAACAATAGAGATTTGGGAGCATATTTTATAGGTGTCAGTAAGAGCTCAACTTCTATGATTCAAAATGTTAAATCACAATTCTGGCCCTAAATTAGACATATATCAGGACCGTAGAGAATCTACCAAAATACCCAGTACTAGTAGTAGTACTAGCAGAAAGATCTAGTTAGCACGTTTGGCTACATAAAAAGAATAATTATAAACAACTTAGAATTACTAAATTTAAGCCATATGGTATACATGCTGGGCAAAATGTAATTATTGTAGATTTAACAAGTGGTTCCTCAATTTCACTTGGAATTTTGTCAAAGTATTTTGGTCTCTTACCTCTCTCTTGTAGCATATATTACTCTTTTTGGACATTAAATGGAAGTCACCTTTATTTTTAATACTATGTAAATGATGGTCAGAATTTGATCATGTTAATTAAGTCAGATATTCTGAAAATATATTATTTTTAACTTTGTACGTGAATATCATTTTTCACATTGAGCCATTTTAATTTGCTATACATTTGTTTAATTTGAGTATATTTATCTTCATTAAATATTATTCTCATTCTCATGCACTGGTTTTGTTAAATTTGCAGTCTTTCAAAATTCGAATTACTAACTAGATATAGAATAGTCGATCAATACAAGAAGTTTGGAAGAATAATAGTATTTTAAGCAGCTTTTCTACTATACAGGGTGTTTCAGTTTATTGTTGCATAACTTTAAGATTCGATAGAACTTTTAAAATTAATGCATAAAGTCTATATAAACATGGGTCGAAAAATGCGTTGCTTCCGAATTACAGGATGTTTAAATTTACTTTCTAAAATAGTTTTTCTTAAATATTTCGAACAATATTTGATGTATAATAGTGAAAATTGGTATACAGGGGTTTTTTGGTACGACAAAACTAACCATGGGCATAGTTTTACTGTAGCCGCTAGAGGGCGCTCTCTACTGTACCTGTAGTGTATTAAAATGACCAAACATTTTTTCTTAGTGCAATTTTTTGCTTTTTGAATAAAAAAACTGATTCTTCGCACTTTTCAACATAAAAAAGCTCTCCTGTGAGTTTTTGTTATAGTTAGCCGTTTTTGAGATATTTCGATTTTTAAAGTTCGATGCGTTTTTAATTATTTATGGGAAAATAATATTTTTTGTTACATTTTCGATTTGGGCATTACAAGTAATTAAAATGATCGTTTAGATTGTGTTTTTAAACACAGCAATAATTCCTAACTCCAAATAAACACAAAAAAACAGAATATTAATTTGTTTAATTTTCCAATATTATTTATTATTTACAACTAAAATGCTATTGGATAGTTAGGACAAACATACAAAATTTAAAGTAGTTGCTCGAAATGTAAACACAATTGTTCAATACACAATTCACATCTACGAATGATCGAACGTGGTTTAGCGTTATTCAAATAAGGCCTTATTTCATCACATGCATTCCTGATTCTGTCAATTAGCATATCTCTTGTGGTTACGGGAGACTGGTACACTTTTTCTTTTAGAAATCCCCACACAAAGAAATCTAATGGATTTAGGTCAGGGGATCGTGGAGGCCAGGCGACTGGTCCTCCACGGCCGATGCACCTTTATGGATAATTTTCGTCCAGCCAGCTTCTAACTATTCTCGAATAATGAGCTGGACAACCATCAAGCTGGAACCAGGCCAATCTTCTTAAATCTAACATAACATCATCCCACATATTTGCATGTTCAGCCTTTAAAAATTCCAAGAAGGTCGCAGCATTTAACCTTGCAGCCAAAAGGTAGGGTCCAAATAGTCGATTACGGTAGATATCAATCCACACGTTCACACTAAATTCATGCTGAAAATTTCTTTTCCGAACTGCATGCGGATTGTCATGCGACCAAATATGTTGATTATGAAAATTTACCACTCCACGTCTAGTGAAGCATGACTCATCGGTCCATAAAACGTTACTTAAAAACTCCCTATTATTATCAGTTCTATCAAGAATCCACTGACAAAATGTGATTCTTCGTTCTCCGTCCCCTGGCAGTAGTCCTTGCACAGGTTGCAAATGGTAAGGACGTCTAGGGTCATTTCTAAGAACACGGTGAACATGGCTTGCTGAAATTCCCAAGGCATCAGAAACTCTCCTAACACTTGTGGTCGGGTCTCTATCAAACTCACGCAGAATCATACGGGTAAATCTGCGCTGACGAACATTTATGTTTTGATCCCTTTGGAGATTTCCAAAACCATTTTCAATTATTTGGCGATGCACTCTTACAAATACTGAGCGAGTTGGATGTTGTCTGATTGGAAATCTTCGTGCGTATTCTCTGGCTGCTTCTGCTGCGTTTCCATTTACAAAGCCATACATAAAATCAATATCCGCTAACTCTTGATTGGAGAATGAAAATGGCATTTTTATAAAACTTACAAAAAAAACAGGTAAAAGAAACTAAATTTCGTGCATTCACAATTGCAAAAAAACGTTTCAGGTTTCAACAGACAACAAAACTAACTGTCAACTAATTGACGTTTAACCTTATTCTGCTTTCAATTTCAAAAATATTTGCAGGCACAGCCTACTTCTAAAAATTATCGAAATACTGACTTTTTAACGTTATTTTATCATAAATAGTTAAAAATGCATGGAACCTTAAAAATCAAAATATCTCAAAAACGGCTAACTATAACGAAAATTCACAAGAGAGCTTTTTTATGTTGAAAAGTGCGAAGAATCAGTTTTTTTATTCAAAAAGCAAAAAATTGCACTAAGAAAAAACTTTCGGTCATTTCAATACACTACAGGTACAGTAGAGAGCGCCCTCTAGCGGCTACAATAAAGCTATGCCCATCGTTCGTTTTGTCGTACCAAAAAACCCTTACATACTAATTTTCACTATTATACATCAAATATTGTTCGAAATATTTAAAAAAAACTATTTTAGAAAGTAAACTCCCTGTATTTCGGAATCCACGCATTTTTCGACCCATGTTTATATAGACTTTATGCATTAATTTTAAAAGTTCTATCGAATCTTAAAGTTATGCAACAATAAACTGAAACACCCTGTATAAACTTAGACATCCAGAAACTCTTGATAAATATCCCACGTTACTAATAATCTTGTTTATAATCTTCTCATAATGATTATCAAGATTTAATTGAGAGTCAACAAAAACGCCCAAGGTATTTAAAATTTGAACTCAATATCTTCACCATCATTGTCTAGTTGAACATTTGTACATTGTTTTTCCCAATTAACATTACTTTCGTTTTACTTGTATTTAATTTGTTACATGCTAACCATTTAAATCAAGTCCCAAGTCTTCATTTATATAAGAGATATAAAAAGTTGTAGTCATCATTCTTGGCGGTTACGTCATCAACGCCATATGAAATAAGTAAACAGGTCGAGTCTCCGTACCATGTGCGGATCTTAATTTTCCTAACTAAGTCCAGTATGCAAGAAGTGGGTAACAGAGGGGAGCGCTGTTCTCATTCACTTTCTGGAAATACTCTAATACATTTAGCATGAGCTCTCGGCCTTCTCCATTGATCGTATTTCCGGGCATTGTACAATTTTATATTGAAGATTGAACAGGACAACTAACATTGTACGCCGACGACAGGTAAGTTGTCACTCTGACAAATATCACTGAAGGGCACTCATACGTAACGACAAAGTTTTCGAGACGGAGACACACAACTAAAAAAATGTCTTTGAGCGTACCGAACAAACGTTCATACCCAGGGGTAGGTTGCATGTGTATGTATGAGGGAGATGGGGCTATATAAAGGGATACTAGTAGTCTTACTTTGACTCACCAAGGACGTTGACAACTATACCAGTCTCACTATTTTGTGTATTTATATACATTAAATTGTCATCGGCGAAAAGTAGAATTTTGCATTTTTTGCCTATGGCAGGTAAATCTTTTATGTATAAAATAAAAAGAAGTGGTTCCAGGATACTGCTCTGTAGATCACTTATCGCATTTTAAATTTTTAATGAAATAGTATTATTAACTTTATCCTTTTAGACAGATAATTTTTAAACCAGCCTAAAACACTTCCTGTTATCCAAACGAAGGCAAGGTAGCATACGAAGTATCTTAGCTATTGGTGTCACGTACAGCTCGAACGCTTATATCATTGGAGTAATTGTAATTTCAACCGGTTCGACGGGAGCTTGCGAAGCGGTAGCCGGTGATGCCAGAGAGGACTATCGTACATGGTAGGATTCAGATTGATCGATCGTTACTATAGTCTGGTTGATCTAGTATTTGAAAATAAATCTCCAAATTTGAAACGACAGAAAAATTCACTACCTCTCTAAGCGGACTGATGACACTACTGTCAAAAAGGGATCTAAAACGACCCTTACAACTACAGGCATATATCTTTGTTTTCTTATGAGTAAGGTGATGGAGAGGTGCATGAATGGCGAGCTTCTGGAGTCACGGCTTGATTAGCAGTATGGTTTTCGGCACCAGCGATCTACAGGGGGCTTCCTAGCTTACGTCACGCAATTGTGGTGTCTTATAGTGAGGCTCATGTCGATGCTGTGAAATGCTGCTCTCTTATGCAAACTTCCATCCTCTGGTCTCCCAGAGAAGCTTTGTATATGAGTGGCTGATTTTCTTTCTGGCCGTAAGATATCAGTCATAATTTACCGGTTTTCCCCTTCATACCATAACGTCACCGCGGGTATTCCCCAGGGATCGTTCTTGGCTCCGGCACTATTCCACTTACATATCAACGACATCCCTTCTTGTACGGTGAATTCAATTTACAGCTGTGTTGATGATAGCACCCTACAGGCAGGAATTCAGAATGACAAGCCGATCTCTGCCGGTGAGCAGGGAAAAAGAGTACTAGCGACTTCCTGTCTGACGAGAGACCTGTAGGGGTTATCACTGCTTGGAGACGCAACAACCTTGTACAGTTTAATGTTTTCAAAACACGGTACTGTATCTTAACAAATAGAAAGCATCCTAGCGCTCATTTGTTTTCGATGGATGGCGGTGTTCTGTCAAAAAGCCATTCATTTCGGCTGGTCAGAGTCGAGATCACCGAGGACTTGACCTGGCACGAACACATCTCGATTATAGCCGCAGCTACTGGGAAAAAGCTGAGCTGTTTGTTCAGGGCTGATGAGTGTGTTTCTCCACATGACCTCCTCATTCTATTCAAGATCCAGATAAGACTACTACTGTAGTATTCCTAACATATAGTCGAAATCACGAAAGATGACGATTACGTCATCATTTTAGTCCGTGGTTAAAACAAACGATAACGATTTGTGAATATCTTTAATGAAGTTTCAGATATATTAGTCGGAGACAAACAGAATCTTATTGTCCAAACAAACTGTATTGCTAATTTGCATGTATTCGACAAAGATAGACGATGTTTTCATGTTGCATGATCGATCATACTTGAAAGATGAATAGTTAGGTTATGTTAAAGCAGGTTAGGTTGTATTCGAATAATACTGCGGTCTGTGGTGTTCCTGTTTTAAGGTATGCTACTCGTTTTTTCAAAACAAAAACTCCGCACTAAAATTATTGTTAAGGTATCACTCAAAACCGTGAAATAAAATGAAAATAAAAATAATCAGAGAAATAACCTAACTTCGCAAAATCATAATATAAAGTTGTCATTATGTTCCTGACATCGTAATTTTATCATCGACGTACGTCCATTATACCTATACTTCAGTACAATTTATGGTATATAATAGTCATCTTTCGTGATTTTGACTATATATGGGATGTTGCTGCCCCGACTACATTAGTTATGTTCGATACTGTTCAGAGAAGTGTGATGTGGCCAGGAACATTCACGTGACTTAGGGCCCCCATCTTAACCGTGTCTAACTTTGTACATCCAAAACTGGCTGATACAACTATTCCTTTCTCTCGTAGGGTATCGAGGTTGTAGAGAAATCTACCTGAAAGGGCTTTCTTCTGTTCTACTAACCTAAGGCAGTATGAAAATCGGATTAACAAAGTTTTTTCAAGCTCCCCTGGTATTTAGGCTTCTGCCTACACGACTGCCTCGGTATAAAAAAAACTTAAATCTTAGTATAGTAGTTCTAATCGTAATTGAAACAGTCCTCCAAAAAACAAAGCGTTGTGTATTGGAAGTCCTGGTGCAGATTAAAAAAAGTGCATGAAAAACGGTTTCTGGTGATAGAACACACCCGAGCTAAAAGATACTGAAGATAATATAAAATGCTATCAGTATAAAATGTGATGCTTATGACAAGTAATACCTCAGACTTATCATGTGGTTAAACATGCTGCTTTCGTCCGTCCGACCACAGACAGTCACAGGCGGGTGTTTTGTGCTTTTTGGCAACTTATCAGTATGGTCTAAGCTCTGTCTCATATAGAACAACAAACGAGAGCTGAGCAACTGTCCTCTATCCGAGCTATGAGATCTGTCGAACTTCGTGCATGAAGAACTGGCAGGTGCGACCGCTCCTTTGTCAGAGTCCTACTAACCTTGGGTAGTTCATCTTAGTAACAAAGTGTTTCTAACCTCCTCACACCAGCCGCAGTGCCCTGGTACTTGGGCTTCTGCCTACGGTGTATAAAAAGGCTATCGTGGTGGCCGAAACGTTAGTATATCTCCACTTCTACATCTATGATTTTATTTGGCGACCAGTGAAGCTTACGGCGTAGTTATATTTTATCGTATGCCAACTTGGGATTTTTTTTATTTCATTATTAAGAATATGATTGAAAAATGAAGGCTTTCACGGTTAGCTATAATCTCATTTAAGTTTTTCGTGCTGTTAAGTCGGGGTTGGGTTGGATTTTCTCCTACATCTGCGGTAGCCATCTTCAGTGGCGCTGTCGTCGAGAGCGAAGTGCTCGGCTTGGCGGGTCAGGAAAGCTCTGGAGAAAATCCAACCCGACCCCGGCTCAACAGCCCGAAAAACCTAAATGAGATAAGAATATGATATTATTCCTATAATAGCTTCGTACCTGCCAGCATTGACAGATAGTTATTCTCAGTCGGATGCCACTATTGCAGAAGTATGTTCTGGAAGCGCGAGCTTCATTTGTTGTACCAATTTCCGTTTTACCCTAAGACTATTCGACTTAAAATACGTATGAGGTAATATTCCTTCCAAGGTCCGCCGAGAGGTATATCCACCTAGAATGCAGAAGGGCGTATATTCGAATCCCACCATCAAGTCGAGTGTAATCTGATATGGTAAAATAGCACAGGTCAGCACAAATTATGAGTAAGTACCACAAATAGACTTTACTTTCGTGAAATGTTATCAAAGATTCTATTTCTCCTGGGCTGTTTTCTCTCGATATATCGTCCGTTACAATCAACCCTGGAATTGCCGGCAGCCTAATTGGACCAGTACTTTTACTGTCCAGATTTTATTATTGTGCTCCGATGGAAAGCTGTGAATGCAGCCGGGAAGGTTGTTTATCTGATTTTCCAAATGATGAGCAGAGAAAAACTACTCTCTAAAAAGTTTATTTTTAGAATTACACCGTACCGTTCAACAATTTGTAGCTATACGTGGTTTTGACTTTGAAGTTTGATTTTGTACGCAAGCTACCTTGAGTTAAGTTGAATTTGAGGCGTTCAAGGTCATAACTCGAAGTATCATGATTCAAGGTCAAATAGTCGTACATCCAAACAGATTCTATTGTCTTTTTCAAGAAAATTGGCCATTGTTAACGTAACACCAACCTTCTAAGGGAAGATCGCCTCCAACCTTCCTAGTAACTACTGCTCAGAATTTGTAAACGACGGAAAAAGAAATCCTATAACCTGCAAAAATAGTCCAGTAATGACAGCGTTGGCGCCTAGAGACGATCAGCAACGTATAATGAGAGTGACGAATGTCGCAGCTTAAAATAAAATTCTACTCGTTGTTTCGCGTTTTACTCACATCAGAAACTAACAAATCATAATCTACCTCAGTCTACTACTATATACTTCCTTATACCGGGTGTTTCAAATTTGACCGTCACCATTTTGATCCCGAAAACGGTGAGAAATACGAAGTCGCTTAAATGCCGCGTATTTAGATAACTAAAAAGATGCTACTCAGAAAGTTTTGAAATTCAAAGTACCTCCCGAAAGAGACAGAAAAACGATTTTTCCCTGACTTAATTTGTAGTGGGATCTTAAAATAAATTCCACATTAACATTGTTACTTTTTCTCTTCTACTAGATGGCATAATCAAAATTTCCATATGACGTTTCATCTCTGGTCCTCCAGCATCGACTTTATTTTTTATTCATAGCTAGGCCATGAAATTACGAGTCATTTGATTCGTATACCAGACCGGACTTCAAATTGAACCTAGTTACAGAGTTTGGAAGACTGAGAAGAAGGGAAATAAAACGAGCACTGAACGATGTACAGAGAAGAATCTTGCCTACAAAATAACAGACAACATTTTGAATGTCTGCTATGATTTACCTTTGCTTATTTATGATTATTATTGTTATTACGATCAATTAAATTTTCATTTTGAGAAAATGCATCACTGAATGAAGGACTGAAAAGTCTATTTAAATGTAAAAAATTCCAACATAGCGTCCATATGAGACAACAGATTTGGTGATGGAAGTCGAAAGAAGAAACCTCGAATTGAAAATTTGACTACGCCATCTGGTAGAGGAGAATAAGTAACAATGAAAACATGCAACTTATTTTGAAATTCCATCTCAAATGAAAAATGATTTAGGTAAATCTGGTATGCGAAACAAATGACTATATGATAATTTCATGGCCTACCTAGAAAATTCTGTTTTTTTTAAATGACTGAGGTTTAACAATTTGGCAATATCAATATGGAATCAGAATTAAAAACTCTATTCATCTGTGAAAAAATCCAATATGACGTCCATAATGAAACAATAAGTTGATGCTGAAGGACAAGAGACGAAACGTCATATTGAAATTCTAATCATGCCATATTGTAAAGGAGAAAAAGTGGCAATGTTAATGTTCAATCCATTTTGAAATCCCACTACAAATAATGTCAGGAAAAAATTAAAACGATTTTGGGGAAATTCAGCTTTTTCCGTCTCTCTCCGGAAGTACTTTGAATCTCGAAGCTTTTTACCTTATCCCGCAACTTTACCCCCAGCTAAACGACTTCGCGGTTCACATGAAAGCCATATTTTAGCTTAAATGTAGCAGTTGAAAATTTCAAGATGGCGGCTCGGCGTCATTTTAAGACGTTTTAAAACGGAACGGGGGGCCATGTGATATCTCATTTTGAAGCTCCTTATGATACTCTACAACCCTAGGACAGAAAATCATGAAATCTCTCAAAATTATGAACTGATAGGATCTATTAGAATATGTGATGGAATATGGAACGTTTCTTTAAAAATTGTCCATACATAACATACGATAAACTGTACAGAGGGAAACCTGTAATCACTATAACATTTGACTTGACACGTGCGTTTGATACAGTTCACAAAACCTTTGTTAAGAATAAAGTGGAACATATGAGACTGAGGGGTACTATTAATTCTTCGTAAGTCGTGTAACCTTAATTAGTGTCTAGTATGCGTTTATATACTCAGCCCTGTCATATAATATCGTTGTCTGGGGACAGGCCTCAACTATTGACAGAGCCTTCATAACGCAACAATAGAATCATTAGGAGCATATTCAATTTATTGTTCAGAACGTCCTGAAAGGACCATTTCAAGGAATATCAACATTTGACCGTCCCCACAATTTATTTGCTAAAACTACTATCTATCCTATACTCATGAAAACAAATGTACTTTCCAAAATAACTCGAATTTTCATTATTATAACACAATGAATAAGAACCAATATTTTGCTTAGATAAGAATAACTTAACTACTCACGAAAATTCGTCTATACCATATATGCTGGAACACGAATATACAATTATTTACCAGACTCTGTTAAACAAATAGATAACATTAAAAGGCACCTTAAGTTTATGATCTTATCTAAAACCTTCCATAGCGTAGATGTGTTCTTTGTGTTTTTGAAGGACCCGAAATGATATAATTGTCAGGACGTCCATCACCTTTCAATTTTCCTGTATGCAGTTTGTATGTTGTTCTTTTAGTTTGTTTTCTATTTTGTCTTTTTTTTTCAGAAATATTGTATGCTATTCATATCACGTGTTCCTGTCTATACTTATGTATAGTGTTCGGACCCAATAAAGGAATTTGAATTTTGAAAATTTGTAATAATCTCCAACATACGAGTATAAGAGTCTGTAGTGCATGTCGGCAATTCCAAAAAGAATTCTTTTACTTTTGTGGGCAACTTAAAAACTTCATTTAATCCCATTTTTGTCGCAGTTTTACCACATAAAAAGTGAAAATACGGCAGTACGAATGAACATTCTCGCCATATCTTCCACTTATTTGAAGCAAACTGAGAAACTACACTTGAAAAGTAACTCTGCCGGTAAGCCAAAATGAGAAAGTGACATTCTCCGGAAATAACAAGATTACCTCCACCTGAAAAGAGTTAAATCGCCTCTCCGACCTAAAATAAGAAAATCTAATAACTTTCCAAGTTTCTCGAGTCCCCCGCGTCGGCTTCCAGCTTTAAAATTCCGACTGGCATTTGCGGCAATCAAATGTGATATCCAGAAGTGCGCTTACAAAAACTTTCCCTAATTGAGTTTTTAGCTTTTAGTTGGGCCGAATTTAAATTTGAATCGCTTTAAATTCCTTTGTGAGTGCGCGATGAAAAACGCTGGGAAAGAAATGAAACAGATTCTTTTTGCTCGGAGGGTGAATTTTTCCTTGTACACATAGATAAGACAATGTAGATTGACTTTGTACTCCCCACGTAATAGGTTTATGTTCACTAGAAATGCATCGGATGGGCGGTGGTTTCTAACGATTAACAGTGATTTGGAGATAACAGGAAACAATATCATTCATTATGAGAACTATACATTACTGTTATTTTAAAAAAATAAAACTGAAAGAAATAGGCATGTAGCCACGTCATACGAAACACCAGAAACGTTACATCATGTTACAGAGAACTGGCTATCAGGCTATCAGATATTTTTAATTTTTAACGGTTTTTGTCCAGTGATTTGAATATATCTTGAAAAGCAAATAGCAGAAGCTTACACAAAATCGACGCTCTTATGCTGGGCAAATTGTTCCCATCCAACAGTGAATTTTGTTCATCGGAATTCCGTAATTTTAAAACCTCAATGTAAGTATATACAAGTGTACAATATGTTTGATGCGTATTGCTTCAGTTTTGTAGACAATAAACTTCCACTTTGGCATGCATACACAAGTTTTGAGGTTAGATGTGCACAGTGTAAACAGAGCTAAATTTGATTGCTCTCGAGCTTCATATGTGGATGACGCCGTAGGTTATGTGCATGTTAAGCGTGACTGTAAAAAGTGCACCCCAATGCATTTTACTTATACGACGTTTTAGCATGAATAAAAAATCTGAAACGTGTGAATTATGGAAAATATGCGACGTATAAATACAAATTTGTGGCAAACAAATCAGTCAAAACACCACTATTTTGTTTGTATTTACATTGAATATTTATTGGGACCAGCTTTGACAATTTCACAATCATATTACACCTTAGATCACATCTATAAATCCATTGTACCTAAATCGTGGATATTTGAGGTCCAAGATTTTATCATATTTTACAAGCAGCAAAAACATGTTGATGATACTGTTTAGTGTATGTCTAGTTCGGGATACAGTTGCCTAAAATAATAACCATTTGGGATGTTCTAACCTCTGTTTTGCAATTTTCATTTATTGCACCGTATGTGATGTGCACCGGTAATAGGGAAAATTACAATACGGATAGACGTCTTTCTACTCGGATCAGTTTATTAATAAACTTGAAGATCTGACAACTAAATTTAATTAAGTTCGCTTCAGATTCTAAAATATAAATGATCTTTACAAAAATACATTCTTGAATCTGCAAATAAACTGTAAGCATTAGCTTAGTTTTTACATCATTTGTAACATATTATATGAATACTTTGTTTGTCGTTTTAATAGTTGGGCTTTCAAGTCAAGTTTTATAGTGTCGGTTTGCTTGACACGGCGTGACGTCTTAGAAGATATTATTATAGTTTGAAGCGTTTTTGAGGTATATACAAAATTGATTTTTTAAAAGGCAAAATACATAATGTAAACTGCGTACATATTACTCTTCTCTAACGGATAGCTCGGGATCCTTTCACACCGACGGGCCATCGGTGATCTGGCTCTCTTCTGCCGCTATGTCAATGGGCTTTGCTTCACAATATGAGCCTGTCAAACCGACCCGCCTGGCTTCTATTTTCCATCCTAACCGTGGAAATTGCCGGTATGACCGCTCCTTTGTCCCTAGGGTGTCGTGATTATGGAGCAATCTGCCTGAGGAGGCTTTTTCTAGTACTATTAACCTTAGGTACTTCAAAAATCGGATTTCTGATCGGCTTCTGATTAAACGTTGTAAAAGTTTTTGCTGGGACCGACAGAGAGCCTCGAATCTCCTTCTTCAAATAGATCTCTGCAACACTAGCATTCCGTGACGGCCATATTCGACATCAGCCTTCTATTTAAGACTAGTTACAGATAACCAAGGACTCGCTTATACAGCGTATTCAATTTTGTTCAAACTGTCAACGTTGCTTCCGGCTCGACAATTACGTGCCAGTTAAAGTTTTGAGCGGGCGCGTAATTCGACAAAGAAGATTATGTAAATTGTGACCTTCCCGTACCGCTCCGGAGCCGGATTCAAGCCGGAGCCACGCCGGCCTTATTCCGGGATTCTAATTACAATAGGAACGCCTAGAATCTGTCCGTGGACGACGATGGGACAGTATATGCAATACTACACAATAACGTAACTACCGTCGATATGAGGGATTTGCGCATTCGCGTTATTAAGGTTGATTCTCACTATACATTCCGTTTCCATTCCTTAACCGTTCCGTAAATTATTGAAATTAGATATTCGCCTTCGCTCAAAGCAGGTTATTGCGTGTGTATGCACATTATCAGTAAGGTATACTGTGTATACAATCACTTTGTACGGAACGTTTACGAAACTGATATGGAATGCAAACGGAATATATAGGGAGAATCAACCTTTATACGGAGCATTCCAGCATCCGGGGTTGCCAGATTTGGTGATTTATCGCCAAATGGCGATTTTGGCTTTGGCGACGGATTTTTTAGCTCGACGACTGGCGCTTTTTACTTCTCACGCCTACTGGCGAGGAAATATTGTAATCGCATGTTATATGACTTCTACATCACCTAAAAAGATTTCACTAATTCCTGTTGGTATGTCGGTCTGTTTGTCCTCGAATCGTTGGCCCGTCCATAACTCAGTAAGTACCGCTCGGATTTTGATGCAACTTTCACACGAGATAACTACTAAGTCAGGGACGAAAGAATTTTTGAAGATCAGTCCAGTAGCGGCGACGTTAAGGGCAAAAAACCAAAAAAATAAAATGTGCCTAAGCTCACTACAAACGGTTCTTACTTAAAAATTGGCATCAAGTAGGTTGACTCTGCACATCCCACGCAACACCCTTATCAGTACATAAAAGAATATGTTAAACATAAACTAGACGCTCTACCGAAAAAGTCAGTCAAACAGGTCCATAGAATTTTTTTCTCTGCCATATCAGTAGCGCATCTGGAAACGTCCCTCTCTCCCATATCTCGGACAGACGTGGCACCATGGGCATGCCAGAGCATAGAAAACGCTGTGCTGTTGCTCAGCAGAAATACGTGTGATTCCCCGAAAGGACAGTCATCGCGGTCGGCGGACAACGCCAGCAGCAGCCGCGGCCGATAGGTACGCGATTCGTCTCCCAAGAATGTGAATCAAATGTGTGAAACATTTTTAATAGGTGCATAGAATTACCAATGTTAAGAGCGAATAATTGTACAAGTATTAAAAAATGAGACCAAACCCTACCCACGCCTTTACAATCACTCTCACCTCTAAATTTTGTTTTCAAAAAGGATCAGGAAGTTTGACTATCTTTTTCCTTTTTTCGTTTTAGGCCTTTTTCTCTGCCGCCACAGAACCGATTTTCAAAAACTACAAAGGTTTGCGTCCTTGGCGTTGCAGTAAAATTGTGTGAAAATTTCATCGAAGTCCGAATCGCACTTCTCAAGTTATAAGACAAGCAGACAGACCGACAGACAAACAGACCAACAGACAGACAATCAGACCGACGGGAATGAGTGTTATGAGTTTTCGTAGTGTATATCAGTGGCGACGCGTGACTTTTTCTAAACTGTTACCAATACCAGATGCGAAAAATCTTATTAAAAAAGGTTTATTTTGGCCCTCTCAGATATGTTTTTCCTTATTTTAGGTATTGTATTTAAACTTTTTTAAATTAAGGTAAAAATTGTTGGACTGGGCGTCTGGGGCACTTGATATACCTGAGTGAGTACCTCATCGTCTTATGAGCCCGAAATGGTAGTTCTTGTTTGGCCAAAAAACATACAGCATCTATAAGTGCGCTGCCTAAAAGCTTGGTTAAGATGACTTTCGATTCTTGTTTTTCCAAACTGAATCAAATTGACTACATATCTCATATGTAAAGGAGAAATTTCATGTCTCCTCTTTAGACCCCTAAAACTGTTTAAATCGTTGCTGGTCCATCCATTTTCTGTAGAAAACAGAAGACATGGTCAACAATACAATCTGTTTTTCTTGCAACCACATAACCAAGAGTTTTCAATATACCAACTAAATTTAAAATATCGAACTACTTTTTTTTATTCCTTTTTAAAATTATCTAAAATAAGTGTTGGTATTCCATTTTTAATGATCTCCTTTTTTTTTTCTTCAAAATTATACAAGGAGAATGACTTTTCAAGTAGTTAATCGCTTACGCAGCGACACTCATTCATGTTTAATTGCACGCACACTACAACCGGCAACCAAAACGATTACTAACGAGAGAGAAGTGAGTAATCAAAACAAAAAATGGCCCACATAATAATCGCGGCGGCCCAAGCACTTGGGCGACCGCGATCAGACACGAGTCGGTACCGACGGTCCCCGAAGGACTATCAAGTGTATCTATAAACGAAAATGGTAACAACCGACAACCAAGTCGAGCCGAGGCGGCTTCATGGCGTTCGCAAAATCTAGTCAATATTATAGGGCGCATTATTTTCGTGGGGCTAATCTGCTATTTACTAAATTACTAGTACATGTTGCTAGCGGTAATAAATGAAATTATTTCACAGTACTTAGTCATACATTATTTATTTTTAACTGTTACCAATGGTAACAATGGTTACATGGACGCTTCGCCACTGGTGTATATGTCATATATTTGTAACTTTTTTCTAGATTATAATACTTGCCGCCAGTAGCCGTGGGAAGTAGAAACGACCCTCGTAATCACACAAGTGAATGTTTATGAATAGTTCGCTGTACATATTTCAGTTTTCTAATATTTATTTGATGATACCACAAATCTGCCAAAGATGATTCTAATCAAGATAGTGAGCTTTGTCGAATATTCTATATATCAGCATTTTCTGATCCTTCGTTAGCAATTTGAAGATGCGGCTCCAAGATATCAATATCAAAAAATCCCCAAGTACCTTATAGGTACTTTAGGTCTGCACAGTGACTTCAAAACCAGCACATGTAAGTGTCTGCCACTCGCGTCTGAGTTCGTCTTTTTTTGAGCATGTTTGCACCTTGATCTCCTCAAATAATTTGCAATTTAAAATGTTCAGCATCATTTCTTGTTGGGGACAAATACGGCGATAGAAATGAAATGATTGGTAATTTTGGTGATTACCGGTACACTTCAGGTTTCAAGGTTATAGAAATTTGACCAAAGATTTAGGGTAATTTTATATGGTTTCACTGCTGTGTAATATTGTATAAGCTGCGACGATGGCACAATGGAGATCTTTCCGAAAAAGGCATCCGCTTGTTTGCTGGTAAATGGCAGCCGCTTTACAGTCTTAATTCAATCAGATTTAAACTGCTTCTATTTTGTAACTATCAGGGCGTTGAATTGTTCTCAGTTAGTTTATAGGTATATTAATTTGGAGTAGAAAATAGCGCTTAGAAAATGAACTTTCCAAGTAAGTTCGTGGCATCGATCCCTTCAAGAGCGACAATGTATTTATGATTATTGGCTTCGAGTTGTTTATTTTTATCTGATATGTGTTTAGTTTATTTTTAAGGAAAATGCTGGCAATAAACAGGGTCGTAGGACCCTTTCGGGGCGTAGCAGGCACTCGGGATCGAGCGAAAAGGTATTGTTTGATCCGTCAAAGCTACGTAATTAAGAAGATTCCTAATAATTATATTGATACGCGCATTTTAATGGTTTATGACAAGTAGGATCGAACCCACTCGTCCTACCGGCCCGCAAGAGTTTTGATTTAATTCGATTCCAAAATCATGTGCATTATATCGAAAAGTACCCTGAAGAACGTGAACGTGAAGTGGCGCGACGTGGGAAACGTTAAGTGGAACTTTTGATCGAAACAATGCCCGATAGTCGAGAGTGATAGTTGTAGTTTGATGAGTAGATGTTACTCGAGTTTGCGATGGGATGTTGTATGAGTAACTTTCTAAAAAGTGTAGGTGGATGAAGATAAAGAGAAGGGCCAAGTTGGACACTGATGAAATTGTTCTATTGAGATGCGGCAAAAAACAATATGATCATAAAGGGAGGCTTATGAGTAAGGAGACTGATGTGCAGTCAGGTAGTACCGTATTCCGTTCAAAGAAGGATTAGCCGACTGATCGATAAGGCTTCCTTAACAGTAACCTACCAATATGCCAATAAACCTTGTTCCTCCGAGCTCTCCTCTTCCGCATTGTAGTCATGTCAAAAGATAAATTCTTCAATGAAATTCGCGATACAGTAGAACCCCGATTATCTGAAATAATGTGGACCCAAGTGCTTTCGTATAATCGAAATTTCGGATAAAACGGAAATAAATATTTAGACTCATAATGGTCTTATTGGAAAAAGTAAATGCGTGTGCTAAGTGAGTGTAGACCTATATAAAGTTACGTAAAATATAAACATGTGGATACAAACATACATATTTACGAGTATTTAGGCCCGTATCGTCAGTCGTCCCTACAATTGTAGGGCGGCTTTATGGCCTCCTTGATTGTCATAGTTTTCTACTTATCCGTGTCAGAACTCTATTTTGAGGTTATGTCACAAACATCTATTTGCATCAAATTGTGCTTGCTTTTGAGTTATATCATGTTTTATCAGCCTGATATTTCCTACAATTTAAAAGGAAAACATATCTTCACAATAGGAGAGCGCTGACGCTGACACGGGACGAGTGTAATCTAGAAATTTTTGAAGGATAGAAAGTAGTATGACAATCAAGGAGGCCATAAACGCGCCCTACAATTGTACGGACGACTGACGATACGGCATTACTTATCGGCAGAAAACTTTTCTTCGCAAACTCTAATTCTCATATACCGTGTCGTTTTTTCCACCTATGCAGCCAACCATCACTGGCTGTAAAGTTATCAGGCGCCTCAATTACTGGCAATTCTTCACTTAAGTTGACTGCCTTTTGCTTTAGAATGGGTCCGGAAATTGGTATTCCACGTTCTCGATTATGTGTAAACCACAGATGTAAAGCATCATCCACTTTTTGATATTCCCCCTTTTTCATAGTTTTCCGTGACGGCTGCGATGATGTCAGAACACTAGACCTTTTTCAATATTCTCGCGTTGTTTTTTCCATTCTGAACTGGTACTCACGCCGACACTCAAATCACTTGTCATGTTCTTAAGCAAATCACCTCTATCTAAAGGTCCGATTGCCTTAAGTTTCTGTTCTATGGTAATAACAACGTGTTCACGTTTATTTCTATGTTGCTCCATCTGAGCGATTATGAACCTGACTGAAACAAACATACATGCACACATACCAGTGAATTCCGCAAACGCGCTTGAGAATTACCGGCAGCGAATCTAATGACGCAAACGCCGAAAGAGGAACTACCGGCGGCTATTTCGGAACATGCGCCAATTTCCCGAACATCTTCGTTTAAAACGGATAAATTATTGTATGTTTCGGATAAAGCGGATTTCGGATAATCGCGATTCGGATAATCGGGGTTTTACTGTACCTTGATTTTCAAGCTTCGCGTTCGCGAAGAATCATTACACTTCAGATGCAAATTTTACTGTACCTTGATTTTCAAGCTTTGCGTTCGCGAAGAATCATTACACTTCAGATGCAAATTGGCTCAGAAGTTTACAAAGTTCTTTCATCTTGCGATAATTTTTTTCATTTGTAAATTAAATCGCAGAAAAATTATTGAGAGCTGTATTAAACACTATCCCTAACCACAAATTGGTTACATGATAATTTGTGATTCCCACGTGGTAGCATAGCAAAACTGCACCTACGACATATTTTCTGTATGTTATTAACATCGATATGGCAAATGATTAAATATCTTTACACATCAACAACCTCTTAAGCTTAACAAATTACGCTATCAAATATCCAACAACCGTTTCTGCCAATTACGATTCCGGAAAATACATGTATATATGTATATCGAACCTGTTTCATATTTCCTACAAGGAGAGATAATAATTTCGAGCAACGGTGATGTAGATTATCATTATTTTTGCATGTATTAACTTCCATATTACTGTCTTATGATAACAGTACTCAACTTACAAGTGTATATAGGATTTGAGCTTGATTTAATGTTGAGCTTGAGAACGCTTTCGGAGATTCCTACACTTTGATAGTGATATTGCCTTGTTATGAATGTCAAATTATAGTTCTGTGACGCCCAATTATCCTACTATTGCCTATTAATAAAGGAATAAATCAAAAAGAGGGGTTATACCATCCCATATTAGAGATAAATCAAGATATAAGGTTTATAAATCAGCTGACAGCTGACTTGGAAGTCATCCCTATATGCTTCAGACATAAATTAATTCTTATCATTAAGATAATGTTAGATGCCCGCATCGCATGTCTTATTATCTAGCACGTTGTTGACAAGAGTACGTTGTAAAGCATTATTCAATAATGGTGTCGTTCCTCTTCTTGCAAGCTTACTACATCCTACGGAACGAAGAATTTTCCATACCGAAGAAACCGCATTGGCAGAAGCCTAAATACCAAGGCACCCCGGCTGATATAAGAAGCTTCAAGAAACTTTCTTAATCCGACTTTTGAGCAGTCTAAGGTTAGTAGAACGGGGAAAAGCTTCCTCAGGTATATTGTTCCACGATCTTCATACACTAGCGATAAAGGTGCGGTCGTATCGGCCAGTTCTGGATGTAAGAAGTTTAACACGGTTAGGATGGGAGGTCGAAGTAGCCTGGGTCTGACAGGCAGGTTGATCGCGCAGAGGTGTCATGGAGCGGAGAACTGATGAACAAAACCAGTTGAGATAGCAATAGAAGAGAACCAGATTGCTGACCGCCCGTCGGCGTGGAAAGGTCACGAAACTATCGCCTTCCTCTGAACAGCATCGACCATGGATGATATAGTCTGCATGGCAGCACCCAAAATATGTGAGCATTACTCGAGGCTAGGTCTTATCTGGACCTAGTACAGAGTGAGGGGGTTATGTGGAGAAAAGTACTTCTTAGTCATAAACAAGTAGCTTAGCTTTTCCCAACAGCTGCCGCTGACGACGAGATGTGTTCGTGCTAGATCATGCCCTCGGTGGCCTGGACTCCGACCAGCCTAAATGAATGGTTCTTTGGTAGAACTCGGTCATCCACGGAATTCTGCAATTTTCACTGTTACCTGCCAAAAACTGGGAAAAAATCTATAGATGCATTCAGTGACTGGCGTTCGCTTTGACCTTGGGGTCACCATCTTTTTGACAACTATCCTAATAATTGTCATGGGCGCCCACATCAATTTTCCCATGAAATGCCGAAATGCTTTGAAAAGCAAAAGCCCCTTCTACCGAAGATATTATCGGCATCTGTGAGCTTCCAAAACTTTTTGAAGAAGGAGAAGAGGGAAATTGTTTTTGGGGCGGCCAAATCTGGAAGATCCTACCAGAAGTCTTATCATTTACAAAAACGTGCTAGAATTAGTCACATGCTACATTAAATAATACTAACTTCTTTCTGACGTTTCCTTGAGAAAAATAGCTGTAAATACACAAAAAGCAGTGCATCAAAGATAAATAAATTATTTTTATGTTTGTTTCTTAGGTACTTTTATGTCGCAGTAAAGAAATTTCTTGAGAAGCTTTTCAGTCAACATACAGAATACTTTTATACCCTAGCTTTCTTTGTCAGTTCCAGCTGACCTAAAAACCCGAACCTCACCATAAACTTTACCCCAATTTTGCATCCTCCAAATGAAATAAAAATCCACCACATACCGCATAATAAAAAGTCCTCTAAGTACTTGCCCCATTTCCACGAAATTTTATTCAAAGCAAAATCCCGTACTGTGCTCACGTATAATTTTTTTCTTTCCGCATCCAGCACTTCCACAATGAACTGGGAAATATTCGGTACAATCACGAGCGATACAATAATACTTTTGCTCGGTCTGAAAAAGCGGACTCAAATTTAATTTATCGTTTCGGAAACGTGACGAAATATAATAACACACTATCGAGAAATCGTAAAAAGACGACGGAAAAATTTTTTCGGCTTGTGTCCCTGGTACACGTATTCGTTCATACAAGGTCAGAGTAGTCATAAGGTTAGCGGTACAAATGGATGATGGAATATTTTCAGTTTTATATTTTCAGTGTTATTTGATTTTTGTACTCATGCTTTTTTTCTGCTCTCATATAGTTATTAGTAGTTATGTAACAGTTGATATCACTATTTTAAAATAGAGCAAGGGATGAGTGGAAGAGCACGCAGGTGGTGAACTCCCCCTTGAGATTCGAGAGCAATTATTAATTTTTTGTTGAACACTATTTTTGTATGCATTGTCTCTTCGAATAAAGCCATTTATTATTATTATTTATTATTATTATTATTAAATAGCTATTTATACATGGCCAGGAATAGAACCTCCTAAGTATCTCACAAGAAGGGACATAGTAAAATAATAATAGAAGCATGGTTGAACGGAAAATCTCAAATCAACCTTAACTGTAGTCTTCAAGGTTATTTCAGTGTTAACCTTAATTTTTACGTCCTTGCTGCTACCCAAGGTTAAAGAAAAACAGACGAACGGCCGATAGGCGGATATAACCGATGTAATAATAATAATAATAATAATAATAATAATAATAATTATAATAATAATAATAATTATAATAATAATAATAATAAATGTCTACAAAAATGTGCTTGTCTGCCCATACGAAGAGGGAAGGTACAATGCCGTGATAATGCGGAAATGCTTAATGGCCTTAAGATCCAAACACTTACTGAGGAAGACAGATACAAATATATTGGTGTCTTATAGGCATCAGAACTTGATGCTGCTAAAACTAAAGAACTTGTCATCGCCAGACTTAAGCAGCGCATTAAGCATGTTCTTCTGACAAAACTAAGCAGCAGTAATATTACTCAAGCTTTGAATACGTGAGCCTTCCCTGTAATAATGACATTTGGTGTTATAAATTGGTCAACAACAACAGTCAAAAAAATTGATATTGATGTAAGAAAAACACTAACTAAGTACCGTATTCATCACCCTAAGTCATCTATCTGTAGACTGTATCTCCTACGGAAAAAAGGTTTAATCAGCCTTGAAACTATGGCAAGCGAACAAGAGAAAGCACTGCGGCAATACTTTGAATCGTCAACCAACCCATTACATAACGTAATTCGTATGATAGGAACGGATCATGTAATTTTCAAGAGCAGACCTGATTCGTATTCAGACAATAGCAGGATTACAGAGTGGCGACAAAAGCCACTACACGGTAGATTTTTCAATGCCCTCAATAATGAATACATTGACCTATTATACCTAAAACTAGGATACTTGTTTCCTGAAACAGAGGGTGTCTTACAAGCTATCCAAGACTAAGTGGTCCCTATCAGAGCACACATCAAGAATATACAAAACCAACCGATTGACTCTGACAGATGTCGTCGATGCAATACAGCAGCTGAATCAATCCAACATGTTGCCTCTGGATGTCCTTCCCTAGCTCCAACGGAATACCTGGCGAGGCATATCATGGTCGCAAAAATAATACATCAGGGTATTTGCAAAAACTATCTGATCTTGGAACATCTCAAGCCTGCATACAAATACGTTCCTTTGTTCAAACATGAATCATCAAGTGTCATTATCTATTTGGATACAAGCATATTAACCAGCACATCGGTAAATCACAACCGTCCCGACATACTAGTAATCGACAAAAGTAAAGAGATTGCTTATATCATAGATATTGCGGTACCAGTTGACGAAAATGTACAAAAAACTTACACAGAAAAAACAAATAAGTATGAACCGCTCTCACACGAGGTCTAACAACTACACAAATTAAAGCAAACATTTATACTGCCATTTATTGTTTCTGCCAACTGCCTCATCCACAAAAACTTCCACACAAGCTTCAAAGTCTTGGAGCTTGACCTTAACTATTTAAGGGAATGCCAGAAGTCAGCAATCCTCGGTACCTGTAGAATAGTCAGGAAGTTATTCAGCCTATGGCTGACCTCGGAATTAATTCTTCTGTCAGTCAAGAATAACAAGAATACCTGTGAAGCAAAAAAAATGTCTTTATTGATACACAACAGTGAGGCGCAGCTTACCCAAAAGGCTACTGTGACACTTAATCTCACTGTGTGAGAGAAACTATCAAAGATAAACCCTACACACAAACAAAAAAATAATAAGATATGAAATGTAAGTAGATACAATGGAAATATATATTTACAATACTCTCATACGAAAGTACAAGCCAACAAAGCAAAGTAATATGAATCAGGTGAAGAAGTGAATTAACAGATGCACAGCTTAAACAGTACACATCACAATACCTTTGAACTATCCCATCAGCTATTTCTTAACAAGTCTCCTAAAAGGTACTATAGCTTTACGGCGATAAATTGGATCAATAGAATTATATAACCTGACAGCATAAAAGCTGAAGCTTTTTGGAAAACGGCTGAGTAGTGGACTGGCATCACAGAATTTAGGTTATGTCTGAGATTTCTCTGACTAATGTTACCTCTTACCTACCTGTTTTGAGAGAACAATCGAATGGCGACCTTCATCGTGACTTTGAACTGACTTTCAAAATAATTATGAGGTACAAATTTCACGTTTGTAAATGGCCTTAGCCATGACATTGATCGTAGCTTTCAAGGACATAATGAAAATTTTATAATAACGAATGGTATGCTTCTGGCCCTGCAGATGCAGGGAAAAGATACATTTACGTTCGGAAATAGCCTTAAGTAAAACCTTGATCTTGAACTCAACGTTATTTCAAGGAAGGTTACATATAAGCAAACTTCTGCCGCTTTTTGATTCCATTTTGACTTTTCAAGTTGACATCAAAAAGAAGTTGAATGTCGAAGTCAAAGTCAAGATCCTTTTTCACTTCCCTCCCCGGCAAGTATTGTATATAATATGTACATCTCGAAAACCCATGTCACTCATTTCCGTCGGTCTGTCTTTCGAGCTGACTGTCGATCTTTCCATCGGTCTGTCTGATGACCTGAGTGTCGATCTATGTATCGGTCTGTCGGTATGTCTTAGGTTTGTCCGCAAATCCTTCGCCCATCTATAACGTTGAAAGTACTGATCGGTTTCGGATGCTAAGGACGAAAAGGGTTTGTAGTTTCGGAAAATCGGTCCAGTGGCGACGGAGAAATATGGCAAAAACGAAAGAATAAAAATCGCTCAAACCTCGTTTTTTGACGTTTCAGAGAATCCTGATCATGTTTGAAATCCTTTTTTGGGAAAATAATTGGTGTAGGGGTATTGGATGATGTATCAAATTTTTATACGTTTTTTGGCAACTCATCAGCAAAGTCCAAGCTTGGGTCCCTGGGTCAACGAATGAAATCATAGCAACGATCCTCTATCCAGGATAAAAGGTCTATGGCGCTGTCTGATTTCGATTGGATCTAACTTGCGCTGTTGACGGCGTTGCATGAGAAGTGCAGCGTTTACCTACCTGACGCCATTTTTTTAGTAGTATTCCCTGAGATAGAGGAGAACTTCATAGAAGTGCATTGCATATACTAACGTAAAATAAGAACAAAAATACGATATGGAAATACAATCCTCTTCTGAGTGGCGCGATTTGCAATATTCAGTATCGCGAAGAATAGAGACAAGGGGAGCTGTTTCTTGAACAACTTGGCAGATTCGCGGTCGTTGTGTAGTCTCTAGTCTCAGCGAAACGACTAAAATGCAATTTGGCATCTCCCTATCGTCTGCTTAGCGTATATTACACATGCTGTCTCTTTCTAATATTGCACTTTCGATGAGTGTTCTGCAGACGCCAGGGTGATACTTTTCAGGATATCCAAGACGCGAATTTTCTGGGATTTTCTTGCAAGAATTCGCAGTGGCAGGCTGATTCATATGAAAGCAGACTCAATACATACCAACATTAACATAAACGAATAACCAACGTTAAAATACGGAACATTCCGTACATGATCAAGGTGCACCAACTTTGAAATAAACCAAACCTAAGAATCTCTTTGTAGTATTGTAGGTTGTAGGAAAAAGTTTCAAGTTTAATTTAGATACTTGGCAACCTCCAAAATAATACGTAATCGAGTTCTCAAGCATTAAGGATGTTTACTTCCAGAACTTATCGCTTACAACTTCATAACGGTCAACTTTAGGGAAAAGATACTGATGTCTTTTTATTTCCTGCACAACGGGGCGGGGAATCATCGTAAGCGCAAACATTTTCTAAAATGAGCTATTATGTCTTTTGTATGTTATATGACATTTACGATAAAAGCAACGTCACCGTTTGCCTGTCTGTATCTGTCTGTGTCTATCAGTATCCGCGTGTGTCCGTCCGTGTCCGTTCGTGTCCGTCCGTGTCCGTCCGTGTCTGTCCGTGTCCGTCCACGGTCGTCTGTCTTCCTATCTATAACTGGGGAAGCACCGGTCGGATTTTGATGAAGTTTGCACATAGGGTTGCTACTATGCCAAGGATGGAAAAGCTTTGTAGTTTTGGAAAATCGGCCCAGTGGTAGCGGAGTGGAGGGCAAAAAAAGAATAAATAAAAATCGCCGAATCTTCGTTCTTTTGGGTCTCAGAACTTGCTGTAAAGGCCGATGTATACGTATAATGTGATCATAATTTGAATTAACTTACAATTGTTAGCATTGCATGTGCGCCCCGTGGCTGTGGCGCTGAATCGTCCTAAAGGTCGCTGCCGTCTGTGGCAAGCGCAATAGGTAACTAACTAAAACTGTACTGCGGTCCGCGGCGATGTCGACACGGACATATGCCACCGTTACAGGGGCATATTTATATATTTTAGGAATATTTGGGTATTGGAAGTATGCTTTTGTAAATGATGACTTAATGGTGTTTACATCTACATACATATTTTTCTGAAATTTATCATCCTTGTACCCACCCATCTCGCTTAACCTTTAATTGGTATTACTCAATATATGATTGTTCTCTGAATATTTTGTCAAGTGGATTGACTCAGTACTTATTACACAGACACGGACTGACAAACCGACATAAATGAGAAACACGGAATTGTGTGATGTACATATATCTTTAAGCAACAGAATACTTGTCATCTTGTCATCGCGAGTTCAATACTTCCACCGTTTAGGTAGTCGTAGATTTTGAAAATTGATTCAGTGGCGGCGGAACTACGGACAAAAAAACAAAAATCGCTAGAACATAGTATAACAACGTTTCAGCGATTTCTGCTCATTTTCAGATACTGGTTAGAGGGGTTGAATATTGTAGGTTGCAAGCTGTATACGGTAAATGGTTGCAAATTGTTGCATGTTTGGTGTCAGTGCACGACCTATTAGACCTATTATTAAGAAGTTGCTGATCCCAGTAATGTTATGCACCTATTAGACATAATGAGTCACACATGTTTTTCATACATCTGTAATGTAAACAGAAATATGATTTATTTTATACAGGGTGACTTCGAAGTTGAGTCATTTATTTTAACAGTGAGTAGATCTGATCAAAAAAAATGTTTTTTTCTTTTACCATTTTTCTGGTAAAATTAAAGTAACAAAGTTATAGCCCTTTGGAAGTTTGAGTACCGCCCTGTCTCAATAATAATATTATGTGCTCGTGTTTGGCAACAACGGATATAATCCGCCTTATCGGTTCATCGCATCGGAAACAAAACAGCGAAAGAATTTGGAACGATGTTTTTACAATTATTTTATTCAGTTGTATACAGTCAGTGTCAGTCGGTAACGCGCGAGTGAATAGTGGTGTTTGTTGCGTGGCTCAAACGAAATAAAAAATGGCACATGTTTACGAAAATGCTGAACTTCTGGACATGATTCTTATTTACGGTGCAACCAACCTCTCGTGCCTTTGTTAATGTAGTACAAAGGGCTCGTGAATCAGGTGACTTAAGACCTCACAGGGGAGGGCATGCCGGTGCTCCAAGACCGCACGATCAAATACAGGTCCGCACTGAAATACTTGTCGGGAGGATACTTTATAAAACAAGGTAACATTTTTTTTTTATTTTTTTTTTTATTTTTACACACATATTTTGGTTTATCTTCCTTCTACAATCATTACCTGAAAATTAATGACTTAACTTCAAAGTCACCCTGTATAGTTTGATATGTAGAGGTCGATTCCGCCTTTTGAAGCGACTTGACACATCCCTTTTCTTTGAAGCCTCAAACGAAGGCGTAGGAAGTATAGAGTCACTCTATTTGACGCCATTTTCTCATTCAGAATGATTCAAAAAACTTGAAATGACTTTATCCGGAACGAACATACCATTTCTTAATTCATTTAAAAATTGAACAAAATTACATCGGGTTACGGGCTGGTAGCCCCTTTTTTAACTCAGAGGTAGGTATGCCACAAACGTGATCGTACAAGAAAATCGAGCTGCAATGCTAGATTTTCGGCTCTTTTAGTTTTGATATTCAATAAGCGTTTTTTCATAAAACATCAGTATCAGACAACGCCAAACAAATATCAAACCAAGAAAGATAAAAAATATGAAGAATTTCTCTCTATAACAGGTACACTGTGATCAAACAGGGCAATGGTAGGCGCCATCACAACTAAGCAAACAATTGAAGCGCAGCTCAACTAGCAAAGATATTCACCGAAAAACGACTGGGCGTACCTTCTTTGCACATCTCTGGCGTTGACACAGTCGACCTTGAATTTAAATAATATTCATCTTAACTCTGGAGGGTATAAAAAGGAAACTATTCATACGGTTTTTACTCCTGGAGAGCTGTTATGGTTGTCTAAATTTGGTGTGAACAGTCGTTGATATTATTTTTGATATAATAGATAATACTGGTTACTATTTACTTCAAATTTCACATATTTCAGCCTTTAAAAATTGTCTGATAGTTGTTGAACGTTTGGTATGAAAATTATTATTATCAATAAATACAGTTCAAGCTAGGTACAGGGTATCCGGCTATAAGTTGACCCCCCTCATATAACTCTTTTATATGACATTCCAGAAAAAAGATGTATATGAAGGTTCAAAGGTTTATTATAAAGTTATTCATGTAAAATTTTTTGTATACTCTGTATACTTTTTCTCAGAAAAGTACTGTCGGATAAAGTTGTATATTTTTAAATGAAACACCCAGTATATTTTTAGGAGAAATGATATTACCTTCTTTTTCTGATTCAAAATAGTTTGAGGAAAAATGTAAAGTTCGTATGTTATTACTTCATGTGTATCTGATATCATTAAATGACACACAAACTTGTTTTCATTAACGTAATAAAAAAAGCTTAACTGACCATATACTCGTATGTTCCCATTTAAATAAAAACAACTATATTCGATAGCACTTTTCTGAGATAAAAAAATATTACTTGAAAAAGTTAGGATTAGAAATTATTGCAGGATATGGGAACGACTACTGCTGAAAATGACTACTATTTATGACCAAAACCCAAATATACATGGAAAATAAATGACTGATTCAGATTTAATACCCTTCAACTTACACATCGAAAATTCATGAACCTGAATGCAGTGGCGAAGGAACTGAAAGTAAATGGGTACAGTTGCGAAAGAACATAGTGCAGGTAGGTTGCCAAAAATTCAGTGATAGCACGTTGTTATATGACCTGCAACTTGGAATTGTCAGCTTTTTAGAAAAGTCGAGGAAAGTTTGATACAGATGAATTGTAGGCTGAAGTCGAAGTTACAGTCGCTCTGTAGATAGCGACTCAATTTGGTTGAGTCTCTTTCAGTAGAATATCCCATAATTCTTTAATAGTCATACGTTATTCTTTAGACTTTTAATATGAGTCCTAAATGCACAAGTGTCTAGGTACTATTTTTTGAGTTTCGGCTAAAAGAAAAATGCTTATACAGCATTAGCTGTCTATATTACTGGTTAAAATATACTAAGTGACATATAAATCCGAACACCCAGTTTAAATGGTTTTATTTTAATAAAATTTTGTATAAGTACTCGTACTTAATGAAGCATAGTAAGTAAATGATAAAAATTTCAAAATGATTGCACTGCTTTAAAGCTACGCATTCTCCAACGCGCCTAGGCATGCTTCTGATCAGGTGGTCAATGTCCTCCTGTGGTATCTCATTCCAGGCAACCACCAACTCCTCTCGAAGTGCTTCTAGAGTCTGAGGAGGACGTTGCAAATTGAGCAATCTCCTACCCATCATATCCCATACGTGCTCAATTGGGGATAAGTCAGGAGATCTTGGTGGCCATGATAACAATGTGACATCATTATGTTGAAAGAAGTCTATTGTGACTCTTGCAACATGTGGTAGGGCATTATCTTGTTGGAAAGTTGGATCTGCCAGGGTGTCAAGATAGGGTAAAAGATGGGGTTCTAGAACTTCGTGGATATAACGCTGCGCGTTCATGTTACCTCTGATGAAGATTAAAGGTGACCTGGAACCATAAGCTATAGCACCCCAAGCCATAACTCCAACAGTGTGATGAACATGTCTTTCAACAAAAAACTGTGGATTCCTCCTTTCACCACGTTGTCTTCTAACCCTGGCACGACCATCGTGCATTCCTAAACAAAATCGAGACTCGTCACTAAAGACAATACTGTTCCATTCCTGATCCCAGAGTGACCGTTGTCTGCACCACTCAAGGCGATAACGTCGGTGTTCTCGAGTTAAAGGGAGGACCCAGTGTGGCCGGTATGAAAACAAGCCAAAACTTCTCATTCGTCGGTAAACATTTCGCATGCCAATAGGTCTTCCGTGTTCTGCAAACCATTCATTTGCAATGGACCTGGTAGTGGAGAAACGGTCCCTTAAGGCCAATAATCTTAGGCGGCGATCTTTACGGTCTGTTGTTCTACGGCGGCGTCCAGTGCCCCTTGCTCTTTGCGTACGGCCTTCTCGAAGCCATGCCTGACAACACCTAACCACAGTGTCTACACTTCTTTGCACTCTAACTGCAATTGCCCGAAAAGAAAGTCCAGCTTCCCGAAGTCCCACTATACGGCCCCTATCAAACTCACTAAGTTGACGAAATCGTACAGGTCTCCGTACTCTAGGCATCGTAACCGATCGTTAAGGATGTCAAGAACCAAAATCCGCCAACGTTGATTCTTTACTGCGGCTGAAATATTCATTTTTAGAGCGTTAGTAAATTAAAAAAAAGCAGTATAAAAACCGGAATGTCCAACTGATAAGGCTGAAAATTTTTTCACTTGTTATTTACAGTAAGATAAATAATTCACCAACTTTTATTAAAATAAAACCATTTGAACTGGGTGTTCGGATTTATATGTTACTTAGTATAGATAAAAAGAGGCAGTCGTAACACACGTAATAGTAATTATCTAGCATCACATTTCCAACGGTTTGAAACAGACTGAGCTGTATCAGCAAACCAATTTTTGGTTTGAAAAGTGGTTTCTGACGGTCTGACTATCTGTCTATCGATTGCTAACAGAAATATCAGATTCTTAACATTTTGCACACATTGCTGCATAATTGGAAAAACTAAAAGATGAGCATTACATAAATGAAATGGTATCTCTTTACAATGGAAGTGAATTCATGGAACATTTCAGAGTGACTAGCGAAGTGGCTGAAGATATCTCAACTAACTGTGAACACATAATATTCTTCAAAAAGATAACGGGAGGCAATGAGAAAACTTCTGCTTATGAACACTCATCTTTTCATAGTTCGCAGGACATGAAACATCATCATTTTGTGGTTCAGCAGATAAATTTGATAGAACGATTAGGTTTATTCTTTATGATAAGACTTTTAACCAGTTTTTAGAACTTGGTATATCTAGAACTGTAGTTATGGCCTAACGATGAGGAAAAGAAGATAAAATTTCATCTAAATGTAATACAAGGCTCTCACTGACAACTTCAACGTGTTTTGAAAGAAAAATGTGCTCTAGCAGAATGAAATTTACAAACCGTTTGAAACCAGTGTTTTGACAACACATGGGCGTTGAAAGAGTTCACTATCGGGTGTCAAACCGTTGGAAATGTGATGCTAGAACATCACTAATATTTAACGAAAGCAATCTTGCTATCGATTGCTTCACCAGCAGCTTGCAAAAACGTCAACTGTTCTGACTTCATCCCTCTTTTTATAACCGGAATTCAATTCCAGTCGGGTAGTGATTTGTACTGAACGCTCGCGACCGGGAAAACTAGAAAAAGGTACATTTTTTAATTAAATTGTGAGCATTTAAGTAATCTCAGGAGCAGGCCATAAAAATACTCGCCTGGTAATGGAAAGCACTTTGCGACAGAGCAATGGAAAGAGACTTTTACAACTGTGAAGTACTCCGCTTTTTCATCAACAGCACAAGAACTTTATGATTGTTCGAAGCGATAAGGGCAAGAATTTATTGTAGGTGAACTTCTCAGGTTAGCTACAGTTTTAGTCATATTTCTATATTTCTAAGCGCCAATTCAAGAGCCGTTTAACCCTGCTCAAAAATTTTGTGAACGCCTTCTGTCTCTGTAACCATTAACCAACAGTATACAACGCTGTCACAGATGTCATACATAGAGATGCGGAAGTGACTGTCGGTGTTACCACCTATTTGACAATTAAGGTCTATTCACACTCAGCCGTGACGTGAGAGTGCCGTGACGTGCCAGTGATTCTTGCTAACGTGAGCTCACAGTGTTTTCAATTCACACCGGTCAGTATTTTTCTCCGTGCTCTGACAGTGCAGTTGTGTTCACGTGAGGTCGAAATGGCAAAATTTTCAGAGTAGTCTAATCATATTAAACGAAAAAAGCCCTGGTTTGCAAATGGTTTGTGAAATAATTGTAAAGCCTGGTTTTATTGTTGCAAGTTGTTCAAGCTGATATTCAAAACATGGACGCATAAAAAGGGTCCACCAATTTTTGTGGGAAAACTTTTTATTCGACAACAAAGAATGAGAAAACGTGTTTTTTGGAATTCAATCGAAAGTGTTGACAGGGACATTTTAGGTATTTATGAGACCTACAAAATGAGACCACTTATAAAAAGATCCGAATAATAACAAAAAAGTTGTGGCCGAAAACCGAGGCAAACTGCAGCTTCTGGCACTTGTTGGTATTGCGACGATGGTTTCTCGCAGATAATTGAAATTCTTTAAATTTGTGGGATTCGTACTTCTAAATAACCACAACAAAATTGGAGTTTATTGGTCGAGTAGTTTTTGAGAATTTCTAATTGTTTATCCCAAAACACCGTTTTACCGGCAATCACTACTAGTTTATTGAGCAATATACAGGGTTAGTTCAAAGGGCATTTTATATCAAAACACGCTAGTTTACCTAGCCGATATGAATCGCAAACCATTCCGGAAGATAAATGTTATTTTTATGCAAAAAAGGATTGGTTACGTTTTTTTTTCTAAACAAATTCAAACATTTTGTATTTGTGAGTAATTTGCAACAAAAGACACATCCGCGTTGTTTTAACATGTGTATAGTAACGTATGTTTTTCGAATATCCTAGCGCAATTTTCAATTACTCAGAAATACGAAATGTATGAATTTGTTTTAGAAGAAAAAAACCTTTGTTTTTCTCATAAAAATAACATTTATTTTTCGGAATGGTTTGTGATTTATATCGGTTAGGTAAGCACGTGTATTTTGCTATTAAATGCTCTTTGAGCAAACCCTGTATATTGCTCTGTAAACTAGTAGTGATGGCCGGAAAACAGGTGTTTTGGGATAAACAATTAGAAATTCTCAAAAAACTAGTTGATCAATATATTAAAACTTTGTTGTTGTTATCAAGAAGTATATATCCTACGGATTTAAACAATTTCAAATATCTGCGAGAAACCATCGTCGCATTACCAACAAGTGCCAAAGCCTGTAATTTTGCCTGGTTTTTCGGCCATAACATTTTTGCTATTTGTCGGATCCTCTTACGTGTGGTCTTATTTTGTAGGTCTCATAAATACCTAAAAATCCCGTAGGAAAAGTTTTTTGTTCCTGTCAACACTTTCGATTGAATCCCAAAAAACACGTTTTCTCGTTCTTTGTTGTCGCATAAAAAGTTTTCCCACAAGAATTAGTGCGTCCATGTATTAAATACCCCACCAATGAAACCAGACTTTACAATTATTTCGGGGAAATTTGCTAATCTGGTTAGACTAGAGGATGAACATGCAATCATTGTATTAATTCTGGATGAAGAAGAAACGAGAAGAAAACGGAAGTCCATGTATTTTGAATTTCACTGGTTCTACAGCACGGGATGTGCGCGCCCAAATTCAATTAGTTTGTCAACATTCATGTTTGTGACCAAATATATCAAAATATTCACGAAACTACATAAAAACACGGCCGTGGACATCGAAAAATATCGTTCCAAAACAATGCGATGATCACGGTACGGCGTCGACGAGCGCACTGAGAACACGGTCACTTCCACGTGCCGGTCTAGTGTGAATCAGTTCATCCAAACTCCAGAAAGAATCTTTTCAGTTTCACCGGGCGGATCACGTGCCGGTCACAGCACTGTCACGTCACGTCTGAGAATGAATAGGCCTTTAGTCTACCAATAGCAAAGTTTGTGCGGTTTTTATTTTTTTCGTTTTTGGCCTTCTCCGCGGCCGCAGAACCGATTTTCAGAAACTACAAACATTTTTCGTCCTTGGCGTAGTAGTTAATCCGACCGGAGGAGCATTACTTATCTTTAAACATAATATTACGTCGGTTTTTTTGTTATTTGTGACATTATGTAGGTGTTTCTATGTAATGTCAACTTGAAACTACCTGTTGTTTTCTTGATGTGTACTCGCTGTGTAGCTGTTGCCTAAATGTCGCTTCTCTTCAGAGATGACATTATTGGAGGATTTGTGTGCTAATAATCCGTTTGATAATTCCCTTGGTTTATTGTCTCAAATACACTTACTATAGATAAATGTTTTGTGCGTGATGCGTCATTCCTAATTTTCGTATGATGTACATAGCTTAATTACACTCAACGCGGTCGCGGTCGTGAATTCCCGTAGTGCTTCTCAAAGTTTTTGAAAACACAAAACAAAATGGGGCAAATTGTAATTTATATCATGGAATATAACCTGTCTTCAGAAAAAACGACACAAATAGGCAGAGTATTCAGTAATAGTTTTCTCATATAATAAATGTAACTGATTTTATACACAAGCAGACCTATGCACAATCACCACACAATCATTCAAATGTAATTGCTACTCTGCTACTCCATTTCTCTCATTTTCTCAAAAAATATACTCTACAGACTGCCTCGGCATTTTGCCACCAACAAAGGATGCTGGTGAATTGAATCGTTGAGCATGTCGTTAAGTTATTCCTCCATAGGTGACGCTCACGGCGCTCACAGCGAGCACGAGCGAATTAACTATTTGCACACTAGTCAACAAGTTGACATTTTATCTGTTACTTTTAACATTATATAGGCGTTTTACGTAATAACCCTGCTATATATCCCAAGCTATAGAAAGAACAAGAAATAGTGGTCAGACGGACCGACAGACAACCAACGGCAATGAGTGACATGATTTTTCGTGATTTACAGGTCAGGTAAGACTCAAAAAATAGAATCCAATTTTAGATTTTTCTTGTGATTACAATATTCCCTCACCAAATGGCGTGTGAAGTAAAAAACGATCGATTATGTGGTGGAATTCCAAGAACGGAGAAGTTCCTTGCATTAGCTCAGTTGTACGTCTTATTCTGCGGGCAAGCTCTGTATATAAAATGGAAAGTACCCCTGAATGGCGAAGATACAAATGACAAAAGATATTAGCAATTAGACTATAAACGCAAAAGCGACCTTGCCACGTCTATAAAAAGCAAAACGAGTAATAACCAAGCAAAAGCAGAGAGAATCAAAAAAGAGGTAGAGAGTCGAGTCGGCAGGATATGTCCGTCGATACCGCTCTTTGTGCCACCGTCGAAAAAAGGAACAATAAAATAAACCGAATTTATGACAGAAATGAAAACCTTAATCAACATTCCCCGAATTTAATCTTCGATTAACGCGCGGCGAATCTCCGGGGACCGAAGACACCAAGCACGGTCTGTCGGTCCGTGTGTCATAAAAACGTATTTCTACTACGTCTACATCGCTGACGGGTGTACGGATAGAACATGGCAGAGGTTGCAAGAAAGGTCAAAGACCTCAGCGTTATATTTGTCATATGCTGTGCTCTTATTCTACAATTTTAAAAATTTCGATAAACATTTATGCTGACCAGTACCCAGCGTGACCTTGAGAATTGTATCCAGATGTGAATCTCCGAGCTACTCAAGAGGAGTGTCTTCAGTTTCCTTTCTTTTGACTACTTGTACTTCAGTAAACAAGAAAGGGGAAATATGAAGGTCCAAGCAACGGACGCTGTTGCCATTATTGCTGTCACGGCGCTGAATTGTTTGTTCTTAAACATGACAAAAGTGAAAACCTTAATCAACATTCCTCGAACTGAATCTTTGATTAACGCGGGGCGAATCTCCGAAGATACCAAGCACGGTTTGCAGGTCCGTGTGTCGAGAATACGTATTTCTGCAACGTTACATTGCTGACGGGTGTACGGATAGAAGATGGCAGAGGTTGCAAAAAAGGTCAAAGAGCTTCTGCTTTTATTTTGTCATATGCTTTGAAACATCTCACTCCGTACTGGACCATAGGCATTTACTCAGGCAGCTTTATGGGAGTTTCAATAAATATTAAGGCCCCCAGTACTCAGCGCGACCTTGAAAACTGTGGGTTTTCGAGTCAGTCAAAGGGCGTGTCTTCAGTTCTTTGTCTTCCGCGCTGTTGAATTGTTTGTTTCTAAACATGACAGAGTGAAAACCTTGATCAACATTCCTCGAATTCAATCTTTGATTAACACGCCGTGAATCTTCGGTCACTGAAGATACCAAGCACGGTCTTCAGCGTGATCTTTACAGGATTCTGTGACGGTATTTTACAATTTTGGAAATTTCGGAACATTTTAGGTCAAACGGCCCTGGGAACTTTATTGGGTTCCAGCAGATATCAAAACTCCCCAGTACCCAGAGTGAATTATAGCGAGATGTGCATTTCCGAGCCAGTCTAGAGGCGCGTCTTTTTCCCTTTCTTCAGTAGGCAAGAGGGGGGAAGTGAGAAGGTCCAAACGTCGGAACTAAAAAGAGGTCAGTCTTAGAACAACCGCTTAAACTGATTAAAGCCATGAAATTTCAAACGTTTTAGAGGTTAATGGTTACTTTAGAATGTTGCCAAATCGTGGAGACTAGAACATTTAAGAACCTGCTAAAATTTATAGTCGGCCTAAAACGCATATAGTATAGTTTTTTTGACCCACTGACTCATCTTCTAGCCCCAGTACTAGTCTTTTTTACGTAATAACCCTGCACAGGCTCATACTTTGGACGCCCTTTTCTCGGTGTCTTATGTTAGCGGCACCCTTTGTTCTTAATACGGCAGTATTCTCAAGATTTCTGATAATTTGCTGAATTAACATATTCTATTTGACAGAACTGCAGACGTTAAACACGAAAAGGCCGGGGCAAAACGAGGAATCGTCACGTAAAAAAGCTCAGAAAAAAGTTATAAATCTGCAGGATAGATTTTCCTGGCGGTCCCTTTGGAAATTTTTCAAGGAATACGGCCCGGCGTCGAGGGACTAACGATAAAAACGAATTAGAACGAATAAAAGGACCTCATTTTTCTTCAGGAAGTAAAAAAAGGAACGTAAAATCCAACACCACCCGCTGAAATTAGGCTCTCCTTCCGTGCATAGCCTAAAAGCCTACTGCGGAAGGAGGTCTCGATTGTAATTTGGTAGCTGTGAAAAAAACTTGCTGAAGGCAAGGATATAAAGGAACTTTATACTTTTCTATATAGCAATCTGTATAAGGTCCACAAAGGCCAAGCTTAGAGTTTTATTTAAAGCGACAAAGAAAAAAGAAGACACAGTAAATAATGAATGCCTAGGTTAAGACAAAAAATGATCAGCTTTTTAACCCCACGATAAAGTGGTTTTTGTGAAATCGTCTGTCCTTACAAAAATAGTAAGTAAGCGACAGTTTTGCTTTGCAGCTACAATTGACATCTGATCATCGTTCAATGCGTTGTGATGTTTTGCGCTTCAATCTATTCATTATGCCTAGAGTGGAGAGACAAGAAAATTTTCATCAGCTTAGCGATTTTGATAGGGGGTGAATAGTGGGATTGTGTGAGGCTGGTTGGACCTTTTTAGATTTTTCTAGTCTAGTCTTAATACGGTGAAGGCTCGTTGTCGGGCATGGAATCAGGAAGGTCGCTCACGAAGAGTTAGAGGGCATGTCAGAAGGCTCTACGGGACCACCAGGTAAGGTGGTTCACTATAATCGAATTTATTAATAATATATATACTATATATATATATATATATATACGTATATATATACATATCAGATGAAAATATAGACACTACTTTAAAGATGCTAGGTTCTGACTTAAAAAAATCATAAATTGGTCAAATGTAAATAAACTAAAATTGAATACTTCTAAAACAAAATATTGTCACAGGATAAATTGTGAAATAATTGAAAATGTTGAATCAATTAAGCATTTAGGTATATATATTGATAGTAAACTAAAGTTTGAGGAGCACTATGAATACATTATTTCAAAATTTGCCAAAAACAAATTACTTTTATAGAGCTTTTCATAGTCTTGGTACATATTCCACGAAAATGGTTCATAATACAATTATTCTACCGCATTTACTATATTGTTCAACTGTCTTGTTCACTGTCAATAAAGCTGTGTTCTAAAAATTACAAGTCCTGCATAATTAGTTTATGAGAATAATATTGAATAAAAATGAGTACACCAAAATAAAATCTATGTTACAAGAATTGCAGTGGTTGAATATGAAAAATTGTATAACATATTTTGTTCTTATTTTTATATTTAAAATAAAAAAGCATCTTCTGCCACAACATCTAGAACACTACATAGAATTGAATAATTATTACCACAATTATTGTACAAGAGCAAATATAGATTCTCATTTACAAAATTGCAATAGTAATATAACTAGCAAATCAATATTTCAGAAAGGATTACCTGAATTTAATAAACTAAATAATGATATAAAGTCTACTTGTAATTTAAAGATGTTTAAAAAGAAAATTAAAGGAATATTTCTTGGACAGTGAACATTCTTAGAGATATATCTGTGTGTTATGTAATTGTTTAGTTTTTAGAAGAATGTAATTATTGCAATCATGCTAAAAAAATCTTAAACAAACAAACAAAAACGGGATTTCTCAATTTATTTTTGGACTAGTATTTCATAGATAGCGTCAGGAACTTTGGTATCCCTTTATGAGCACCGAAATACAATATATGGTTGGGAACGTTCATCAATGATTTGACAAATGAGTTCCAATTTATCTTTGAATGCATTTTATTTTGATATTTTGCGCTCTTCAAGTAGTCGTCTACCCAGACAATTTATCAAAGATATGAAATTCCGCCGCACATAGCGCAACAGACGATTTTTCACAGTACTTCACATACAAGTATGTGTGTGCTAGAGTTCGGCGATATTTTATATGTAACAAACGACTCTTATCTCAAGCACGCCATATCATGCCAGATGTAATATTTGCAAGGCTGTGGCATTTATGTATATGTTATGTACATACACATATGAACATTCGAGATACATGTCACGTATTCTCAGGCAATTGTTTTACATATGTAAGCCACCGTATCACCGTCTGTTGCTCCCAGTACAATTCCTAATAAAATTTATGCCAGGATCAAAGTTTGCATTGTTTCTTGGAATCGTATGATGTGGTACGCGTATAGCCTGGCACGAGAAGGACAAAATTACATTGGTATGATGTTGAAGTAACGATATAATCGATCACGGCAATGAGGACATAGTAGATGTGTGGTATTAGTCATTTATTCTACTTTGTGAAAAGAACTGTATTCGGTTTGTCACGATGCGATATTTTTGGAGAAAATAATGCAACATTCAAAGTAACCCAAAGTTACTTTGGTATTGGACATTTTTCGTCCAACACTTTTATGCAACAATGAATTAATTTAAATGTTCGTTCGTTCAAAAATTTCGAAATATTGTTCTTTGGATGTTACATAACATGTAGATCACAAAAAACCATGTTACTCGTTTCCGTCGGTCTGTTTGTCCGGTAACCCTTGACCCCTCTATAACTTGGAAAGTGCCAGTCGGATGTTGATGAACTTTTTACACAAGGTAACTACTATGATATGGACGAAAAGCTTTCTGGTTTTTGAAAATCCATACGATGGCGCGGAGAAAAAGGCCAAAATCGAAATAAATAATAATCACCGAATCTTCGTTTTTTTGCGTTCCAGAGGCTTCTGATCATCTTCAATAAAAATGTTTGAAGATGTTAAAAAACGAAATACGCGGGATGTGTCCATTAAGTACCCGAACGGGTATCACGTATCTTGAAAAGTGACATTATGCCGATTTTTTTTGACATTTATGTATGTTTTTCTAAAGATGTTAACTTAGCACCTAGTTGTACGTGTTGCCTAAACGTCATGAGGCTTGTTATCAATCTTTGGCTCTGATGTGATGTAAAATCTGCTTCTGAGATGGCATTACTGGAGGTCTAAGCTTTAAGTTGTATGTGTTGATGATAATTACATTGGGTTCTTGTCTCAAATACACATAATTGAGATTCAAAGCTATAAATTAGTTGTGCATCAACTTTTCCTTATCCATTCTAGAAATTACATACCTATACAAATTTGCTAAAATTAAAAAATGAGAGAGAGATATGAAATAATTAAATTCACTGTACACTGTCGAATTAAAAGTCATATACATGCTAACAGTAATTACACACAACGCGGGCGCAGTGATGATTTCCCGTAATTCTCCTCAGTTTTTCGTAATTTATAACTTTGAACATAACCTCTCTACAGAAAGCACACAACACAAAACATAAAAATAACCCGTCAGGCACAGCCAATAGATATACTTCATTGGCAGCATATTCAGTAATGATTTTCTCGCACAGCAAATATCACTTATTTTATACACATGCAGACCAATACACACAATCATCCAGATGCGATCTTGCTATTTGACCAACTTTCTTCTCAGAGATAAAAACTACAGACACGGGCCATTTGGCCTCACAAAACACATGCAACTAATAATGCGTATAGTTTAGTTGAGTGATTCCTCCTTAGATGGACGTTCACAACGATCCTGGTGAGCAAACGTGGAATGACTGTTTGCGCCCTAAAAACTACCTATTTTGCAAGATGACATCTTATAGGTTTTTTTTGACGTTTTATAGGCTTCTTGCATGATACACATGTCGGACACCCCGGAAACTCTGCAACCAGCAATTTTTTGGGAAAACATGACCTACACATTGACCCCAGATGACGTTTGGAGGTCAACTTCATAAAACCACAATCTTTGATAGCAAATTCATGTCGAGCTCAAGATTTGACATCAGAATGCACTTTCATACATTAGGTCAAGCGGTCATGAGTGATTCAACCAGCGTGATCTGCCGTAATGCCCCGAAAACGGGACAATCACGCATTGTTTTGGAAACAGGTTCTGAAACAAGTTTCAGGATATCGAAAAAGCAATTTATCGTTGACCTCAAATATGACCTAGACATAGACCTCAGATGACATTTGGAAGTCAGAATTTTTAATGCAAATAGTAACCAGCATTATGGACAGCAGACTCATAGATTGAATTGCACTATATTAAAAAGTTCTTGAAAATTTATCTGGTTTTAAAATGAGCTTGAACTCAGGTTCATTCGATTTGTCGATAATTGTCATTTCAGGAATGTAAAATTGATGTTTCCCGTTAAAAATTTATTTGATCGTCAAATGACCTTGATGGTCATAGTCGAGGACACCGACATACTTGAACATAAGGTTTCGTGTTCTTTTCATTTTAGCTGTCAAAAATAGTGGATTCCATTCAAGAGAACTGCCTAGTCCTTCAGATGAGCTTGAAAGTCAGTCAAGGTCGCGTTGAAGGCTACCAGTGGATGAATCCATTCAAACCAACTTCAAGAAACGTACATTCCGAGATATTTTGTCCTTTTCCTACTTTCTGAACATCCTCAAATACCCATGAAGATCATGCTCAAGGTCATGCGCAAATACATACTTTGAAGATGGAATTCTCTTTACATTTCCGGTGATAAAAATAGTGATTCCTTAATAATAATCTTTATTTACACAAAAATGTATAACATTATGGAAAATGTCGATCGTACTTAGCAGAAGGTGCACAAAAAGACTATAAAGATATAATATAAAAACATTACTAAGAGGCAAAAACAACATTGTTAAAAATTAGTAGTAGTAGTTAAAACAACAATGCAGCGCGTATATAAAAATTCTTCAATGCTCTTTAGTAGGAAATTCTAGTTCTAGTTTTATTTTAGACTTTCGCAACATTTTATGACATTATTTTTCATAATTATTTGAAGAATCTTTAGTAGTATAAATAAATATATTTTGGATTTTAAAGCTTGGAAAAAGCTTTGTTAGACTCTAATTCTTCCTATACTCTCTTACTGATGAGTAGTTTATTACTCGTGTCTCGATACTGCCACTAAGAACAGGATGCAAAAACTGCAAAACAGTTGTTGTAGATTTGACTTTAATCTAAAGAAGTATAAAAAGTTTGTAGCTCGGCGTAGTAGACGGATTTTAACTTCAGATTTAAAAATGGTCTAGAAATCCCTCTTTACAGGACTACATTTTTCCGTAGGTCGTTTATTTACCACTCTCTATCAAAACATACAATGATGCAAGTGAATATTTGAAAATTCTATCGGTTTTGGTTTAGAAATCCCTCTTTACAGGACTACATTTTTTCCGTAGGTCGTTCATTTACCACTCTATCAAAACATACAATGATGCAACTGAATATTTGAAAATTCTTTCGGTTTTGGTTTAGAAATCCCTCTTTACAGGACTACATTTTTCCGTAGGTCGTTTATTTACCACTCTATCAAAACATACAATGATGCAACTGAATATTTGAAAATTCTTTCGGTTTTAGTTAGGTTCAAAAACGCTTTTTAGCGACACTTCGCCTTTTTCTACTTTGTTTAAATAAAGCCGGATTTAGTTAACGATATTGTTATTGAAGTAGGTTGAGTGGAAGAAATTTATCTAGACTCTGACTAAAAGGAGTTTGATGTATATTTGTGTTCCAATGTAGACCTCTTATTATTATTTTTATTATTGTTGAACCTGTTACAAATTTTAATAGCCAGATACAACGGCGATTGACGGCCAATCCTGCATTTATAATTTGGTGCGACAGTCTTAATGCTACGTTAGTTGGTCTGTTTTATTCTACACATAGGGGTAGAAAGCCATCTCAAGCAGTAAATGTAATAGATTGAACTCTTAAATAATGCTTTGCAACACTGCCTCTGTGATATCGCTGCTATAGTTCTGAGTATTCTTTTTTGACAAAACACACGTTTTTAGTCGCAGTAGAATTGCAAAAGCATATCCCATAACGCAGCCTACATGACACTTGGGCACTTGAGCATGGTAAACCTGTAGAAGCTGACCTAATTGAACAGTATTTCTAAGAGTTAATTAAGAAGCACACAGAATTAAGTTTGCTGATAAGAGCGTCACATTGGGCTTTTCTGCTCAAATGCTTATCTGTTACCTTGCCTTCTCTCTACATACTTCTACTTTTACTTTATATTAAGGATAACTACAGTAGCTTTGATGTACTCACTCAATGCACACAGCTGCTTCAATACACAAAATTTATCAATCTTAGAAATATCGACACATAGGCGATCAATAACTGAAAGCAGCCCCAAGTACATGGGAATAAAGGTATTTAATAAACTACCAAATTGCGTAAGACAATCAAATTCTCAGCAATTTAATAGAACTGTCAAACAGTTACTCCTTAGTAGTTAATAAATGTTATCAAATTGGATTTACAAGAATTAGTATATACATATTTATCAAAACAGCCGGTCAGCTGTCTTAATCCTCTAATCACTTTAACTTTAGTTAACTTCGTGCTTTTATCTTATATAAAGGCTGCTGCATCATCAGAGAAGAGGTATAAATTAGGAACCAGGTTATCCGCAATGTCATTCACAAAAATTATAAACAATATGGGGACAGGGATGGTGCCTTGAGGCATTCCTATGTCACAATTGGGTTACGCGGATGTAGTTTTTTCAAGCATCTGTTTCTTGTTGGATGTGTTAGGGATACATACTGCCTTCTAATAAAGGGTGATCAGATATTCTAAGGGTTGAACGGTTTCCTGTCTTGACCTTGAAATGATCTTGAAGGTATGTCAAAGTCACGTTCAATATCAACATTTTTCTCTAGTAAACGTATAATTCGAGATATTCTGATCTATCCATACTTCATGAACACTGTATAGTTCTGCGGATAAAACCATAGTTATAACCTTCATCGGGTTCCGATTATTAAGTCTATAAATTTGTATGTCTCTTTGTATTGTGTTTAAGGCGTGATAGACATCCACATTTATATACAGTTCATTAATTTGGGATCTTCCCTCCACGGATTAATCGAAAACCACTGATCATTACACTCTGTACACACAGTTACTAAACTCATCCATTCAAAATGATATGATGAGTAGTTTTTGGTTGAAAAGTTGTCCCCGTTGACAAATCTTTTGACGTGACTCGTCGTTTTTCCTTGTAATCAGTGGTTTTCAATAAATGCGTGGTATACAAACGGATCAAACTCAGTTCTCGCAGTACGAGTTTTGTAGGTCAAGCTCGTGCTTTGGTGGCGCCAATCACCTTCTTCCTAGTTTCCAATTTCATATCTTTTCGTAACTACGCAAATCGTAACTTTTAATTTGCGCTCCTCGCACTCGAACCGAATCCAAATTGCGATTTAGCCAACGAGTAACGTCAAACATCATTGTCCTCAGTCTACTTTATGCAAACATTGCAAACGAGCGGTATTCTTCTGTAGTGTAATGCACGGAGAGGTACAAAGATAAAAAGGACCTTTTCGTCACGAGAGCGACTCATTGTACTTCAACTTTTATTGTACAATAAAGCGTCGGGAGCCGGGAGCGACGTCGAAGAGTAAAATAGAGAGAATTGGGTTTTATCTCCCACTCATCAGACATTTTTATGTAAACATTCGAATGGTTAATTTCCAGCGGGATGTAGGAAAGAAATAAGGTTTCATTGTATGGTGTGCTTCATACATTGTCGTCCCTTGAAATAAGCTCAGGAGGTATTCATAAACTAGATGGTGTAACGGATCCACCATCTATGAAATCCGAATATTCTGCTTATCCCTATCCGTGCCCATCTCTAGTAAAATCACTAGTTTTGATAGCCTCTCTGCCTGCAAATATTTTCCGTTAAAATCCTTACTCTTTCATTCAAATGACCTTACAGATAAGTATTCATTGGTCCCTTCTTCCAGCAATGCAAATTAAAAAGATCCACTATGTGCTAAATATAAATGTGTGTATCTAATTAGGCAAAAATGAATATTTTTGATTTTTTCAAATATTGCATGCTGGGCCTCGAAGAGAAAGTAAATGGCAACACTGGCTTGGTGCTGTTGTTTTTTAAAATTATATACTGATATGCAGGCAACGAGTAGCCAGTATTGCCAGTTACACTTCCTATGATACTTAAATCAAAAAAGATAAGAAAATTTGGAATACATTATACATCTTATATTTATTGCGAGCCCTGTCTCAGTGAAGTTGGCCCAACTATCAAAACTACGTCTTTTACGAAATTTGTCATATTTGCGGCAACGTATTAATAACTAAAATGTATTTCTGATAACATACGATATTTTCATTTAATATTAGCCTAAAATACAGATTTTGTAACAATGAAAAAATGTGTTACAAATTCAAAAGTACTGCTGTTTAATAAAAATCAAGCTAACCTTTTCGACTGATTACTGCTTTGATACGTCTTGACATAGTGTCGGCTGATGTTTGGCAGTCATCCGGTGTAAAACTGTTCCAAATGTCTTGGAGACGGTTTGGCAGTTCTGGAACGGGTCTTGCGGGATTCGGTCGGAGCTTTTTCTACATGATATGCGACAAGGTTTAAATCGGCGATAGATCTGGACTAATCGACGTCCATTTTAAAACTGAAATATTGTTCTCTAGCATCCAATCTTTCAATATTTTAGCCATATGCCAAGCGGCACCACCTTGTTGGAAGATACATTCAATATTATTTAAAAGCATTTGTTCAATTTGGGCATTCACTTATTTTGAAGCTCACTAATGTATTTATCAGTATTCATAATACCTTTCACCTTCCACAAAGTGTAAGTTTCCCACTCCACATGCTGACGTGGACCCCCAAATCATAATAGAAGCCAGAAACTTTTTGTTAAAACAGTCTTTCTGAAACACTTCTTCTTTAGTTATGACACAACTCCTACTATCACCAACGCATACTTAAAATCTGGCTTCGTCACTCCAAATAATGGAGTTCCATTGGTTCGGAGACCATAATTTGTGTTATTCTGTTTTTCTTCTGATTTTTTGTCAGTAAGGGCTTCTGTTTTGTCTGCGAGTAGAAGAACTGAATTAAAAACGAATAATGAAAAACAATTAAGTCTACCTTGTCAGTTTTAAATCGCAGGTTTTTGACAGCTCCGAGACAAGTTGCTCTTGAAAACTTTTTTTGTGGTTGCCTGATTCCATAGTATTTTCAATTCGTTATAATTAGCACTCCGATTTTCCTTGATAATCCGCTTTAAGTTGGTATTGGAATAACGCGAGCGACTTCCAGTTCTGGCTTTTGAGCCACAGATCCCGTTGTTTTGTACAATTCAATAATATTTCGAACTGCATACCTCGATTTGTTAGAACTGTCAGCGATTTGGGAAGCACTTTGGCCTTTTGAATGCAAATGAATGATTACTTTTCTTATTTCATCAGAAACAGCTTTACCATGAGCCATTTTTTATTGTTAACAACATCACCAATGCATTGAAAGTTTATTTAAACGCCAGAAATCAGCTTCTTAGGAACGTAAAATGTTATGAGTTGTTTTACAAAACCTACTATTATTTGATCGAAGCAAATAAACAGACTATTCAATTTAAGTTGTGTCCATCATGTATTTTGCTATACACAAATTATTTTGCAAAGCAGTTTTCAAAATAAAAACGCTTTCGCGTCAGTTTTGTTACCTTCATATAAACATTTAAGGAAACCAAAAATATTATAGTATTTGAAACAAAATTTTAATTAGCCGTCAAATAAATTCACAAATAATAATTAATGCTTTTTTTTGTGTGCATCTATTGTAAACGCTAATGAGAAATGAGCTTATACCTATCAGTTCGAAGAAATAAAATCTATATATCATACGCGAACATTAGTTACATATCAACAATATTCCAGAACATAAATATAGCAAGAAGTGCATTAAAACATATCGCAAAATCGTATAAATACCAAAGTATACAGACTGCAAAGAGTGGGGCCACATCTAGTTAGAGCTAGGCCGAATCGTTCCTTTCAATCATTCGATTTTCTGATTTCTTTTCCTGTTTTTGAACCGATTCTTTAGATTCGTTCTCGGTCCTTTCTATTTCTGATCCCTTTTGATTCCGATTTCCGCAAATACGACACCACAGTAATAATGATTGTTGATTCCGATGAGCTTGGTTTCTGAACTCGAAAGCATTGGTTTCGATACCATCAGCTGCGAAAATCCACCGGATCGATTTTAACGAACTGTTTGAAAGCCACGCTTCTGTTAGGATTCGGATATCGTTTTTGATTTTAAAGAGTACAAATGAAGAACGATCTGCAATCAGTAGAGTCTGTATATAATCCGACTTATCTGGTTCGCAAATTATCTTTTAGAAGTCACTACCACGACTTAAACTTACGCTATGTTGGGCATACACCAAATACGCCGTCATACAGGTCAATCTTTCTGAATAAATCCTACTTCAATGTGGTATTTTCATAATATAATGACCTGCCAACTAGTTCAAAAACTCGGCAGATACAACCCTTCAAAATTAAAATTAAAGAGTTTATTTTCGGTGTGCTATAAGAAAACTGTACCTTTTTTATTTTATATATTTTTTATACCTTGGTTGGTACTAGAAAGCAGCTGCCAGGTTGAATACCCGCCAGGTAAATAAAGGCCTTTTTATTATTATTATTTTATTATTATTATTATTATTGAAAACTGAAGAGCACGAGAGGGGTATGATACCACCCCGCAAGTACTATATCGCTTGGGACCTTTTGACACTTTTATACAATTCCCTAGTATAACTTTGAAATAGTTGAGCGTTTTGAGGAGATTGGAACAACAGCCACTGCGGATATTTGCATAAATGAGGAGAGCAAAGACAGAATCTAATCTTCAAGACCCATTGCGATGACGAAAGCTAATAAAAAACGACATAGGCGTTGGCATGTTGGGCGACATGAGCCTCACACATTTGCATGTAACTTGTTTAAATTGAACATAAAAGGTTTTCCAGAAGAGACTTTACTTTTCGCAGTCTATAAACGTAGATAAATACCAACGAACGCTTGGATGAGCATATGTGTACACAGACCAGAGCCTCCTTGACATTCTTGCGAGGATTGCCCACTGGCGCCATCTACAAAAAATGTGTACATTGGATAAACCGCTTGAGACTTGTCACAGCAACCGGATTTTTGTACTTTTATTCAATAAATCAAATACTCGGTAGCTACAGGCTTTTCAGTACGGCGTCAGTGTTGTTTGTTTTGTGACGTTTTGATAGGTAAATTGTCCGGCATAACAGCGTTGTGGTTGTAGGAACGCAGTTGGGTGGTTATGCAAAGATTTTTGAGCATTTTTCTCATAATATGTCGTAATAATTATGCATATATAGCACAGAACCGACTAAGCGGATCCAAAGAGCTATAAAAAGTGGCATCAAGTAGGTTGACTGTGCACTTCCCACGGAAAGCTATCATCCGTTCATAAAGCATTATGTTGGGCACATTTTTTTTTTCTTGGCACAGGTCGATGATCAACTGGACAGATCCTTATCAAGCTCAAGTAGATTACATATGTGTATCTCAATTGAATGAATAGGTGTCTCAAATTTAGATATATTTTTCAAAATAATAGTAATTGCTCTTTCGCTTACGACAGTCATTATTTTAAGATTTAAAAATAAAGGCCTCCATATAGCTCTAGAATTGCTTTTGGTAATATATCTAATAGTTTTTGTAGAATAAGCACTTCTTTAATCAATTTTGGGAACAGACACAGCATATCTTAATCTGCTTTCAAATAAGACAAAGTAATTGCTTAAGGCTGTGCTTTTTCCTACGTTGTAACTAATTGTAATTATAATAAAGTAAATCTTTGCAATTGGTCAACATGATCAGTAAAATTTGATATTATGATCAATAGCAGTTCTAAAAATTTGATAGTGTCTGTTTTGTGTATTAAATCATTATTCAAACTTATAAAATCGGGAGAGCATTTACGTAGATTATATTGTTTCTTTGCTAGGTTCTTTTTTTGTTTAACTTTTTGTTTGACCAATCCTTTTTCATTATTTTTTTCCTCTTTTCATCTTTTCTAGTTTGCAAGATTGCACAACCATTTTTTTCTATTGTGTTCTTCTTTTTATTGTTTTTTTACATTTCAATTTATTTATTACTTTATACTGATCTATTTTTTAATTATATTCTTGCTTACATTAATTTTTTCAAACAAACTTATTGTAAAGTCACATTTTATAATATTACTCCTATTTTCCGACAACGATTGTATAAAATTTCATAAGCTTGGTGGTTCTCAGAAACGATAATTAAGACTAAATTTCGATAAAATTTGATACAATTAGGTATTTTCTCTAATTTGCATATTGCAATGAGGTGCTGTAAGGTTTCATATGAGATAAATTCAGCTGCGAACATGTTATTCAAAGAAATCGCATACCCATACAATTAGTTCTTGGACATCTTTTCCGTGCTCTACTGATAGTAGAGTCCATCTGGCAACTCCATACCCCTCCATTATAATAAGAATATTACTAATATTTATTCTCATCAATTATAAATCGTAAATAAATTGATTTGCTCAAAAGAAAAATATCCTTGTTTATGAATATGATTCTAAAACATATAATATAACACAGCAGCTACAATAAATTGAATAAGAACTAGAAAACATCTATATAATATAAATTAATTATATAGATGTTTAGTAAGCCTCGGGAGCGACTATGATGTCGGACAACCCAGAGAGAAATGCGTGTCACAGATGTTTCTCTCATCATTCGAAGTTTTATTTTCTTGGAGTTCACATAGAATCAAATGGTCCCAACATATAAAAAAACAGAAAATAAGTTAAGCAGTGTACACATGTTAAACTCTGCGGGTTTTAAATAATTATCTTGATTTTATACTCTAAGAATTCTCTACCATGCTGATTTTGAATCTATTCTAAGATATGGAATGATTTTTTATGGACAAAGCATTTGTTTAAATCGACTTCTTGTAGTCCAAAAAGAACTCTGAGACGTATGCTTAAAATGTCACTGAGAGAATCATGCCGTAGAAAATTTAGATCTAGCAATATTTTATCAACAACTGCTATTTATTTTTCAAGTGGACTTACTGTACGTCTTAAAAAATGGGCCTTTGTTTGAAAAGTATCCACCAGCGGGCTATAAAACTAGAAATTTCAATTATGTTTATCCTATTCACCGTCTCACTTTAACAAAAAGGAATGTAGAATATAGTGTGAAAATTATCCTCTTCCTGATATAAAAAAGCAAAAAAATGAACTTTTTTAAGAGAAAAGTTCACAAATCTTTCATAGACCTAGAACTTTATTGTCTCGATGACTATTTATCACGATTCTAGTTTTTTCTCTCTATTGTTTTATCAACTTTGTCTTTACATTGTTATTTGGAAACAAAATTTGTTGTTGTTGTTAAAGGCAAATGTACGGGGAAATTCATGATGTGTGAAATCCGCCTAATAGGTCTCTAAGCGTATGATATAGGTACAAAAAATAGAGATATGCCTTTCCCCACCCTAACCCTCAATTTTCAACACCTTCAAAAAGTTTTCTGAAAATGGTCAGGAGCTTCTGAAGAGGTCAAAGGACGGAGCTTATGCAGTGCCTACTTTTTTTTCATTTTCGTCCTTGGTATACATGTAGTAGTAACCTTGTGTGAAAATTCAGACAGACAGACCGACGGAAATGAATGACGACATGGTATTTCGTGATGTGCATGTCATAGAACATCCAAAAAACATAATGCCACTTTTGTCAAAATTATTTGCTATTAAAACTACAATTCCTCGCATTGAAAGTCAGCAATTGCCCTTGTTTGGTTTTACTGTATAAAACCAGAGATGCTTAGAATATGTAACATTTGTAAGTCATGTTGGTACTTGTATTCCAAAATACCTTACTATAGTATTTACTTCTTCTTGCATTCGAACTTGAGGTTTTTTATCATACACGCCTCGAAACCGGATGCATCTCCACCATCTACTAAGATTTGAACCACCTTTTCTTTATCCACAATCATTGAGTATCTCTTGCTCCTGAATCCTCCCAGCTTCTGAGAAAAAGTTTCCAGTCCCAGTGCTTTCGTCATTTCGGCGCTTGGATCTGCCAGGATCCTCACCTGAATCAATCAATATTTTATATAGAATAGGTTACGTAAGATGCCTTTGGATTATGTACGAGTATATATATACAATTAATTGTTAATTTGGAAATTGGCAAAACTCTTAGACTTAAGTTGACTCTTTTGACGATAAAACAAAGCTTTCGGCATTCTCTATGGAGCCTTCATCAGGATTCTGAAAACACAATTGTGATTCTAGCAACGAATACAGGACCGATTTAAATTGTCAAACAACTTACTCGTCGTTGAGGTTGCAGCCACAAGGTGTTTCAAGACGAACGCAGAGAAGATATAACTTGTTATAAATATAAAAACAAAAGGACGGAGACATTGGGCTTGTTGATAACGACAAATACCTTCGTTACGTGTTAAAAATATCAATACACCCGAACATATTGAAAATTATTAAACATGAGAAGACATTTTAGGAAAACAATCGGAATGCAGTCTCTAAGCTCCTGCTTCCGCTACACGTGGAGAGGGGGACGGAATGTCATGAAAATGTGGGAGATTTCTAAAAATAAACGTTTTGAGAGTCTTTTTTCTTTGTCAAGAACCTCAATACTGCCATAATTCATAGAGTGACCTGTGTTGTTAATATGAGATGCCAAAGCACATCTCTCTGGATGTAATCCGGCGTCACTTTTGTGTGAAGTTATCCTGCCTTTCAGTGACCTCGAAGTTTGGCCTATATAAACTAAATTACAGTTGTTGCAATTAATGCGATAGACAGTGTTGGTTGAACCAAGCAACTGAACCTTATCCTTCATTTTCGACAACAAACTGTTGACTGTGAGCACTGATTTACAAGCAAAACGACAATTAAAGGAATTATACGGCCTGGTCAATTTTGGTGTTAGTTCTTTGATGTATGGCAAGACAACATAATTAACTCTGGAAATAGGAGCAACCACTGTAGTGCTGTTATTCTCATTGGTTGAAGAATTCATGGGCGTCTGGTTGGAACGAACAGTGTTGTCATTTTCACTATTGTTATTCGTCATTGGCAAAATATTCGGAGGAGAGCTGAACAAGATTCTGTTAACCAAATACTTCGGATAGCCATTATTGATGAATAAGACTGAAAGCTTCCTTAAATTGGAAAGATGGAAAGTACTGTCAGAGATCCTTATAACTCTGTTCTTCGTTTCTGCCGCGTATTTGCCGATGAGTTTTCTATAACATTGATAATATTCGTTGGTTGTAAACTTATAAATAAGAGTAATATATGAGTAATAGGATCAAAGGCGTTTAAGAGGTCGGTAGCAACTGCTGCTACGAGATGTCGTTGCCCAAGTGCACCTGTAATTACTTCAACTGTTCTGAAGAGTTACGTTTGTGCTCCCTTGCCTTTGGTGAAACCTTGCTGAATCGACTGAGAGTTAATCAACTTACAATGTGCAAATGCATTACTTTGAGATGGGCGATGATCTTGATATAAAAATCTTGAGCAAAAATCTGAAAGATTTGATGAACTAATTAGAAAGTTCAATCCTCACAGTTTCCAAAACTCACATTTAGAAATAAATTCTCAAAATTGGAACTTTGAACCCTTCCACTACCTTACCCTTCCTCTGGCACCAAGATCATCACACCACGCCGACGTCACAAAGGGATCATTGACAGTGATGCAGATGATATCGTTGATCCCCTTTTTGGACTTCAGCTCATCGGCTTTCTCGATATACTGTGGCAAGTGTTGTCTTGAGCACACAGGAGTGAAAGCTCCAGGAATACCTGTGTGGTTAGATTGAACCTCAGATTAACATATTCTATCTGAAGATTGTCAACTATACAGGGTGTTTCAGTTTATTGTTTCATAACTTTAAGATTCGATAGAACTTTTAAAATTAATGCATAAAGTCTATATAAACATGGGTCGAAAAATGCGTGGCTTCCGAAATACAGGCTGTTTAAATTTACTTTTTAAAATAGTTTTTTTAATATTTCGAACAATATTTGATGTATAACAGTGAAAATTGGTATACAAGGGTTTTTTGGTACGACAAAACAAACCATAGTTTTACTGTAGCCGCTAGAGGGCGCTCTCTACTGTACATGTAGTGTATTAAAATGACCGACATTTTTTTCTTAGTACAATTTTTTGCTTTTTGAATAAAAAAAAATGATTCTTCGCACTTTTCAACATAAAAAAGCGATCCCGTGAGTTTTCGTTATAGTTGGCCGTTTTTGAGATATTTCGATTTTTAAGGTTCGATGCATTTTTAATTATTTATGGGAAAATAATATTTTTTTTCATTTTCGATTTGGGCATTACAAGTAATTAAGATGATCGTTTAGATTGTGTTTTTAAACAGAGCAATAATTCCTAACTCCAAATAAACACAAAAAAACAATATTAATTTGTTTAATTTTCCAATATTATTTCTAACAAATTAAATTAATTATTTACAACTAAAATGCTATTGGATAGTTAGGACAAACATACAAAATCTAAAGTAGTTGCTCGAAATGTAAACCCAATTGTTCAATACACAATTCACATCTACGAATGATCGAACGTGGTATAGCATTATTCAAATAAGGCCTTATTTCATCACATACATTCCCGATTCTGCCTATTAGCCATATCTCTTGTGGTTACGGGAGTCTGGTACAATTTTTCTTTTAGAAATCCCCACACAAAGAAATCTAATGGATTTAGGTCAGCGGATTGTGGAGGCCAGGCGACTGGTCCTCCACGGCCGATCCATCTTTCTGGATAATTTTCGTCCAGCCAGTTTCTAACTATTCTCGAATAATGAGCTGGACAACCATCAAGCTGGAACCAGGCCAATCTTCTTAAATCTAACATAACATCATCCCACATATTTGCATCTTCAGCCTTTAAAAATTCCAAGAAGGTCGCAGCATTTAACCTTGCAGGCAAAAGGTAGAGTCCAAATAGTCGATTACGGTAGATACCAATCCACACGTTCACACTAAATTCGTGCTGAAATTTTTTTTCCCGAACAGCATGCGGACTTTCATGCGACCAAATATGTTGATTATGAAAATTTACCACTCCACGTCTAGTGAAGCATGACTCATCGGCCATAAAACGTTACTTAAAAACTCCCTATTATTATCAGTTCTATCAAGAATCCACTGACAAAATGTGATTCTTCGTTCTCCGTCCCCTGGCTGTAGTTCTTGCACAGGTTGCAAATGGTAAGGACGTCTATGGTCATTTCTAAGAACACGGTGAACATGGCTTGCTGAAATTCCCAAGGCACCAGAAACTCTCCTAACACTTGTGGTCGGATCTCTATCAAACTCACGCAGAATCATACGGGTAAATCTGCGCTGACGAACATTTATGTTTTGATTACTTTGTAGATTTCCAAAACCATTTTCAATTATTTGGCGATGCACTTTTACAAATACTGAGCGAGTTGGATGTCGTCTGTTTGGAAATCTTCGTGCGTATTCTCTGGCTGCTTCTGCTGCGTTTCCATTTACAAAACCATACACAAAATGAATATCCGCTAACTCTTGATTGGAGAATAAAAATGGCATTTTTATAAAACGTACAAAAAAACAGGTAAAAGAAACTAAATCTCGTGCATTCACAATTGCAAAAAAAGCGTTTCAGGTTTCAACAGACAACAAAACTTACTGTCAACTAATTGACGTTTAACCTTATTCTGCTTTCAATTTCAAAAATATTTGCAGGCACTACTAAAAATTATCGAGATACTGACTTTTTAACGTTATTTTATCATAAATAATTAAAAATGCATCGAACCTTAAAAATCGAAATATCTCAAAAACGGCTAACTATAACGAAAATTCACAAGAGAGCTTTCTTATGTTGAAAAGTGCGGAGAATCAGTTTTTTTATCCAAAAAGCAAATAATTGCACTAAGAAAAAATTTTCGGTCATTTTAATACACTACAGGTACAGTAGAGAGCGCCCTCTAGCGGCTACAGTAAAACTATGCCCATGGTTCATTTTGACGTACCAAAAAACCCTTGTGTACCAATTTTCACTATTATACATCAAATATTGTTCGAAATATTTAAAAAAAACTATTTTAGAAAGTAAATTTAAACACCCTGTATTTCGGAAGCCACGCATTTTTCGACCCATGTTTATATAGACTTTATGCATTAATTTTAAAAGTTCTATCGAATCTTAAAGTTATGCAACAATAAACTGAAACACCCTGTATACTGTATTCCGATATCCAATGAGAGATCTGAAAGATACTAGTGTTATCTATAATGGCATTAGAAGTACTCAAAGACTGATAAATGAAGGGCTTGGCCTCAAATCTAGTTTCCTCCTAGTAGGTTTACATTTTCAGGAACCAAGGTTTGGTGACAATAGTTTTGAAAAAAAATATAACGAATTTTTGAAAATACTGTGGCTGAAAACAGATCGTCTGCATCAATGCTTTAGAGAGCGAATGCCCTTGTGAAAATTAAGGGACTATCGATTGCGTCTTCCCTCCAAATCAATTCATGGCCACCTAATTCACTTTATGCTTTGTTCCGCGGAACCCTCCCTCCCTTCCAACTCGTAGGTCCGCAGCGCCAACAACGGGAGCGCCCACATTGGGAAACACTGAACTAGGTTATTTGGGAATTGGAATGTCATACCTGTTATGATTAGCCTTTTTCCTACAGCGTAATCTGCTAGAATGATCTGCTGTTCGGGTTTGTCTTCGTACAGCATAATGCCGGGTGGGATACGTTCTCCTACTTTTATAGCCATCGGAAATTCTACCACAGAATTCTACTCGTTATTCAGTCAGCTTGACGTGTTATTACAAAAAGTATACTGGACGACGCTCAAATGGCGAACGGGGAGTGAACATCAATTAACATTGTTTGTGTCAGAATCAGCGGAATACGCCTCAAGCAACTTTTCGTAGTGTTTTTTAGAAAGGTGATGAAGAGGTGCATATCTCAGGAGGTTTTTAGTCTCTTGAACATCACGGCTTGATTAGTGGCAGGTATTATGGTTTCCGGCGCCAGCTATCAACGCCAAAGGGAACTTCATAGCTTACGTCACGCAAATGTGGAGTAAATTCATCTAATCATATAGTGAGACCCATATCGTTGCTTTTAGTATCACGAATGCTATTCGTTGTGATTGGCGGGTTCTGCTCTTCATCCCACGAAGTCAACGCGAGTGTTCCATAGTAGTCGATCTCGCCTCCGACATTGTTTCGAGATTATACATATCATCAACCTCATTTCTTGTACGATCAATACGACTCACATCTTAGAGGCTTAGAGGTACTTTTCTCCACAAGACCTTCTCACTAGTATAAGGCCTACTTAAGAACTAGCCTCAAATGCTGCTCACATGTTTGGGGTGCTGTCACCCCGACTCTACCATCCATACTCAACGTTATTCAGGGTTGTCAGACTGGACGATGACTTTTTTCTAATGAACAGTCTCGGGTCCCTTTCACACCATCGACTTCCGGCGATCTGATCTCTTCTACCACTATGTTAACAGGCTGTGCTCCTCGGATTTCGCCCCCCGATCCTACCCGTGTCGAACTTCGTACATCCAGAACTGGTCAATATGTCCGCTCCTTTGTGGCTAGGTTATCGAGATTGTGGAACAATCTGCATGGGAATGCGTTCCCGAGTTATACCAACCTTGAGTAGTTCAAAAATCGGATAAGCAAAGTGTCCTTGAAGTCATTATGGCAACTGCGGTGCCCCAGTATTTAGGTTTCTGTCCATGCGGCTGCTTCGGTAGAAAAAATGTCTTGCCTGATACTGTTTCACACTTTTACATATACTAGGCAGCTACAAAATTGTTACATGTCTGTTTTCGAATATAGCAGTTGTTTCTTTTTAACACTTCTGACTCTTTACAATTAACAATAATGCTCTTGACATTACCAACAGTGATACCACTATCCATTTTTAATACAGATAGTAGGCATAGGATCGGATACTACTTACAAGGTCCAATACAAAAAGCGAAGTTCAAATGGAAATTTTCTGAAGCCAATAAAAAGATAACCGTTCGGCAATGATATTTTCATAACTTACATTCAGTGGAACGTTATTCCTCTCGTAACGTTTTTATCAATAAGCACAAATTCCCGGCAACGACTACCGTTGCCGGCAAACGCTAAAAAGAAAACGGAATGATATACAATTGCAGCAGCAGCGGGTTGAATTCACGATCGGGTGCGGCGAGACGCGGTTTTCCGGGAGCGGCGGCGGAAAATTTGATATCGCGCTCTCGACTCCCAACTTTCAATTGTTATGGCGGTTGTTATTTTACATGGAATCTTCCGCCGGTGAATAACTCCTCATTCGTACGGAGTTGCAGAAAATTTAATGTTGATAGTATCGTCACACTATATGGATTTTACAGATCTCCTAAAGTTGAGACTCCCTAAAGCAGCGTTCTCATTAGTCAATTTTATTGATCAATAATAATGAATTTTTGCCACTGAAGTAAAATAGTCTAATGTGATCATCCGTTTAACCATATTGCTCTATAGATTTGCACAGTGTGATCAAATTTACCATTCAATTCTATGTTCAATGGCGTAGATTCATTATTATTGATCAATACGATTGACTAATGAGAACCCGCCTTTAGGCTCTGCAAAATCAGTCAAATCTGAACAGAACCTAAATCGATTCTGCACCTCAATCAGATAAAATATGAACACGTACGATACGGTTCGGTTCTCAATCCACGCGCTGGACACGTTTGTTAACAAACCTTTACACATCGGTTCTAAAAAAATGGCACACTCTCAGAGATACCAATATTATTTTAACTTTCGATTAGTGTCTTCGAAATACTACCGAGCCTTCGCGAGTGCATGCAGATCGTTTTTAAAGATCCTTTGTGATTTTTTTCCCGGGGGAAATGAAATGTTCAGTTTATAAAGCTGAGATGACCACAGTTGACGACCTACGTGCGCGAAATTAGCAAACTCCTGTATTCATTCAGGAAAGGCAGTCCTCTCTAAAAACCTACACCCATGCTTGGTTATGACGAGCACATACATGTTGTCTGTGAATCTATCGCAGCCAACTTTGAACAATACTTACAACAGAGCTGTACTTGAAATTTCTTTTCAATAAACGGTGAGCGCTTTTTCATCTATTTTATTTTACTCTTCTCACTGTTATCATTTCGTTTAAGCTCGTGGACCTCGCACGACACGAAAATTAATAGTTTCAAAATGCTCAATATTTTTCAAATTCTCTAAATTCTCGAATTTTTCGAGGTTCTCGAAATTCTGGATACTTTCTGGTTTCTATAAATTCTCAACAATCTAAAAATTATCGAAATTATCGAAATTTTGATAATTCCGAGAAAAAAATTAACGAAATTTTCGAGTTGGAAAATTTGATACCGCGCTCTCAACTCTAAACTTTCGATTGTTATGGCGGTTGTTATATATTACACAGTGGTCTTACGCCGACAAATCACTCACCATTTCTACGGAGTTGCAGAAAATTTCAAGTTTATATGGTCTTCACATTCTATCTGAATTTACGTGTATATAAAGAAGGACCTCGCACGACTTGATAGAAAAATGTAGATTTGGCAAAATTTCTAAACACTCATATTCTAGGATGTTTACAAGTTATAAGCTCCCAAGGCCACCAAAAATGTCGGTTAATTTTTCATTCAATATTTTCAAAATTCTCAATTTCTTCAGAACCTTCTAAATTCTCGGAATAATCAAAATTTTCGATGTTTTCGAAATTTTCTAAGCTCTCGAAATCTTAAAGAGTATTAAAAATATGTAGATGAAAATCGTACCAGATAAGTAATTGACGAGTGCAGGTTACGATACTTTAATCATGAAATGATTAATTTTAGTTAATGTCAAGTACATATAGTGTGTTTCAAATTCGCCCTCACCATTGGGAGCTCGGAAACGGTAAGAGATGCGAAGTCACTTAAATGAGGGCAAATTAGAAAGTTTCAAAATTCAAAGTACTTCCGGACAAAGACGAAAAACAGAACCGATTCCTCCCAAGATCATTAGATTTTCTCCTGACTTTATTTGTAGTGAGATTTGAAAATAAATTGCACACTAACATTGGCCCCTTTTTTTACAAGATAGCGTAATTAGAATTTCAACCTTTCGTCTCTTGTTCTCCAGCATCAACTTTATTTTTTGCACAGGTAAGTAGAGTGTTTAGCTTTGATCCCAAAAATGTGTATATTGACATTGCCAAGCCTTATTTCAGATAGTTATTTATTTCGTATCCCAGATTTATCGAAAATTAACTTGATAACATGTTGTCATTCTCGCTTTTTCTCCTCTACAAGATGGCGTAATCAAATTTTCAATTCGTTATTTCTTCTTTCATAAGTTAGTTGACCATGAATTTGTTGTTGGAGCGACAATAATAAGAAATTAAAAAAGTAATGGTTAAATTTAAACTCGAAATGACAAATTCATTGATGGTAATAAAATAACAATAATAATTATAAACGAGCAGATGTAAATCATAGCCATCAAAACTTTGTCCGTTATTTTACCACTGTTTTGTAGGCCAGACCTGACTCATCTCTGTACATTGTTCACTTTTCGGTTTTCCCTTCTCCTTAATCTTCCAAACTGTTAGAATGTTCAATTTGAGGGTTGGTCTGATATACGGAACAAAACACTATCTCATAATTTCAAGGCCTACCTGGGAAAATCTATTTTTCTGAAATAACTGCGGTTTGACAATGTCAATGTATGGCATACTCGTATTATTTATACATTTTAATAATCAGTGTAAAAATCTGTCGATAAAAAATTATAAAGTTGATGCTGGAGGACAACAGACAGAACGTCTAAATTCTAATTATGCCATCTTGTAAAGAAGAAAAACTGGCAACGTAAATGTGGTATTTATTTTCAAATCTCAGCATAAATAAAGTTAGAAAAAAATCAAAACAATTTTGGGAAAATTCCACTTATTCCGTCTCTCTCCGAAAGAACTTCGAATTTCGATTTTTCTAAGCGGCATTGTGTTAGTTACCTAAATACCCGGTATACGTATAATTATATGAATGTTATATCATTTTACTAGATACTGTCTGCTTTGCGTTATTTGCTAGTAAAAGCTAGAAAGAAATCATTCCGTAACTCTCAGCCGATCATCTCTCTCAACCGAGAGTATGTTGGTAACATTAAAAAAATCAGCATTATCAGAATGCACCTAGCATGGCCTAGCAGATTGAATTTAAGGTTTCACCTAAACTAAACGCTTTTGTCGTAGGAGATGATTCTTCAAGCGTTTTGAAAACTTATCTCTTTAAAGATAGAGAACGGGAATATCAGTCCTGAGCTAATGACCAATTGATAAAACCATCTTCCGGTAGTTCTCTCCGCTCATCTAAAGCCTCCTTTAGCTTGCCAAGCACGTTCATCCCGTGCGAATGAAATATTCCGGCTGAATATGAAATATTCATTGGAGGAGTTAGTGCATGATTTAGCGTCGACCAATCTCATAATGCGCTACCCCCTACCTCCCACTAGGTTCCTTGCAATGGGGGTTTCATCCCTCGAACGAGAGGGCGGAAGGTGGAATGCACCTCTAAGCAGTCGGAACAGGTGCAGAATTCCGAATTAGTTGGGCAGTTTTAGAGGGGAGAGCAGAAGTCGTGTTGCACGTGGTTAGAGAAACGCGTGAGCATTTCCATGTTCCTAGTTTATACGACGAAAGGCGAAAGAGAACTGCCATCGCAAAGATTCGAAATATTTATTTACTTTTACTTCCTGCAACACTGGCGAGGCAGCATTGCAATTGCGAAATATATCGGAAATGAGATACTACATTTTTGGGGTGTTATATGACATGTGCATCACGAAAAACCGCGTCGCTCCTTTCCGTTGGTCTGTATTTGTATGGCGGTCTGTCGGATAATGCGGGGCACAAATCAGAGCAGTGGCGGCCGCGGTGGCGATAGCGATCGCGATGACGAGCAAATAAGGCACATGTAACTAAATCGAAGTGCGCACACTTGAGACGATCTGGCAAACGCACCCGCTCTCTTTGCCGCGTTCTACCGCGGCCTGCGATATAACGCTGCATGCATCATTTGCCCGCATAGTTCGCACGATATTCTTTCTACGAAGTAGTAGCAAACATGTGTAATACCGACAAACTTATCGAAAATGTGCGGGAACATTCCATCTTGTATGACTTGTCTCACAGTGACTATCAAGGATATTAAAAAAACACAAAATATGAGACGCAATTGCTTTATCTATAAGTAGAACGACGGGTAAGTAGTTGCAGTTTTTACTTGTATAGATTTTTAGTTAGACAAAAAAAGTTTTTTTAACACTTATCTAATCCTCCCTTAGCTTATGAAATATTGTATCAAATTCTCCTTTGCTTTCCCGATTACAATTCATATCATGAACCCAAATCCTTGGCTTTTTGCTCAAGAAAAAAAGAAATGTATGTAATAACTTGAGTACATCTTCGATTTGTAATTTTTTTCCTATTCTTATTACTATTAGTAATTTGTTTACATACTTACCTTTGCCTTTCCTCATCTTCATCCACTAACAAAGCCGCCTGGTGACCGCCACCGCGATCGCTACCGCCACCGTTCTAATTTGCGCCCCACATTAGATACCCTTAACTGCAGCTACTTTTTCCCACAGCGTCTCATTTGTGCCGAACATAATTCTATGTGAAATGACTGTGATGCGTGGGAAGTGCAGAGTCAAGCTACTTGACGTTATTTTTTGTAACGTAATCACATCCATGTACCCAAAAAATTGAAATCTTCAAAATGCGTTGTCGTACGTGTTTTGGATCGCTGAAGCTTTAACCCAAGTCATTTTGAGTTTATCTGGTCTCGTTTATATGTCCCAGGTAGTCCAATAATAAAGGACGCTGGTAATATCTCAGCAACGGCTCAACCTAGAACCATCTGTGAAAAAAAATCATCACAAAAGTGGCCAAAGGAAATTGGTTGATATTAATTTCAGCTTCCTAAAATGGCCGCTAGGAGGCGTATTTCCAATTTCAAAAATTCAATCAGTATTTTGAGCAAATGCGTAATTAATAACTCTATTGTGTTGATTACCCGATTCTGGATTTTTTTTCTCAATTTCATTTTTACATATTTCGTTTCAGTTAGGGTGGGGAAAGGGTTGAATATCATTTCAGGAAAAGTAATATAACTCCTGTTTGACTGCCCCGATTTTCATTATCTTGGTTGGCTGTACCTCATATTTTTACTCAGTTGATCTTGGAATATGTATAAACTGTACTTTTTACCCATCTGACTTATTTAGATGTTTTAAGGGTGCAAATTGTGTTATATAGTTGTAATATTATAGCGGCTATTTCGTTAAAGAAAAGCGTAATAATAAAATTTAACCTGTCATGTCATGACATTCTGGGACAGAAACAAACGAATAACCTAAAACAAATTAGTGCAAACGTCATAACCATTGAGGTCCTAAAAAGAACTTATTTGGCGTTTGAATTGTTGAAATTGACAACACGCCCACTAGCGGCCATTAAAGGAAGCTGAAAATAATATCCAGCAATTTCCCTTAGCAACTTTTATGATGAAATTTTTTAACGGATGGTTCTAGGTTCAACCGTTGCTGAAATATAGCCGGCGTTTTTTATTATTGGGTCACCCGGCACCTTCTATAGTATCGGTGACTACATCGAATAAACGAATATAGTTGGGTAATTTGGGGCGCTGAATTTGAATATGACCATCAAAAACCACTGAAGCATCAAGGGACGGAGTTTGGAGTAAAAAATTAACCGTCCTTCGGACCAGCCATAGGGCTATAAATTGACTTCCTCCTAACTTTTGAAAATATATGGGATCTAATATAAACATTTTCATGTAATATTTTTTGTATACCGGGTATCTCAAGAAAGTGCTATCGAATATAGTTGTATTTTTCTAAATGGAACCCCCTATACATGTTTAGTAAAAATGAATATATTTCTTTCAATTCAATCAATTAAGCATATGTATTCCGCCGCTATATCATGTGGCTGTTAAGCCGAGATATCAAGTTTTAGGTAGAATTAGATCAAATTCACCCCATTAAATATTAATTTCCGAAAAGAATGTGTCAAAGAATGGGCTATTCTAATTTCCTTATGGTTTTTTAATGTCAAAATATTTCCTCAAACACTCTTCGATCCTAGGATAATTTTCCGGTGATCGGGAATTGTAGGGATTTGTAATCGTTTCTTGTCTTTCCAAGTGAGGGCATCAGTTGTTTTGTTTTCTGGTGTATTTGGATATAATGCTCAGCATTAGGTGGCTTGCAAACAGGTTCGAACTCGCATACACATAAGTAAATGACACACAAACTTTAAGTTTTTGGACAAACTAATGAAAGTACGTATAATAAACCATATATATTTTGAATCAGAACAAATGGACTAACATTTTCTCTGAAAATATACAGGGTGTGCCATCAAAAAATACAGTTTCATTTGATTGCACAAAAAATATTACATGAAAAGACCCTATAAATAACTTTTATGTATATGCAACTTTTTCTTCTGGAAAGCCAATTTATAACCGGACATTCCATACCTTTCACTTACCCGTTAGTCTACTTGATAATGTCTTCTTATTAGCCCTTAGCCAAATACTATAAAATATATCCTGCAAAAAGTAGCGATTGATTTATAATTTAATTTCCTTCACGCTTGATATTATCTATGATTTAACGGCCGCTCATATAGGACCGGCGCTGCATCCTATCGTGCTATCCCTTTGTGTGTCCACATATTCTGCATGCTCCGAGGCTTAAGTACCCTGGAAAAATCATACCCTTCACATCCCTTTACCTTTTATTTGTTAGGGAGTCGGGTGGAGTTTTTTGGTCTGAAGGTCAGTTGTGAATAGCCATACGAACTTAGCTACGTTCATAGCTTATAATAAGCACAGAACGAAAAATCAAAATTTCCTCACGCACAAAATGGAAACACCCAGGACCGGCCTCCAACAATACGAGTGAGGCATGCGTCTCGGGGCGTAGTGTTATTATAGGAGGCCCAAAATTTTCGTGCCTTCGTGTAAACCTTCATTTCCGCAAAAAGTCCAGAAAAGATGGTATGCAATGAAGATTCCAACTTTTCTGCACAATCACAGAGAGGGGGTTACCATTAGCTTCCGGTAGCTCAGTCGGTGGCATGAAGACATCTACAGGCGTGTAGCTGTGTGTTGACCATGGCATGGCTAGAGGATTATGTAAACCTTCCTTTCCGCAAAAAGTCCAGAAAAGATGGAATGCAATGAAGATTCCAACTTTTCTGCACAATCACAGAAAGGGGGTTACCATTAGCTTCCGGTAGCTCAGTCGGTGGCATGAAGACATCTAGAGGCGTGTAGCTGTGTGTCGACCATGGCATGGCTAGAGGATAGAAGAACAAACAGAACACAAAAATTTAACAGATTTTATTAAACTAGAAAAGTGTTTTCATTACATTTGAGAATTAACATTGTTGAAATTTTAAAGAACAAAATAAAAGATTTAAATCTTTGGCGCTGTTACAAAATTATTCACTTATCCTTCACTAAGCTGGTCAATTTTGACTGGACTGAAGCGAGGTTGGCCAAGTGCTTCAAGTGGAGGTCCCAGTTATGAGGGGTGACCTCATATTTAGTGGCTTCAAAACTAGATGTAGACGAAGGATGCAGTGAAGTTGAGCTTAAAGGTGATCTTCATCAAGGATGAAGCTGTAAGTGATGGCGCAGCCAAGGCACATGCATGGGTGAAGGCACGGCAAAGTGATAGGCCAAGCAATAGGTAAGCCAAAGTATGGATGAAGGCAAAGTCAAAGTCAAAGACAAGGGGGGTGCCCCAATCATTTTATCCTATTCAGACACACATTTTATAAAATGCTCGCACAAAAGAAAAAGCGAGGAGGATCACAGATCAGGAACTCAACACGTGGATGTTATTGCCAGCATCAAGCGCGCTCCAAGCAGAAATTTTTCCAAGTTAAAAAGCTAGAGATGGGATTAATGAGTTGCGATTCTGAAATGAAAATCGAGAAGTGATTTGATAAATACAATCGGACGGTGAAAGGGTCTTTTTCTCACGGTGGTCACAGGTTGAGTGGGGCGATAGCCGCGCTGATGCCGTCTTAACGCTGAAGGTGGAAATTTTGATACTTGCCACCACAGTTAATTGCAAAATCGACGACAGTTCGCCGATAACACCATGCCTAAAACCTTACCCGGGCGCCAGTTAGTAAGTGTACACATTTTTACGCCTCTCCGTATTGTCCTCGTAACTGCAAACTTCGATATCGAAAATATATCCTAAAATTTAGGCAACCAGAGAGACACCAACAGGTAGCTGCGTTCTGGAGAAGCTTCGGTAGTGATCGCGTTTACGTGCGTGAGCGATCGAAAGGGTTCGGTTGCCATCGGGAAGGTTCGAGAAATATCGCGCGAATGTTTTGGAGAGCTTCTGGTTTGCTGGATTTCAAAATATATGGAGTATATGGGCACGACGGCAGTGGAAGGAGTACAGTCGAGTCGTCGATCAACGATGAATAAATTAAACTTTGGACAGTGAATCCGATGTTTTCGTTACAGAATTGTAGGTTTAAACGTGATGCTGCCAGATTGGACATACACTCATGTTTACATGTCCAGCGCTTTAGTGTTGCTCGACTTTTCAAAAGCATTTGATACTATAAACCACGAGCTTCTTTGTGATAAACTAAAATATTACGGATTCAATGAATCTCCGTTATTTCTGATATGGAATCTTCTCTTAGGGCGATCACAAAGGATATCTGTGAACGGATTGTATTCAGCACCAATTGACATCCTATCTAGTGTTCCGCAAGGCACTATTCTTGGTTCACTCTTTTTTATTATATCCAGCTGATGATGCTCTACATGAGCTTTCATACTGCTGGTGCTGTTACTGCTGAAGCATATATGAATCTGGAGCTAAGCTAACGTGAACATAATTTAACTGTCAATTCTGAAAAATGCAAAGTATTATATTTTTGCAATAAAAACAGTGTTAATATTTTAAGAGACACCTTAACAATCAGCATTCACAACCAGACATTGCAGGAATGTGACTCCTCTAAAACATAGCCTCACAATAGAAGAGATGCATGGAACAGTAGAAATCAGGAAATACAACAGTATTCCTGGTGGAGAGAAACTACTATGGAAACCAAGAAGGCCATAAAGGCGCCCTACAATAATTATAGAAACGACTGACGATACCATCCTTAGGCTGGACGTATGCACTTTCAGTCACAAACTCTTGGGCAGACCTGATCCTCCAAATCTTGCAAATAAGTGTATATATACCTTGTTCCAGAATCCAGTCCAGAAAAATAGATATGAAGCGGCTGTGACAATCACTCGACACTGGACGGTCGTTTATTTACAATGCGGTTCATATGTGCAATTTTTTGCCCAATGAATTAAGCGTACAATATGAATAAGTTCAAATATAAAACTATAACTCCCTCTTTTTTATATCCACTGAAATATTGCTATGACGCCTGCTTTCAGAGCTAAACGCTAACAAAGTCACACGTCATTCCTGCATTACAATGTTAGTACGTGCTTTTTAATTATCGGCTTTTTCTATTTAATTACCTGTGATGATATTTAAATGATAAGTGTTATATTTGGGTCATTCTCATAATATCCATACTATTCCACTAGAAGTTCCATTAAAAATATAGTTAGGTAGACACTTACGATTTTCATATTTTTATATTTGTAGTGTTAGTTTTTACTTGAAAAACTCTATTTCCGAGATCACTGAACTTATTTTCTTTCAAATTTGAAAGAAATTTGGAACAGGTTTTCACGGAAGTGATATCTGATTTTCACTGAGATGAAATATAACTCCAGGAGGTGACTGACAATAGTTAAAAATGCAAATAGACGAAGGCATCATGTAACAACAGAGGTTTGGATGAATTAATATTATTTATTAGAATACTGGTATTCCTCAAACTGCCCTATAGTTTCACAATACCTTTATCTATTAGTGGCTTGAACTCAATTGTAAGGAATGTGAAATATATTTACTGCGAACTGAATTTTGTACCTACTCCATAGAAATTAAAAATAAAAAATGCGACTGCAGCACATCTGAAGAAATAAAAGCAATAACAATAATTGGGTCATAATACAGATTAAGGTAATCAAGACTATCCGAAAGAACGTCCTTATTAGTTTTCTCATTGAAGTCTTTGCAACCTAATGCAATTTGTATATCTGATACATCTATATCAGCAACGTCATCTCGTTCTAGAAAAACAAATGTTTTCCTTCTAGATATTTTACTTTCAATTTGTAGTGGATTGCTTGGATGTAGACGGTGTAAGATCCTGATTTTCAATTTCCTCAGGTATGTCTTGAAGTAGTTGCTGACGTGGAGATGATGGAGAAGTTTCTTCAGCTAAAACACCCTTCCTTCTTTTCAAAGCATCTTTTAATTGTCTACACGGGCCAATTTCACCAACAACAGTCCGTTATTCTCCACCTATAGGGTAACAGACCGTCAGATACAGCGAATGAGCTTCAAGTTCCAATCAACAAATTTTAGCAACCAATAGCTATGAAATGTTGAAAACAAAATACTGTCAAAGTATGAGTTGACAACTTGTCATTGAAACATCATCAGCTTATTGAATATTAAGAAATTACATATAATTCAGTCAAAATTTTAAGAAATGTTTAATTTTTGAATTAAATTCATGTTTTAATTACTACTGTTGATTTTTATTCATGTTTATATTATTTTCTATAAACCTCGTGCCGATAGCCATTAAGCACCTACTTGATGACAGGCTCTACCAAAAGATATTGCTCGTTTCCAAACATTCATTCATTTACTTGCCGTTCATCAGAACCATTATGGCACCTTAGATTGATATTCCCACAAAACCATTCAGGTTTTTTGATATCCATACATCCATAAAGTTGAATATTTTTAATTGTTCAGGAACTGAACAAACATCCACACTATATTCACAGCGATTAAGAAATTCCCAAATATATGCCTTAAAGCTACCAGCAAACCTAAAACCTGTAAAAAAACTACAAATTTGCCATATTTTTCTTTTTTCACTAGTACACATTCTAGGTTATATTTATATTAGACATTATTTGAATACAGCGTGACATATGTGTGGGATCTGTCAACTGTTCGTACCAGTCACAAAACATATACTCTGAAGGTTTAATTCCATGCTATTCAATGACAACACGGTGTTGTCAGCGGCCATTTTGTGAGGGTGCGACATGGTTGCCAGATTGTGCATTAATATCCCGTTTCACCCTCCTGGTCCCAGTAGAGTAAGTTCCGCCAACTGTTGAAATATACTCTACTATGCTTTATAAGACTATTCGTGACATTTTTCCCAAAATCATTGCACAACACTTGAAAAAATGAAAATTTAAAATTATTTCCATGACGCCGCAAAATAGCTCCGTCGGTACCTTGGGTTATACATCTTGACAGTAGGGATGTTAGATACGATCCTATATTTAGAAGCATCAATACATTTCACAAGTATTGTCATCTTTCGATCCGGACTGTGTCAGAAAGAGTGACTGCCATTTGGCTGCGACATTACCCTGCCAAATCAAACATATCTTTCATCATTTTCAAAGAAATTGTACAAAATCTTCAAATTTGTGAAGTTGGCGAGTTTCACTTCATACGTTGTTACCAGACATGCCCAAATCATCAGTTGCTGCCGTGATATTCATCCCGACCACTGCATCCCCACGGCTAGGCGTCCTGTATGTTAAATTTGTATTGATACCGGATCGAACAATCTACCAAAGATGCTTATAATCATGATACCTAGTAAATTTTCACGAAAAAAAATCAAAACCAGCAAATCTAAAGGATTCATTTCGCACCCTCCACCACAGAACGTGATCGTCGTTAGACTTGGCAACCCTGCGAGTGACAGATAGGTATCCCCGCCAGTCAAAAAAGAAAAATAGACAAACAATAAACATTACTAGTTTTTTTGATTTTTGGACTTAAGACATTATTTGTGAAACATTTTTCATAATTTTTTGTCTATGTCCATAGTAATTGCATTATGCATCAGGGAGATGTAGGGATTGACACGTCTTATACATATTATCTGTGTTTGAGGATGGAGAGGACATAATGTTTTTATTGCTTTGAAGAAATTCATTAACCCATAAATTATTAAATGATTACTATTATGACGTAAAGGAAGATGAGAAATCTGATGGAATGTATTTTATATTCTATTTTCTTGCAAAATACAGACTATTCAACAGGTATGTAATGATAACTTTCAGTATATTGAAGTTGGTAAATTCGAGAGTGCCATGCATTAACAAACGTCCAAATCTGCTGCCAAATTTAACAGCTAGAAAATCGACCTATTATTTGCCGCATTCCCATTCGCTGAGGGGGATAACGGATTGTTAAATGTAAACCTATAACATATACCAAAATATGTACATGAAAGTTGTACTGTTTTTTCTGTACAAAAGCATCATGTTGGAAACAAAAAGTGGTCTTGCTTATAATACAGTCGAATTTTCACGATTTTATTCAATATTTCAATAGAAATCACTAATATTCAGAGATCTTTGACAGCTTCTGTCAAATTGCATTTCGATAAGGTATTTTCCCATTGGTCCATAATATTAATGTTGGTGAAATCGGCCCTACATCCGTTTTCTTCGAATTACACTTTTTTCCTTTTCATTCATCTGAGCAACATCATCTATTTTACCAGCTGCTTTCCTTGCATGGTATCTTTCCCTTTCCTTCTTTTTTGCTTCTTCGTATCTAACTGGATCATTTTTAATTTTCTCTATTTTCCGTTTTTCAGCTGAGATTCTACAGTTTGGTCTTACAGGAGACATCACAGTGAACGATTCTGTCAATTGAAACACAAATTTTTGAAATTTAATCACCTCCGTAAACAGCAGTAATTACGGAGGTGACGTTCATGGAGATGATAAATTATCAGATACCGCATCATATGAGGCAGTATTTTGAGGATATGGAAACAAAGCATGTCGTATGGAGAACTACTTTACTTATTGTAAATACTTATAAACAACAGTAAACAGAAATTAGCTACTTTTATCAAAAAATATGTAAACGGAGGTGAAAACGCATCTTGAACAAACATATTATCTTACCTTCGAACTGCAAATTCGCTAAATAACAACAATATTGACCAGTAGTTTCAAGCAGTTCATAGTTTCAGACGCGAACAATAGGTGCTGCCGAGTTTAAGGGAATTACATGTTTTCTATCATCACTAACGGGGGTGAGAATACTATGTGGAGACAGAACTTTGGCGTAAACTGTAACCTCCCAGGAGATATGGATATATTTTTTCGACTTAATCATACTACAACATCATACTGTGACTCGGTAATGATCGTGGAATTGATTTATCTTTGATATTTGTTCTGTAGCAGACAGAAGTATCTCTGAATATGGATTAAGGGTCAGTTCATGGAGGTGAGATCTCACCCAGTAAATAAAAAAAGAAGATGCAAAAAATAACGGAGCCTAAAATGATAATAGCAAGGTGGAGACAACACCGAATACAAATGTGTCTGCAAATGACACTTCAGTATTCCCACAAAGAGGGGCAACAGAAACTGAGCAAAGCGAAATACAAAAACAAGAAGTCGCGGAAATCATCAATTCCGCTGAAACAGGGGAATCTGCGGGACACGATGGTATTACCGCAGAAATGTTGAAGAAGATGAGCGGAGAATGCTTGGAGCTGTTTACCGATATATTGAACAAGGCGGTGGTAGAAACACAAATTCCCGATGATTGGAAAATAGGAATAATCATCCCCATCCACAAAAAGGAGACATCCTGGACTGCAACAACTATAGAGGAATAATGCTGCTAAGTATACCTTTGAAAGTTTATGAGAGAGTATTGGAGAAAAGGCTGAGAGAACACATCGAAAACGATCTAGACGAGGCGCAGCGTGGGTTCATAAAAGGACATAGCATACAGGACCATATATTTACAATAAAACAGCAAATCCAAAAATGTAATACTAAGAACACGGAACTAAGCCTAGCTGTCTTAGACCTGGAAAAACCGTTCGACAATATTCCAAGGAGAATTGTGTGGGACAGCATGGCAAAACGAGGAGTACGTAACTACCTAACAGAGTGTACACAAAGCATACACGACCAAAATACATGCTATGTTAGAAAGGATAACATGACGTCAGAGGAATTTATCATAGGAGATGGGCTGAGACAGGGAGGAGTCCTGAGCCCGATATTATTCATTATGATTATGGATGATGTAATAAAGGCCGTTAAAAGCAAAACCAAAAAAGTACATGTCGGTTTCTACAAAATGAGGCCAGTAAATATTTCAGAGTGCGCATTCGCGGACCATCTGTTATTGTACGCTAATACCTCAAAAGACTTACAACATAACCTTAAAATCTGAATCCAGGAATTATCGAAGAGAGGTTTGAATATTTACGTAGCTCAAACAAAAGTGATGACGACAGCAGAGGGGAATGGAATGAATATAGTTACTAAGAGCGCACATATAGAACAAGCTTTCAAATATCTAGGAGCGGTAGTACAAGGCGATGGAACAATGGAAGAGAAAATCAACGAAAGATAACGAAAGATTAATGAAAGCATCTAGGCTCTATCACACATTGAAAACATCTTTCTTAAGGAAGAAAATGATAAGCAGAAAAACAAAGTTGACCGTGTACAGAACAGTATTCAGACCCATACTGATATTTGGAAGCGAGAGCTGGGTATTAACGAACAGGCAAAAAAGCAAGTTACAAATACCTCAGGGCAGTCAAAGGAGTCACTAGGAAAGACAAAATTAGAAACGGAATTATTAGAGAAGAGCTGGGAGTGGAATCTGTACTACAAACGATTGAAGAAAACCAATTAAAATGGTTTGGGCATTTAGTAAGGATGAAGGATACAAGGCCAGTAAAACTCATATGGGAAGCGAGAGTTCAAAAAAAAGGGCAAGAGAGCGACCGAAAAAAGTGTGGAATGATGGATTGGCGAAAATACTCCAGTTTAAGCTGGACCGAAGCAGTGCGCCGGGCGAGAAATAAGAAAGACTGGGCTAAACTTGTATATACGTATAATAACTAATTAGTTTAGAGAATGAAATAATGTAATTCCACCTTACACCTACGGGTATATAAGGTTTTAGATAATATATATATAAAAATAAAGAGTGAAGTGACGATATTCAGTAAGGTCAACTTTTCTCTTTTCTAGCAGTTTGCGCGTGCTGGTATGAAAGATAACTTGATTATCCATCAGAGATACAAATAGTCGCCTTTTGTTGAGAATTACATTTATGCTTTACCTTGCATTATATGATTTTCATAAACTTTTGAACTGCGTTACACGATCATGCATATTACATATGACCATTCTGCGATGCCTTATTGTATTCTATACATAACTTTTTAGCTCAATTGTTTTTTTTCTTTGACGATTATTATGAAAATTTTGCGCTGCCTTCTTGTATGTATTTTTTGTACCATTGTATTTTTTTCTGATGGTTGAGTAGAATAGCTTGAAGCTAGACTCCGCCATCCTCATGGAAGAACATTTTATTTTTTAATAAAGTTGGTTTATTATTATTACTATTATATATATATATATATAGCAGATAAAAACGGAACTCCCATACGCTTACATTATACACATTTTTCCGAAAAATCGTTGATTTTACTTTCCAAACAAAATACCCAAGTATACCTATACATATTATACATCTGAGCAGGCGCAGTAAAACACAAATAAAACTTAGAATTAATAAGGTTAGTGCCTGCCACTAAGCTTGAAATCGTGGCACAGCCAAGACTATTTTCTTCTTTTTTGTGCGAATAACCTTACTCTTATAGTAGTTTTGGCGGATAGAAATTATACGGAAAGTAGTTTCCTTTGCCGTTTTCTCGTAATTATTTTGTAATGTTCGCAGATTGAAAGTTTAGTTGCTGAAAATCATGGACCCTTTGGCCGTAAAATGCAAACCAAAAAGACTGATATTTACCTGCAACGAGTTGCAACACACAAATAAGTACAAAAACAGTAGCAAAACTTCATAATTAATAAGATTAATGGTATTAAATCAGTCCTGGTACACTTTTAAACAAGATAAAAGTTATTTGATTTCAATATTTCTAGACTAGAAATTTTTTCATATGGAAATACACCCAACACCAGTACACCATTAACCACCTAATTGTCAAACAATTTTTAGATCAGTCTACTAGTCATTATTAGTGTAAGGTCAGTATTCATAGTAGATGGCAGTATTTGAATAACTCCCTATTTAGACCCTATGTGTAAAGCCAACAACTTTACTCTGACTCCAAACATCCTAATTCATCCAAAACATGGCTACCAGAGCGGTAAAGCTTCCCGCAGCACAAACTTTAAAGCTACAAACATCCGTTCCGAGCAACAGCGAGCAACTTTACAGAGCAACATTCATCACGTAGAATTCTATGGATTAGACAGTGGTATCACGTTCCGCAGTTTGTTCAAGTTACAGCTACTCGTTTGAGATGGAAAGGATTGATTTTTCAGCCGATGGTGTAGAGATGCAAACGATACTTAGATGCCTCAGAGATATCGATAATTCTTCTTGCATTTGAAAAGCTCATGCTGGTTTTACACATGTATACATATTTGTACTGATAGGATTCAGTAATTCAGTATACATTTCTTTGTATGTAACCTAATTACTGAAGTGGATTTTATAGATGTTGGTCTACTTGCTTTGACCAAAGGGTCTCAAAACCTCATTTTTCATGATCGGTTTTCAACAACAAAGAAGACGGCAAAATGAGCACACGACGCAACTTTAGCACACCACTAACTGAAAGTAGACGCGGACGACAAGTTGACACTACAAAAAAAACGCTCACATCTTGTAGCACTGATACATTCATATATTTATTTTCCTATTTATTTGAATTAACCATAAAGACATACAGCATGTACTATATGTATGGATATATCTCTTAGCAATAGTATATAGAAGTTACAATCACACTAAAATAACATAGTGAATAAATACAATTTTAAGACAAAAATGTAAAGTTAACATTACTGTAAAGCTATTTTTGAGTATAACTATGAAATGGGTTGTGTTTCGATACTGTACAAAAACTTTTTTATCCCTGGTCGGCTAGCGTGACACTTAGCAAAGGGTTGAAAGGCTCGCAAGTCTAATTGGATACGTTGGTTTACCATCGTTGGATAGACTCAGAACATGCCGTGAGATCTAAACGAGCAATTAGGACAGCTTCGCGTGCTTCGGTTCAAAGTAGATTGAAGATCCGCTGATGAGATGCTTTTGATAAGAGTCTTGAAGAAAATTGGGGTTAAAGAGGGAATAATGCCCGTTGAGAAAGTATCAACAATCAGTAGCTCCACTTCAAAAATTAGTTAATAGGTACTTAGGTTGAATAGGATCTGTTTTTCACTTCCCAAGCCTACTGGCGTAGGGGTTGCAGGGGGTGAGGAAGGGTATATCTCATTTTTTTAACATTGGTATAATTTATACGCATCCAACTCCAGTAATTCTACGCACATATTAGGCATATTTCACTCATCATAGATTTCTCCGTACATTTACCCTTGGAACTTAGATATATATCTCCTACAGTCAGGTGACGATACGTGCGACGTGGTCCCCGGGATGTACCAGCGTCCTCGCCGGTGGTTGTACGTCACAATCGGCAATCGCTTCCGCAATTTGTGATGCTGTGGGCTGGGCTGTGTGTACGTTGGAAGGTCAATATCTTCATTCACGTGGGATTGGTTATCGCAACGATCTTGTGCCTCTGCACCAATTTCTGTCAGGAGGAAGGTCATTTAATTGTTGCTAACACGTGTTTATACCTAACGTTTTTCTCAGAATTACTAACTTAATTCTCAGCATCATAGTACATACGTACTTTGTACAACCTAGTAGAAACCTCTTGGTGTTTCCTTGGTCTGTCGTTTTGTCATCATGCTCCTTGTTCAGCATCATCCGACTCGCTATTTATTGAAGATCTATGCTTTCATACCTGGCAAAACTGTCAGCGGTGAGCTTCAGCGGTTTCTATTGAAATATTGAATAAAATCGTGAAAAAGCGATAGTATCATAAGCAAGAGCACTTTTTGATTCAAAGATGATGCTTTTCTACACAGAAAACATTACAAATTTCATGTATTTTGCTATTTCTCAATTCATCAGTAACGGTTGAATCTATTTCTCGGCCAATGGGATTGCAATAAATGATAGGTCGATTTTTTTCTAGATATTAAATTTAATAGCATGTTTTGACGTTTGTTCATGCATGGCAACCTCGAATTTGTTTAGTTCTACATACTGTCGAAATGTGCGGATTAGTCTGTATTTTGAAAGAACCAATCCCTCGTCCTTCTTTACATCATCAAATTTATGGGTTAATGAATATCTTCAAAGCAATCAAAACAGTATGTCCTCTCGATCATAAAACACCGATATGTGTAAAACATGTCAATCCCTATATCTCCGTGGTGCATAATACAAGTACTATAGTCAGACCAAAAATGATGACTAATTAGTCTGAAAAATGCCTTCAAGCTCGAAAAATTATAAATAACGAAAAGAATGTTTGTTTTTTGGTTGACTTCTTTAACTGGGGGATATATATCGGTCACTCGCAGGGTTGCCAAGTCTGACGACGATCAAGTTCCGAGATGGAGTGTGCGTACGAACTTTGAAAATAATCTTTTTTTTTAATTTAAAGTAAGAACACAAACATAGTAACTGTGATAGTTGGAGTATTGTTTTGCTGACTGTGCACGACTGCAGAACACAAAACAATAACACTGAGTCAAGACTATTATAGTGATGGGACATTTTATTCATACTGATCGGTGGACAAAAACAACTGCATGACTCACCGCACTGCAAGTGGAGAAAGTGATTTGTCTCAGGTATCAAAGGTAACGATCAAACGTGAATTTCGTCTGACACGCATGAAACATGTGTCTCAATGTCACATTTAAGTGTTTTATGAAAATTTTTGATTGATATCGGTGAATTTTTAGAACAATCAAAAGTTTGGAAAATCTTGAACCAAAATTTGAAAATCTCCAGAAGGTATATAAACATAACCAACAGTCAAATGAGATAAAAATCCTTCTGAAGCATGTATCGAGAACCGCAGACTCCAGGGAGGAGGGGAAAAGTGGAAAATCTCACTTAACTTTAACGAATGGTACGCACTGACATGTGAGGCGACTTGAAGTGGCTAAAAGAGAAGCTGCTGAAATCAGCCTTGTGTGGACTAAACTGTTATATAACATATTACCAAGATATTCAAAAGCATTTTCTTTCAGTGAAACCAGTGTTGCACTGGTGCATATTTTATATTCTTCTAATAATGACCTGTATTATTGACGCTGCTACTTTAACAGATAAGTGACTGTCAAAACAGCAAACATATATCGATAAGACATGGCGTTATATAATCTTCCATATATCAGAAATCTGCTCTATAAAATTATACAACGGTCTCAGATGTATGCAAAAGCTGGCAACGTCGCATGTGGCCTTCGTGCACAATTTGGCGACCACGTGGCATTCCAGAAAAAATGGCGATTTTGTGAAGGTTTTGAAGTGAATGATTTTTCAGGAAGCTACCTACTATCCTTAATTGGGCATATGTCAATGTGTAAGCATAAAATTTCTACTCTCAGGAATGTATATGTCGGCGTCAAACGCTGAAATGCCTAGTCAGTCCCCGTATTGCCGGCAAATACCGTATCAGTGATTATTACAATGTTTGACTAAGCATTTCAGTCATTCCCTGTAATGACTGAACAATTTCAGTCAAACACCGTAACAACCACATTAACTTCGATACTGCATTCGCCTATTTTAGTCAAACGCTGTCATCAACACAGTGTTGCCCCAATGACAATGAATATGACAAGGTACTACTTTATAAATAATATTAATCAATCATGAATTAATCGAAAAGGAAACAAGAATAGATTAAAATGTTGTCTTTATTATAACATTATTGTGAACAGTAATCATTAATGTATTAAATCTAAAGAAGTATCCTGAAACTATCGAAAGGAATATGAAACAATAAGTAAAAAAACAAAAAGCAGAACTGCGAGTAGTGACAAACGGATAAGAGTTACATAGAATTATCTTATATTTTATATTATTTTAAACATATTTGTTAGCGCATGTTAGACTTCTACGGCACCTTGAGTTACAAAGAAGTTTTGAAGTTTTTTTAAGCAAACGCACCTATTGGATAAACACAGCTTTTTCGCAAAACAGAAAAGACTACGTGTATACTCAAGCAAATGAACACAAAACTGGTACAATGAATGGCTGAATCAGGTAAATGCAGTAACGAAGATAATGTGGCTGTTACGGTGTTTGACTAAAATTGCTCAGTCATTACAGGGAATGACTTAGTTAAACGTTGTGATAAGCTGTTACGGCGTTTGCCGGTAATACGGGGACTGACTAGGCCTTTCAGGAAATGAATTTAAGCGTCTGACGCCGACATATAGGGTGATTCAAATTGGGTTTCCACATTAAAAGTATTTAAAAAAAAAGAAGAAATTGAAGATTATAAAAAAGTATGTATTTGTCCTTTCAGGGCAGTTCATCACAATTATGCTTAAAAGATGATATCAAGTAAATGTGGCGTGACGTAATCCGTTTCGAGAAACTACTGCTACTACTCCGTGGCACAAATCAGGTCCTATGTTGGTAATTTCGCGTCTGATCTCCTGTTTCAGCTCCACAATTGTGTCAGGGTTATTCTTGTAGACTTTGCTCTTGAAATACTACCAAAGAAAATAATCTAAGGAGTTAAATCACAGGATCGCGGCAGCCAATTGATATCGCCGTTACGTGAAATAACGCGACCTGGAAACTTGCTGCGCAGTAATTGTATCGTTTCTCCTAATGTGTGACCTAGGCTTCAATTCTTGTGTTATTTGGACTCTGTATGGGTGTAACTTCAAATATTTTGTTAAAATCCGCTGTGTAGTGGAATACGTAAGGTCCAGTTGCTGCGATCGATAACGAATCGAGGTTCTTGGATTTTCGGCCATACTTTCGACAACAATAGCAATATTGTGTTCCGGCCGACCTCTACGAGCACGCCTAGGGGTTTTGGTGTTACCGACGGATCCAGTTTGCTCGAATTTTTGCACCAAATTCCAAACTGTCCTCTCACAAGGCCGATTTTGTGCGCCAAAAAATTCACGTAAAGCACAAAATGTATTCTTCCTTGATCGGCCGTTTTCATTATAGGCTTGGATAATTTTAACACGTTGTTCGGTCGCATATTGCTTCATGACTGTTTTGTTTATATTTTGACGTTCAAAATAGCACGTTGTCGTTGTCAAATTCAGTGGAGTTTCAAAAAAAAATTATTTGTAATGTGGAAACTCAATTTGAATCACCCATTATATATGTCGTTTGAAACAGTTCTTCAAATTTGGAGAAGAAGTGCTAAAACGACTCGAGATTGAGTACTAAAATAATAAAACTGTAAGATTCCACTTGCAATTTACATATTTTTATATTAATAATGTTGATCTGATTTTTAAGACAATCAATCAATTTTAAAATATTTTTATGCTATCCTCTCATCTCATAATTTTACAGCTGTTATTTTTTATTCTCCAAATGCCATTGGTTACTGCAATTCGATGGTGGGTTGTTTAATGTGATTGGTAGAAAATAATAGCTAGTCTTTTTGTGAAATCCACCTTAAGAGTATCCCCTTTCCGTTGCAATATACTCTCTCTTTCCTGCTCTCTTCACTTAGCTGTCAAGACAACCATGCATGCGAGGAAATTTATAGTATTGTATCTGCACCGCTCGTCTGGCGATTCAAGTTTTAATAATAATGATGATGATGATAATAATAATAATAATAAAAATAATAATAATATCTAATAAAATAATAATAATAATACTAATAATAATAAATACGAAGGTGTTAATGGGCAAATAAATATGGAGACTCCACATTAGGAATTGCCTGTTTGTGGATTATATGAATAATGTCTTACTAACAAAAACTATATGTGTAGATATAACAAACATAATTAATTCTAAAAAGTATTTGTATAATTTTGAATGTTGAGGTCTTAATTCTCCAGATAATTATGTATGGCTATTCGCTCCATAGTACAATTTCCATCTAAAATTCTTTCCAAATATAAGTGTCCTTATTTCGTTAGGTACTATATTGTATAATTTAACTGATAAGAATTTTAATGACTTTTTGAATAATGTTTTGTGCGGTCTTTGGATATCTGATGAGGTTTTTTGAAATCGTGTGTCATGCTCGTGCTTATGTGAATTTTCCTCATTACAATGTTTATGGTATAAGGTGGTAGCATTGAAGAAATAAAGTTGTCTACTATCAAGTATCCTCGTTTTCGTTAAAAAAATGTTCGACGGATATAATCTTGGTTTATGGAAAATGGCTTTTAAAACAGTACGCATTTAGTGTACATTTTTTTACTAAAATTAGCCTTCTAGTTTCTGCACCATGACCAGTTGCGTCTAGCAAAAAGCTCATCTCTTATATCGCCTTTAGCTTTGGCGTCCTTTTTATAGAGCGGAGTAAGTTAAAGCCATAAATTCAAAGTCAACTAAGAGAATATTGGTTTTGTTAAATTTCTTAGGTTTGACATTTTCCTGTGCAAAAATCCAATATGGCGTCTATAAGAAATAAATAAACTTGATGATTGAGCATCAGAAGTGAAACGTCATATTAAAATTCTAATATTGTGTTAATGTACTGTTTATTTTTAAATCCTATCTCGAATAAAGTCAGGAAGAAATAAAAACCGTTTTGGGAAAAGTTTCTTTCGTCTATCTCCGTAAAAAGATCGGAATTGCGAAATTCTCTTATGTTCCATTTAACCGACCTCGTATCGCTTACTAGTTTCGAGGCTCCATTGGCGAGAGTCGAGCACCTGGTATAGTGTGCGAGTAGGTGCTACTGCCTCCAAGCTTCTTCCCATAATTTATCAATTTTCTCAAAAAGATTTTGTAAGACACTGTATACTGCCTTCCCCGTTGTGGGGAAACATGTAAGTGAACATGTGAATGAGCTCTCTATTATTATACAGTTTCTTGACCCCTTCAACTGACGGCCCCGGATGAAAAATATCATACAAACCACCTATTCAGAAATAAGCTATGTGACTAAAATTTCCACAAATCACAGGTCCCGAGGAAAACATATCCATCAGAAGAGCATTTAATATATCGACGTAGAAGTAGCGAGAAACAAATTAAACAGCCAAAGAGAAAGAGTGGGAGGATATTTCATAACAGGGCTTGTGATAAATGCGCAAACTTACAAGTCGTATCAAATGCTTTCGGACTAGACCAATTCCACGCAAGAAAAATTACGGCAACATCAAAAGTTATGAGCTGGGGGACCCTTACGAATAAAAAATCGCCTGCAAGAAGACGGACATGGAGTCAGGAATTAGGAAGTGCATGGGATACGAAGTTTATGGAGCTTGAGAAACAGTGTCCAGTCAACTCACTTGATGTTAGGGTATATAACAAGCTAAAAAACACTACTAAGAATCTTACTGTAAAACATTTTAAAAATACACTTTGGCAAGAATTAGTTAAACATCCTTTTTATTCCTTGAATGAGTTTATCGCGACCCCCCTATGTGTGTGATCTGGCCTACTACACCTTTATATTATATTTTATTTTATTTTTACCAATTATAGTTTTATATGTATTGTATACGTCATCAGTAGTTTTCAAGAAGCTATTTTTTGTGTTATGCATACCAACAATTTTTATGACAAGTGTAAAAACAAATGTTTTGTTAATTGGCACGTAATATATATTCTATTCTATTCTATTCTATTCTATTCTATTCTATGCTATTCTATTCTATTCTATTCAATTCTATTCATACATTAATTAGTAATTCGAGAATTTGAATTTTAGATTAATATACAGGGTGCCCCAAATGCAATGAAGCAAACAGAAGGGAGTGATAGGAGGGATCATTTGCAATCAGAAAAACCATATATGTCCTCATCCGATTGTGCACGGTTTTTGAGTTATCGCCATTCTTAATAATTTGTGGAAAATCGCTACTTTTGAGGCTGTACTATTTTTTTCTGAAGTTGTCTCTTGTTATTTTTCAATCAGATTCACTGAATATGTTCCCAAATGACGTCTCGCTGGAAAAAGACCATGAGTGAACATTTAGTTCAATTAATGCAAGTACAGCAATCGGCTAATCAGCAATTTGGTCTGTTGTCATAAAGATTGCGGCATATCCAACGAGTCCTGTACAAAAAAATAGTAGTCGGATATACATGTAAAGTGTCCATAGTGATGAAAAACTTCTCGATAGTATGGCGTTTCAAAATCAAATATTCTAAATAGCTTCAGCGCAAAGTAGACAAAATGCTGGTACCCTTAATCTGGAAATTAACATTCTTTAAACTTAACCCTTTAACTGCCATTGTTGGTCTTTTTCGTTCCACATCGGATGCGTGAACATTTATGTGATAATAAGTCTTCAAACCTGAATGAATTCTAGGTTTAATCATTCCAAGGAATGGAGGCTTTGACATTATTTTAGGTGTAAAGGCGTAACTGAAACAGTGCAGCATTACCTAATCCGCAAAAATAGAACAGTCCCAAAAGTAGAGATTTTTCACAAAGTCTTATAAATGGCGATAACTCAAAAAACGTGCACAATTAGATAAGGACATATATGGTCTTTCTGATTGCAAATGACCTCTCATATCACGCTCTTCCGTTTTGGGACACCCTGTATAATAAAATTCCTCGAAAAGTTACCTATTTGAAATAAGAGCCATACTCGCGTGATCATGAGAATACAGGATATCCCAACGAAAATAGAACGTAGTTTTATGCACAAACTGGTAAAGACGTCAAAAATCTGTTTCCGTGGCAACTTTGATGTGTTACTTGAGCATATTTAAAAATTATTTTAATATAAACAGGGTATTCCGTAAAATCGTGGCATAGCAATCATGTATTTTTTTAAATAGAATAATACCCTATATTTTATTGCATACTTGGATAGAGCTCCTAAAAAGAAACCTAGCGGATCTCAGAACCGTATCTAGAATTCTTGCACCCTAATAGTTGTATACGGAGAGGAGATCAATTGGCCAGCGAGATCTCCTGATCAGACTTTCTACTCTCGGACTATGTAGAAGGAGAGGTTTACCAGAAGGAATCTACAACACCCTAGGGCATGAAACGTCGTATAAGCGAGTCGCTTAAGCGGCACCTAGACGAACCCTTTGGACATGCAAGATAATTTAAAGGGGTGCCTGGTCTGGTCTTCTGTGCTGTGCACCAAGGTAATATATTCTAACAATTTATTAACGATTGATTGCCTTATGCTGAGATTATTTTTGTTGTGCTAACAAAAGCTATTGTTTGATAGAAGATATGGTTTTATGTTAAATACAAGATTTCGTTTTTCTTGAAATGAATAGCAATAAGTCAAAAACATGGAAAAAAGTTTCACAAGCCTTATATCAAAAAAAAATGTTCACCACAAAAGCTATTTAATGACGTACATGGTGTTTCATTTAAAATGATCGAGAAAATGTACATTTTGCGCTTTTAGCACTTCCTCAGATCAGCTTAAGATCGATGATAATAAAATTTTTATGAACAAAAACTACGCTGGAAGTTGAGAGCATCGGGGTAGAGACAAATAAGGTTTTGCGACGAAAATGCTTGTATCATAGGAATCGTGAAAGGTGATGGATAGAGAGTGTTGCTTAATAAAGTCAAACAATTTCTAGCTTTGCATAGATCTAAGGTAATCCACGGAATCATCATCAACACCCACCCATTATTAGTACGCTAAACAGCACTGTACACTGTTTCCTTCCAGCTATATTATAAAACATATAGATTAGACCCTAGAAGCAAGAAATGGCCTCCGCCAGTCCCATTTCTGAGGCAGCTGTTGCATAAAATCAAAGCCACACCACATAGCTCAAGTGTTATGATATTTAGGCAACACCCACAGCTACTATATGTGAGCATCAAGCGAATGACAGCTAGTTCCAAAATGACATGTTTCGGAAAACCTACATACTACAATTAAAATCGTTATAGTGTCACTTTTTTAGTTTCATAAAACTGGTGCGGCAGTGTTATTAGGTAAAAATTAAAATGTCGAAAACATCAATAAAATGCCAACCTGGGCACTGAGTAGCCGCTAGTGTGTCGCTTGTTCATTCCTTGACTTCCACAAGTATCAGCTAGTTCAAGGGCGACATGTTATACTAAAACCTACATAATGCCAAAAAAAATTATATACCTAATGTAAAAAATTTATATAATATCACTTTTTAAGTTACTATGTTTTGACGAATATATGCGCTATCTTAGAGGCTCGAAGCATGATCATAAGTACTTTGTAACCCTCGAGTAAAAAACGGACTATCTTAAAGATATTAAAGTACCGCAATACCACTAAAATAGATATAGATACCTATTAAACATGGATATTAAAAAAACATCTGTTTCTACATTCAACAATTTCAAATGGATTTTTCATTATATTTTCTGCTAGCAACAAGAAAATAAAAATAATGTTGGTCGATTATTTATTAATAAAATTATGCTGCACCTATCGGTGGTTCGCTGTCCGCATAAACTCAGTTGGAATTCGAATTTATTATTTTTTGTCACAAGCAGACTAAGCCAACGTAATTTCATTAAATATCGGCTTATGTTACAACATGTGCACACCATGGAAATGAAGTAATGAAAATATATAGAATGTAATTATATCCGTAAAATGGATTAGCTGAAATAACATATTTGAATGTGGCATATCGGTATTGTTTGGATAGGTGTTAAAATTACGTATATAATTAAAATGTAAGTTAAACCAATTATATAATTAAGCTTAATAAGAGTAAAAAATTATTAGGAACAAATTCATTTATACTGGGAAACAAGGTACTTCCAACTTTGATAGGTGCCAATATGCAAATGGGTTTTGATGTTCTCTTGCCATCAGTAGATATTCTGTTTCCTCCTCCTTCAAACTTTGTCGAAATGGATACGTCAAAAACTGGTCGATAAGATCGCGCCTAGATATCGAGATTATCGGACAGTCTTCCATGAGAAGCATTTGCCAATTTTTCTAAAGGTGCCTTTACTGTACGACAAGAATCAGCAACAGTGTCAAGTCTAATACCACCGAGTTGGAATAGATAAGAGTTAGCCAAGCCTACATATTTTCATTGCATTGTTTGTCTCCAAAATTGCGTAGTTTTCGTACATACATTTGACTCATTTGACTCATAGCACATCAAAGTGACAACGTTGTATCAATTGTATTAATACTTACCGGTGGAATCCTTTTTGTCAAAAATATTATCATTTAAGTGTATTTTTATAACACGATAGAAGAATGTTTTTTGGCAAATAAATGCCTTTGAATTTGAATTTTGAAATATCATTAGGCTTATGCCGCTTTTTGCAAATTTTGCAAGAAGTACCATGTCCGGGAATCGTCTATCAACGCAGTTATCTGCAAATGCTCACACTTTCAAAAAATAACGCTAAAAATGCGAATTTAATGATAAAGCTGTCAAAATATTAGCTTATGTCACGTTCACTTGTAGCATGTATTTTTTTAACCTGACTACTGACTGAGATTTTGGAGACAAAAAAATTGTAGGCTTGCTGCTTCTACCTAGTCTAAAGCCTAGTACTCACTAGTAGACATGTCTCGCGATTTTGGTCTCAGAGACATGTCTAAAGTTGTGTCAGTATGTCTCGGTAGACATGTCTATAGACCAAATCCGGTCTACGGGGCGGTTGCGAAACTAAAAAATTCAGGTCTCAAGTCTCCCGATTGAAATGGGAGACTTGATGCAACGTTGGGATACGTTGCGCAACAAGGTGATAGTGAGTACCTCGCGTCCATAGACGATACATTTCCCAGTACCTCTCTTGCTTTGTAAACAAGTGCATGCGGTCTCTGCTGTTTTTGTTTACCATGTGGTCAAACGACAAATGTTGTCCCCCAATCTTAATTTATTTACTAGTTCGGTACCGAACCTAGGTCCTTCTGCGAACACTTCGCGCGTCCACCAACGTTTACGTTTTCGCGCTTTTTTACTAAACAGGTACTCATTGCGCACAAAGCAAGGTCCGCCATGGTGGTTGGCGAAGATGAGACTAGAAAAATTCCCATCACAGTGTGGACGCTAGACGAGGCAAAGATCGGTGTTTCTACACCATGTCTATGTCTCAAGTCTAGACGGTCTCTAGACCACCTAAAGAAAATCGCGCAACGTGGTCTCCAAGTGAGTACTTACCTTTTGACCGACTCGTGAGACTAGTCACATAGTACTAACACAGAACATCTGTACACTGTCATATTTTCATTATGAAATACTCAAATTTTAAAAAGCATGAAAAGGTAATAAGAGGTACAACATAACTTAATAAATTTGAATATAAATGTTTTGCAATGACAGTCTGACCACAGAGTAGTTATATCAAGAGAAGGAATACATTTATAATCGGCTGGTCGTCCTCATTGACCTTGGTAGTCACCTATTAAAGTACGGAATTCGGTGGTAAATTTTGCTGCTTCAATTGGTTAATACAATACAATTATTGTATATACTTAAATATTGTATATATAATAAACATAATTATTACATTGTAAACTAAAATATTTTTCTTGTTTCAGGTAAGTTCCAGCAACACCAAACTGCCTCCTAAGAATGCGCAAAGGTACGTAATATGAAAACGTCAGTGATAATGGGGGTATGCTCTTCCATTTTGATTATCTGTTTTTAATAACTAAACTTGACTATGACCCTTGAATTCATCATGATATCCCACAGTTATCACTCAGTATTACGCGATACTTTGTAAGAAATCACAAATTTTTCGTTTTGCAAAGTTTTTGTTGAAAAGTTGGACAGTTAGAACCAACGAATTCGAATAGATTAGAATCGTTTGTCGCTAAAATAACGTAGTTTTAGTGAATGTCTTGAAATCATCTAACACCACAATTATCGGCCAACACTCGCATTTTTAAGAAATAACACCAAAATAGGAATTTAAATGAGAGAACCGTCAAAAATTTAACTTGTTAAGTACACTTATAGTATGCACTTTGATCCTCATTACAGACTATGATAATTAGGAGACAAATAAATCCGTGACTGACTCCGCCTACCTAATCTGAATCCGTGGGTTAAAATATATTATAAAAGACAACTTAGACAACATCTACACCGACCAGTTTACATTGTCCAATTATAACTTTTTTGGCACCATATGATTAATTAACGCATTGTGTTTGGACGCTATCGATGAAACAGTAGCAGAACCCAATCCCGACCTCTTTTCAAAGTACATTTCTAAATTCATTTTTGTGTTCGACCACTTTTTATACCGAATCAGTACCAGGCACCGCGGTTGCGATAAGGACCTTAAGGACACTTTGTTATACCGATTTTTGAACTGCCTGAGGTTAGTAGAAGTGGTAAAAGCCACCTCATGTAGATTATTGCGAGCTGCCTCGTTATATTTGTTCCTAGATTTGACGTTGGCTTGTCTATTCTTTACAATAGGATTTTGTAAGTAGATTCTGTGCGCCTTGATATTCTGCCGGAGAGCAGTGCCCACTATTTGTTGAACCATCCGTTGGATCCTGGTTTAGGCACTTTCACTGTATGAGAGATGTACTCCTCCATCCCAACGTGGATAATTTCTGTAATGGATAGACAGACAGCCGGCCCATCCGAAAAATGTCTCATAGATGGCGCTAGTACTTCTCAGATCCTTTTTTGTCGCCAGAATAAGCAGGTAGAGTACGTCACGCATCAAATTACACTGTTTATGACTTCCTTAATATGGAATGTCAGAGAATCATCACAAATTACAACGCAGTCTGATTCAAGATGAGAATATGTGAGCCTTAATAGAAATACAGAATGGCTGACAAACCCAAGCAGGAGGGAAATCCCGTCTTATGAATATTCTTGCAGACAACGACGAGGGTGGGAAACTCATAGGGTGGGAAACTCATACATAAAACGGTCGTTTTCTGTTGTTCGCAGCTTGTATACGATCTCGACGTTGCGTATGTTCAAATAAATATAAATACGCATGCTTAATCTCATTTTCTCATTTGAACGCTGAGGGGACTGAGTAGAGTTTCGCACAAATTATAGCTACGCATAAAACGTAATGGTACGGTCGTGATATATTTACGATATGTGCGATGTATAAAATTTGCAAAAATAAACTATAATTTTGCGCTTGGTGAAAAGATTTGACTGGCACGTATCAAATACTTAGTTAAGGAAGCTGTGAAGCTGTCTGCTGAAAAAAACTGCTATAGTACGGAAAACATATTCAAAACTCATGTATTAATATGGAATTTTTAGTCACTCGAAGACAAAACCGTTAGTATTACGATAGATCTCATCTCATACCTCCGATAGAGGATTCTTGCTATGCTTTCATTCAATGTCCCCGAGACAAAGCCTAGACCCTGCTGACGAGTTACCAAAAATCTCGAAACAGCTGTCTGTTGTCAGAATAGTTGCTGATCTTTAGATCGTTGTCAATCTGAGATCAAGCCTAGACGATGCTGATGAGTTACTAAAAAGCACAAAACATCCTTTCATTGTTGGCTATCTGTGGTCAGACCAACGAAAGCAGTATGTTAAGATAAAATATTTTTTTAGATGTTACATGACATGTTCATCACAAAAAGTCACGTCTCTCATTTCCGTCAGTCTGTCAGCTAATTCGTGATACATCTATAACTCGATCGCTTTTTTATGATATTTTGGGATAAGGCTGCTACCCTTACGAGCACCAAAATACTTTGAGGATTTTCGAAATTGATCAAATTGAGGCGGACGTACTGGCAAAAAACGAAAAAAACCTAAACCATTGAAACTTCGTTTTTCGACATTGCAGAGAGGAGCAGGAGCTCATTTTCAGCATATTTTTGGGGCTGCTGAAAATCAGGCGTTGCGAGTGACAGAGTAAGGGGGTTCAATTATCAAGAAGCTTCTGATCCCGGTAATTCTACGAACCTGTCAGACATTATAGGCACGCATATCTTCCATACATCTGTAATGAAAATAGAAATATGACTGATTAATTGAGATGTCGAGGTTGACTTAAGTGAACATACAAAATCAAATTCCGATATAATTCCATTTTTTTGAACAGACTTAAACCAAGGAAGGATAACCTCCAACTGAATCCTCCAAAATCAAAAGAGATTATTTTTTCTCCTAAACCTTTCAGAAATCATGTGCAAAACAACTTTAATATTAGTTTAGATGGTGGCTTAATGAAGCAGTCAAAAACTTGGGAATTCATTTTGATGAGCGTCTAAAATTCATACCTCATGTAAACAAAATTACTAAAAACCATCGGTTATATCTGAATAAACAAATTCTCGATGCTCAAACTAAAATAACCTTATGCGAATCATTAGGTCCTTACTTTGATATAGTTTCCAATCCATATTTAGATACAATATTTCTTTCACGTTTTCAAGAAATTCAAAACTCATGTTTCAGGCTAATGAATAATTTGAAAAAATATGACCATACAAGCGGTTCTTTGGGTTGACTTGGGATGGTTGAAGGTGAGAAAGCTATATCAGTTACACCTATTAACTTACACTCATAAGCTCTTGCTTCGATTCCCTTGTTTCTAAAGGACAAGCTGATCCCTCGAAATTTTTTTCACTCAAGAGAACGCTTTAGTGAGACACTCACAATGCCTCTTCACGAAACCTCATTCTTTCGTAAGTGCTACACATACAGCGCGGTTACACTTTATGTGTGAATACCTCAGGCATCAAAATCAGTAAATTACAATGAATTTAAAAAACAATTTAAACAATTTATTTTATAAAAGTATTCACCAACACAGTTTGACCCCTCACTTCACAAAATCTTGCCTTTGCGGTGTACATTTATATGTACAATTAAATTTTCATTACCTACTGTGACTACAATATTATATAACATACTATACAGGGAAAACCAAATTTGTCTGACGGCTTGAGTTCAATGTGCACGAAAGAGAAACGCGAGAAGTGTGTATTATCTTAGAGAGAGAGAGAGATTTTTTCTGACTTTATCTGTAATGGGAGCTCAAAATAAATTGGACTTTGACATTGCCACTTTTTTTCCCTTACAAGTTGTCATAATGATAATTTAAATGTCACATTTCGCCACTTACCCTCCAGCATTAACTTTATTTTGTCTTACGGACGTCATATTGAATTTTTACACAGGTGAATAGAGTTTTTAATTCCGATTCCAAAAATGTATACGTCTTACATTGACATTGGCAAACCTTAATTATTTCGACACAAGGCGAATGAATTTTTTATTTTTCCTGACTTTACCTCCACCCCTACCCAAACGATAGCTGATAGCCTTCTATAGGTACAGCTTGATTAGGAATGTTTTCATTAAGCCATATAATATCGAATTTGCTTTGAACCAGTCGACAAAAGCAGTCAAGGACCCCAGATTGAAATGACAATATTTAAAACTTATATCATAGTACATGTTCAAAACGTTGTCCGTTCCTCTAAACATTGTTCGCTGCTCGGATTGTCCCTTCTTCTCAGACTTCCAAATTCTGTTACTATATTCAATTTGAGGTCTGGTCTGGTCTACGAAATAAATGACTATTTGATAGTTTCAAGGCCTACCTAGGAAATTCTGTTAATCTGAAATAACTAAGGTTTGGCAATGTCAATCTATGAGATATTATACACTTTTGAAATCATAATTATAAACGTTATTCACCTGTCCAAAAATCCAAAATTTGCGCCTATAAGAAAAAATAAAGTTGATTCTGGAGGACAAGAGACGAAGCGTCATATTGAAATTCTAATTATGCCATCTTGCAAAGGAAAAAAAAGTGGCAATGTTAATGTGCAATTTGTTTTAAAATCCCATAACAAAAAAGCCAGGAAAAAATTACAACGTTTTGGGAAAATTCCTTTTGTTTGTCACTCCTCAGAAGTATTCTGGATTTCAAAGCTTGCTAAGCAGCATTTTGTCAGTTACCTAAATACGCAACTTTGTCCGCATTTAAGCGACTTTATCTCTTACCACTTAAAGATCCCAATGTTGAGGGTCGAATTTGAAACACCTGGTATAGTCAATCAACTTGACGCACTGTTTTTCTGTGTGAGTAACATAACTTGTATGCTGTTCCTTTCTATTAATGAAATTCAGAACCATAACGTAAAAAAATTGCATCATCGCAGAGTTCAAGTTTCTGAGTGATCAAACACGAATTCAAGGTTTTGTTTGGAAGAGCAAGCGGTTCCATTTAAGACAAAAAATGTTTTCTTAAATTAGTATAATCACCACATTAATTGCATGCGATTACAGACGATTCTCCATCAAGGTCATCTGCACATGTCCTCACTTTTCCAGTTTCAGACATAATGTTCTGTTGTACCATCTCGTTAAGTTCTCATTTACCTTATGGTCAATCTGTTTTCCACAAGTTTGTTAATGAAACAAAAGAGGCTTGATTAGGTAATTTAAATTCCGAATGGTTTAGAGCCAATGTCGGATAACTTGCCTGGATTTTAAAAACAAATTAAGAACCCTTTTGATTATGCATTGGACCATTTTTCACCCGGCATTTTTGGGTCGGAAAGTGAATTTGCTTATACTTCTTACCAAGATAAATGGCATTCGATATTGCTCTAATTTGTTCAGAAGTAGAACGGTATAGAGTCAATAATGTTACACAGACTAGATGTGAATGATATAATATTACAAACGTACTTTCAATGCTAAAGCCGAAGTCGAGAGAATAGAACGACGAATTTCGTCAAATGGGATCGAACCCACGATTTCTTAAATTTTAGGCAGAGGCTTTAGGCATTTTTATAAAAGCTCGGGATTAAGTATCTTAGCTTCAGCAGTCCCTTTGCCAATTGATTAGCTATGATATTACCCTTGGATTGTGTGTAATCCTCGATCCAGGCAATAGTTCTGTCATTGGTGGTGAGACACTCAAAAGTGCTACATTGCAATCTAGTGCTGGGAAAAAGCTGGGCTATTTGTTTTACCACATAACCTCACTTTATACAAAGCCCAGGTAAGACCTAGCCTCGAGTACTGCTCACATGTTTGGGATGCTGCCGCTCCGACTACATTATCCATGCTCGATGTTGTTCAGAGAAGGGCTATCCGTCCTATCGATGACGCTTCTCTAACGGACAGTCTCGGGACCCTTTCGCACTGACGGTCCAAGAGGTTTTTTCAATTTAAAATTTGGATCGACAAAGTTTCACTAGGCTCCTTATAGCAACCGCCGTCTTCTGCTTACTTGGCTGATTCGGTATGAAAAAATAGAGCTACTTTCTCTGTGAGTTTGCAACGCTTGAAAAATCTGTCTGATAGCCGTGCAAAGCCTAGTATTTTTAATTCATCTAAGTGCTTGAATGATTAATTGAACAAAAAGTAAAATATATAGCGATAGTGGAAAAGTATCTGTACTTACGGCTGAAATGACTAAAGGAGATAAAGATAGGTTGATTTCATTAGAAATTGATTGCTGGTGGATCTGGAATGGAAGGATTAGAAAAATTATGCATGTAGATCATAATATCATACATACAACTGAATAATTAGATTACTTTGCTATGGACAACTCCAGAAAAAGGTTTATGCGTGGGTACTAGCAGAGCGTCTTGATGGATGGTAGGCCTCCAAGAAGTTGGAAGAAAGATGTTTAAGAGGCCGTGGCATCCAGACGACTTCAAGAGGAAGACTTGGTATACCGGAAAATGTGGCATTTGAAAAGCGGGAACCGACATTAATCGTATGAAACCCGTGCATACGCTGGGTGTCCTGATAGTTGAGGCTTTCCTTAGGCTTGAAATAACAAAGCTAATGTGTGGTACCGAAACAGTACAAAAATAAATAAGTGAAAATGTACTCACCGTTCATTCGCAAAGAAATTTCAAGTACGGCTCTGCCACTTATAAGGACTGTCCAAAGTTGTCGCCGTTGGTAAGATGCTAAAAAAGTGTAGGTATGGTAGACCGTTCAGCCGATTCAGGAAAATAAAAGGTCCAATGACCATGTCATTAACCATGCCAGTCTAAACCTACAAAGAAAATGCGGACTGCGCGAAGATTTTACAATAACCACACATTAATATTTCGGAAGTAATTCACCATGTTACTCATGAAGGTAGATACGTTCGGGGCTAATGTAGACTTCAACATCAAAACCAGATTATTTTCATGTTGGTGCAACCACCATTCACAAAAACGCATTCTTGTAGGAATATTCTCAGTTTGTACAAAAGGGTGCAATCCATCATTACGCAGCGTTGTCACACTTTAGTCTTGGAGACTTGCACTTGTCTAGCGACTAGTGCTGAATGATTTTTTTCTACAAGGTTTCCCAGTTTGCACCATTCGGGGCAAATGGCCTGCATCTCTAGCTCTTTGCACGAGAAAAACACTACTTAGTGCTGGATGATAACGTCTGGGAAAGCGATTTGCATACACTCGGTATCATTTTTAAAACACTCACCATCTATTATATACAGGGTGTTCCTTAATGAAATACGAATATTTAATCTACATGCAACATTAATGTTAGTTTGCTTTATAAACTATGGTCCTAAAATGTTTCCTTACAGAAACTCGGGGTGTTGAAGTTTTAGGAAGAAAATGGAAATGAATTAATATCTTCAGAACCGCTTCAGATATTTCACTGATATTTAGTACGTAGTGAAAGTTAATAAAGTTGCAAATTTCTCAACGCAAAAATAATATTTAACAGTAGCGAGCGTACGGGTATTGAGTCCGAAATTGTTTAAGAAAAAAATGGTACGCCAATGGTTTCTTGCCAAATAAAAATTATTTTTGAATTCCCCGTTCAATTTAAAACAAGCGATCTCTCTTGAATTGTTTTCCTTCGATGCGCCATCTTTGAGTAAAAAAGATCAAAACCGTCCTATTGTCTAACTTGCAAAATTATTATTAATTTAATTGGAACAATTAAGCACATTAGGGCTAATGAACAACAACAACAACTGGCAACATAAACAACATTAAAACCAAAGAAATGATTACAAAAATTGTTGAAAATGGCCCCCTTCACTTAGTATGCATGCTTCCGCCTTCCTTCTCATCGAATTGGGCACTCGTAGAAATGTGTTTTTTATTCTATCACAAGCTGCAACTATTCTTTCTCTTCATTCATCTACAGTACTAATGGGACTTGTGTACACTAGTGTCCTAAGACAGCTCCACAAAAAGAAATCTAATCATGCATGTACCATATTGTTTCTTATTACTAACGGAACATCATCAAGCCGCAAAGCCAACTGTTGTTGAAGAAAATTGAGGTAACTTCATCCGTGAACCGAATCATTGATTCAAATTGCGGATTTTGTGTAATTTTTTGAAGATACCACTGACAAAAGGTCACACGCCTTGGATAATCAATGGGAAGTAATGCCTATACTCTTAAAATATGGTAAGGATATAACAAAAAATCCACTAAAATTCTCCAAACAATTTGATGGCACTATTTAAGTGTCTAGCGATCTTCGTCGTACTCGTTTCAGGATGTTCTTCGACTTCGTGCAGCACTGATTCCTCAATTTCAGGTGTTCTCACACTTACAGGTCTACCTTCTGATGTTCCTCTTCGGACAGAACCAGTTTCATCAAGACGACGATGGATATTAGAAAGGGTTCGACTATCTGGCAAAGCACGATCGGGATATCTCTGGTGATAAATCCGTCTGGCTTGCTCACCATTACCGTCGGCAAGGCCATATACTCGTACGTAATGCGTTTCCGCCATTTCTGCATTTGAATAATTCACAATTATCAACAAGATTGTAAAAACTAAATAATGAAAAAGATGTTACAGCGTACAGATTTGAATAGCAGAGACTAGTCAGATGTCAAAAGCCAGTGACATATTCCAGACCAGATATTTATTGATAAATTGCATTCTTCAATTATTAACTTAATTATAGTGAATAGAAAGGTTTTTATTTTTTTACTAAAAAATGGCGCATCGAAGGAAAACAATTCAAAAGAGATTATTTGTTTTAAATTGAACGGGGAATTCAAAAATAATTTTTATTTGGCAAAAAACCATTGGCGTACCATTTTTTTCTTAAAAACATCGAAGTCAGTACCCGTACGCACGCCACTGTGAAAACTAAAAATTATTTTTGCATTGAAAAATATGCAGCTTTATCAACTTTCACTACGTACTTAATCTCAGTGAAATATCTGAAGCGGTTCTGAAAATATTAATTAATCTCCATTTTTTCCCTAAAACTTCAACACCCCGAGTTTTTGTAAGGAAACGTTTTTGGACCATAGTTTATAAAGCAAACTAACATTAATTTTTCATGTACATTCTCACCTTATATTCGCATATCATTAAGGAACACCCTGTATATTGCTGTACAAGTGTGCCATTTTTTTTTTCGAGCCGATACGTTTTTTTACTTGCACTGCCGGTGCCTGGGTTGAATTCTGACGAGCGTGGTGCCTTCTCACTTTTGATCTGATCGATATAGAGGAGCGGATTGGGTTTGATTCAGGTTTGATTGATATTGCGGTACCTATATATGCTACTAGGAACAACCGCTTATTTTTTCTAGATCTGTGCGTCGTGTAAAGGAGAGTCCAAACTTTGAAAACACCCTGTATATACTTGAATAGGTGTCCGTAACTTTAACTGCGACCAACTTTATACTCGAACCTTATATGTACGACATCTACGTGACATGATAGAACACCCACGAATCGGAAAATGTAATCGTCACTGCCTGAGAGACATCATCGTTAGGTCCTTTTGTCATTTCTCCCTAAAAAGGATGCAAACTGCGCGTGAGTTGTCGAAGATTTCCAATTGCATTGCCGTAGATATCTTTAGGTATCACTGTTACCACATCCCGGACTGTTGACTCAGGTTATGGAACCTGTCCATCGTAGAGGAACTATGAGGATAGAAAATCTGGAAGAATCACCAGTGAGGTTGAGGGATGATGTTTTCTGGAAAGGTAGCTGCCCTGTTTAAGAATGAACAATTTTTTTTAACAGAAACATGGAGTCTGCTGTGCGCGTCAACTTTCCGTTTTCAGCAATCGCCATTTTAGGTTTTAATAATTATTCACTCTAATTGATAAGTACTATTCGTCATTGTTCGTCAGAGCGGTCCGGTGGACCTTTGCGCTTAGTTAAAAGTCTCATCGGTCTGTTAGTCTGTCAGGTCTGGCTGCCCAGATACCAAACATGTTTAAGGGAAAAGGGAAAGAAGTAAAGAAAGGAAGGAAGAAACAATAATTTTGATCGGTTTTGTATACTCAAATAGTTTTGGCTGGTCTGAATTCACAATTTAATTTTCATCACAGTGCGAGGCGCGGACTGGAATGTTTGCGAACTTGCTCGACTGTGTAGTCTACTGAATCACGCAACAGAGGGTTGCTGTGCGATTCGGCTTGATTATAACACCGCTGTGCCTGTTGTTTTACATAATTCCTCAGATATGGGATATCAAGATTTCTGTGAATGGTCTCATTTGACACGTACCAAGGGGCGTTAGTGATTGGGCGTAGGATTCTGTTCTGCATGTGCGTCTTGGCAAGAAAACTCCAAGCCGCGCATGTGTAGGTGATTGCAGATCTTATAAACATTATATAAAACCGAATCTTGTTGATCAAACTTAATATTGAATTTCTGCACAACAAAGGATAAAGCAGCCGAAAGTTAATTTGGAATTTTGTTTTCAAAATATAAGTATGTTTCTGCCAGGTCAACCCCTTGTCAATGATGAGTCCACCGCGACGTTTTTTAGTACAATAGATTGCCTGCGTTTTCGAAGTATTAATTTTGATCAACCACCAATCCGCCCAACCCAATACTTGGGGGAATATCGAACCTGCCATCTTTGGGATCATGATGACTTCAGCGATCCTCCACGCCTTAGGAAAGTAATGAGTTCTGAGCATTGCATTGGTTATTGCCACCAGATAAGTCAAAGCCTTGAGCGAAAGCAACTTCAGTGCTTTGTTGGTGATTTGATCCTCTCCAGGTGCTTTACTCAACTTTAGGTCCTTAATGTGGCCTTGGAACTCTGCTGGTATGCAAAACGGAATCTCAGAGGATTCCGTTGATGTGCTATGCTGAGATTCATCTGAAGAGTCTTCCGTAGAAGAATCTTCTGAAAAGTAGTTACCGATGCACTGACGTTGTTGTCGCCATTCGATCTGAAATATCTCCTGACAGATCTTACAATTTGTCGTTTCTCGTCGAGGTCATTGTCCAGATCATAATTGGGAGAGAACCGCCTTTCCATGACGTCAGCAAAGACCTCCACTTCATCCTCAGTCCTGAAAACTATGCCTCCAGGACCATGAATATCTGGTAGTTGTTCTTGCCTTCCGTTTCTGAGCGATTTTGCCACTTTCCAGAGCGGAATACTCTGAATCAAGCATCCCCGCCAGAAACTCGCTCCACTGCTCATTACGGAATTCATGGAGTGCATTTCTCACTTCATGGACGAGATTCGTCGCTCTACGAATGTCATCAGGATGATCTAATTGATATGTATTATACCTGCACATTTCAAGCTATAGGTTTATTGTTGCTGGTTTTATTTCATACGCCTCTGGACGAGGAAGTACTGTAATCGCAAAAAATGGGATATTGTATCTTTTAAATGTTATATGATATTACATAACGAGAAACCATGTCCCTCATTTCCGTCTATCTGTCTGTCTGTCGGTCGTTGTCTGTCAGTCTGTGGGTCCGCTAATCCTTGGCCCATCTATAACTTGAGAAATACCACTCGGATTTTGATGGAATTTCCACATAAGGTTACTACTATGCCAAAAACGAAAAAGCATTTTAGTTTCTGGTAATCGATCCAGTGGCGGCGGAGAAAAAAACAAAAAACTAAAAAAATATAAATCGCTCAAACTTTGTTTTTTCACGTTCTAGAGGGTCCTGATCATTTTCTTCGTATATTTCTACGCTCCCAAACCCATGCAGTTCCATAAACCTATTAGCCATATTTCACACATCATAAATCTCCCTTTGAATGATATAAACGGTTTCGACCCGCGTACTTCTGCTATCTAAGCTCACCACCCAGCGAATCGTGGAATGAATGTCTATGGACTAATTGTATGGGCCTGTTTGACTGACTTAGTCCGTTTTCACTGTTATACACGTTCGTATCTAATATTTTTCTCAGAGAGTCTAAATTGTACTAAACTTAATCAAATATGAACTGATGGCGGTGCGAAGGAAGTGCAGAGTCAACCTACTTGACGTCATTCTTTCGTTTGTTGCGGATTGCTCGTCTCGAAAAAGTACTTCAATTTTTACTTCCTGAAAAAGAATATCAACATTTTTGAAGGCTCACATAAACACAGAACAAACTTTCTGGTCTGATATTCAATGCTTCGTATGCCCGTTGTTGCTCAGGCACGGTTTTCAATTTCTGTTGGCTTAAAGCCGTTTTACACACAAGAGAATTACTCCGAAAATTATGGTCATAATTATGCCAAAAATTTGCATGGAAAAATTATTGAAGATTTTCTCTACAACCTGTATGACACAAGCAAACAAAATTTCCGAGTAATTCATATGATACGCCTGCGCATTAGAGTAATAGTGTCGAATGGACATAACCTTAACGGGTATGACGTCCAATATAATCGGAAAGACAACAGACGTCGTTGATTTAAATTTATTTTTGAAATCGAGATCTTGGTTAATATTATAAAACTTCTCAATGCTTGGACTATCGCATCCAGCGTCTGACGCCTTAAATTTCTGTTTTTGTAATTGGATGACTTCACCTTGTACAGATTTAGCCATTTTTGGTACTCCTCCAATAACAGTGTACCTTCTTCCCGATTCCACGACATTATGAATAAACAATAACAATGAACGCTTCTTCGTACGACTCGAACAGGACCACACCCACAAATGTTAAGTGAGGTTATGTTGTTGACGTTGACATTTGATAATGACATGCACGGAAATAACCCTCTGCGCCGATTCTCGCGCTCATTCTATAGAATGGGTTTTATATTTTTACCATGAAAATTTTCATAAGAATTCTTTTACGTGTAATACGACAGCAAAATTTTTCGGCATAATTATGCCCATAATTTTCGGAGTAATTCTCTTGTGTGTAAAACGGCTCTTAGAGGCTACAGAGGAAAGGGAGTTGGCTCGCTAACGTTAACGTCTCTGTGACCTGATTGGGTCTATTCTGACCCCCATACACACTGTCCAAAGCACTGTGTCCAGCCTTGATACTTTAATCATGCTCCATACTCTTGACACAGTGCCGTGCCGTAGCTCTCCGCTGTTAGATTTGTGACTCCTATTATAGTATCTTAAGCCGTATCTTTGCAAGGCTTTCGCAGTGACACAGGAGATGCACTGGGATTTCCTCATGCTCTTTGCCGAAACGACATGTGGCCTCTTCTGCCAGACCCAAGAGCCTCATATGTCGACTTAGAAGACAGAATCCTGTCAAGAAACCCAGTATATCCCTTATGGCCTTCCTATTAAATCGGAGTAGGTCCTCTCTAAATGCATGCCTTCGTTCTCTGATTAACTTATTTGGCCTGCTTTTGCCACAATTTACTGTTCCACCACTCTAGGGACATTTTCTTGGTCCAATTTCGTATGGGTGTTCTCGTCACACCATAGAAAGGCTCTGGACCTAAAAGGCTTTCTCCGTAGTGTGTACGCCAATGGCAAGGAGAATCGTTATCTGGTGATTCATACTCCTTTATTCTGATGCGACGATGTCGTAGCGTAGCAAAGCACCAGCCTGATTCATTTTGATGTGTTATTTAATTTGAGGAAGTCAGAACGACCGCCTCAGAGATGCAGTCCTAATGATCGCACGTTTCCAGCACAGTCAACGTACTGAGCATTTATTCGCAATGCGAAACAGTACTGGACCGTCTGCAGCATATCTAATACTACACAGCAATGCGAGACACTGCCACACATATTCGTATCGCGTATTTGAACGCTGCATAGTTGCCATTTTCGGTATTTTTAAATAGTAATTATCTGATACAATTCAACGGAACATAGGAATAGAGCTGTCTGAACCTCCTCCCCTCCTCTTCAATTCTCAAAACCGAGTGGAGCTCGAGCAAGGTGCCCGTCATCTCAATTCCTTTTATACCAAGGCAGCTGCGGAAGCAGAAGGCTAAATACCAGTGCACCGCGGCTGCTAATACGATTTTTGAACTGCCCAAGGTTAATAGAACTGGGAATAACCTCCTCGGCTAGATAGTTCCACAATCTTGTTACCTTATGGACATAAGAACCGTCGTATCGGCCAGTACTGATATACGAAGTTCGACACCGTTCCTCTGAACAGCATCGAGGCGAGTCAAGGCGGCAGCACCCCAAACATGTGAGCAGTACTCGAGGCTAGGTCTTATCTGGGCTTTACACACAGTAAGGAGGCTATGAGGTGAAGGGCTCCTCGACCATCGAAACGGATTGGTTTTTCAAAAAAGAAGGTCGTTGATATGTAAGATGAATAATGTCGGAGTCAAGACGGATCTTGCGTTGACATTGTGAGATGAAGAGAAGAACCCGTCAATTACGACGGATATCTTGTGGCCAGAGTAAAGCTCTGGGAGGACATAATACTCGTATGGAAGTATGCATAAGAGGGTTACAACTGATCGAACGCTTCCGCTATATCAAGAGCATCGGCATGAGCGTCACCAGACTAGATGAGCTTACTCCACAATGGGGTGACGCCAGCTGGAGGTGCCCGCGGATCGCTGGTGCCAGAAACCATGCACTAACAGTGACGTTCAAGGTACTCCAGAAGTGCCCGATTTATGCACCTCTCCATCACCTTATTTTCCAACCAGTGGCAAGTTTGTGCTTTTAGTTTACCATCTGCCGAAAAATTTCACGGCCTACCGAAACATTAGCGGGCAACACTGGCTCTACATACTAACAGATGCGCATTATGCAATGCGCGAACCTCTCAAGTTGCATTTGTGTGTAGAATTGTATATGCATAGAGCAAAAGGTCGTGACTCGCTGGCTAATAACGTCGCATCGTCTTGTGTCTTTAAAACCGTTTCGTATCTGAATCAGGGTTATTAAAATTTTACGGAAGAAAGTTCATTCAGAAGCTGATCGTGATCTGAAATGCATTCGTGGTATTCATGTGATAAAAACGCGCAAAAGGAATACCTTAATCCAAGCAGGAGCGACACGAAACTCTTCGTCGGTTATTTTATGATTTTAGGCACAACAAGACATTCACAAAAGTGCAGCTCATAGTATGCACCACGTAGTTGTTGTCAAAAGTAATATCAGAATCAATTTTACACAATTACAATTTTGTGAATCAGCGATATCAGAAATACAAATTATCGACTATAAACTTTAGATTACACAATTTCTTTTACAAGATCTTGTTCCATTCCTAGGACTAGATACATTTTGGGTAATGTCATACAGCAAGTCGGTTGTAAAACGTAAAGTGAACAAGGAATTGATTGCTTGATAGCAAGAACATGCTCTATTTCCACACATTTTTTTCACGTCCTTTAACCTAACCTCACTAATTTGTTATCATTTTCATTTAGCGTCATTCCATTTATATTTTGTAGTACCTTTATTTTGAAGCATTCATTGTCATATTTTGTGACTAAACAAGTTAGAATTGAATGAGGGTCATTCAAAACTCAAAATCCGTTTATTGACATAGAAGTTACCTTAACTGTTAATCCCTATATCAAGGTCAACATATAATAAATTATGTGAACCTTTATGAAAGTATTTGGAGCGTTTCATAAAATACTACAACGTATTGAAAGTTTTAAAGTATCTTTTGTACTAAATCTGACGCTACACGATACGACTTTAACTTCCAAAAAACCACGATTTTCAAAACCGCAGACATTTCTTTGTCTTCATTAAAGACGGAAACTACAAATGGATATTTAATCACCCAAGAAGAAAAAGCACAAAAAGATTCCCGGGGTCCTTATAGTGGCGCTTTTTCTAAAAACTAATTAGGTTCACCATCAACCCCGTATCTTTTAGTTCGCCTTTTGTCGTTGCTTTTTCTACTCGCTATCTTCATCTGGCTCTATAGTTCAGTTAAAATTTACCCTTAGGTCCAAAATTGGCGATTACGGATTCCGCTTCAACCATCCTAAGTATGATTGGACCTATATGCCTATATGCCCATTTTGACCTTTTTTGTAGCGAAGTACCCCTTTCATGTATACTAAAAGTTGACCTTGAGCATTTTAGCGAGATGTGCATTTCCGGGTCAGTCAGCGGGTCTGTCTTCAGTTTCCTTTCTTCTGCTTTCTTCAGTAAATAAAAGAGGGGCAGTATAGAGGTCCAAAAATTGGAACTAGGCGACACCTCCGCGGTGTTGTTGCCCCCGCCACGTTAAACTAGATATGATGTATTCTTAGAATTGTCTGTATCTGTATATTGGAAAACAAATGAGTGATGCAAGAACTACGGATGCAATTTTTACATATACAGGGTGCCCCTACATTCCATGGACACAGAAGTACCACAATTTAAATTAAATTTGGATCACCTATGTTTTTTTAGACGTTCTAATATTTGACTTATACGAAAAGCTCTAAAGGGTTCGAGAAGGGTTAAACTACCTCACCCCATATATAAGCTTTAGCAGACTTTGTTGATAACTTTCCTGACGATTCTGATTTTGTTTATTTAGCAGATTTTTATTTACTTCATTTTTTGTCTTCTATAAAAATAGACAATCCTGGATAGTCTAATTAGCTAGTTAGTTTAATTAGTTATTTTGTTGAATTCTTCAATTGTGGTTAGTGAAGATAAAGAAATATACAACTTTATTTAATTCAGGCAATAGTGCGAATCTTTCAGAGTTCAATATGACCACCATTTTTGTTCGGTGCAAAAAACATGATGTAATGAGGAATTTTTTTAGAAACTAGTTGCGAAGAACATTTTTTTGTCTGTAAAACTATGCGAGATGTTCTGTTTTTACAGGAGACAAAAAATGAAGTAAATGAAATGATCTTTTAAATTCGTGGGGTGAGTTGCGAAAAAAACCTGCTATAGCTTATGTTGGGGTGGAGGCAGTTTTCACCTTTCTCGAACCCTTTCGTTTTTTTTTGTAAAAGTCAAGTATTAGAACGTCTAGCGAAACATATGTGTTTCAAATTCTAAGCAAATCGGATTTAAAAAGGAAACTTTACACCCTGTAACGGGTAAACGTAGTACTGTTACGTAGAAGTAAATCATGTGCAGTCGCCTAATTTCAAATCTAAAAATACGTGGTACTTCTATGTCCACGGAATAATGGGATGCCCTGTATGATGGTACTGGGGAGCCTTGCGGAGCTGTTGAAATATCCAACTAATTATCATGATGAATCAAAAACTATTGAACAAGCCATTTATATTCGGACCAACTTACAGATCCTAAGTCAAACTGAGTGACACTATAGAGGCTCGGTCAGATGAACTCAAGCTTAAGAGACACAGCGCGAGTCCAACATTAAGATGGCTGCAGATAATTCTCAGATCACTAAAGAAGATTGTCGCTTTGCCTTCGGTTCACGTTTTAATGGAAAATAAAAGTGAACTTCGGGATTTCTCAAGTGAATTCGGACGCGTACGTTCTATCGTCAGTATCACAGCCGAAGCCAATGGCCACTATTCTTGCTTAATTGAAGCTTATCGATTACTGAATTTTTATCAAGCATTTATTAAACATACAGAGTATTACCATTGACTAGCGTATTGTACTTGAAGATATCTGACCATACACTATATTCAGGCATCCAAAAAGGAATGTGAAAGAACCTAGCGTCATCTATGAGCCAGTAATAGAACAAACATGGCGACAAGTAGGTTGACCTTGCACTTCGTATGCAACGCCGACATCAGTTCATGAAGGATTAAGTTCAACACAAGTTAAACCCTATGAGAAAAAATTAAGTTACGAACATGTTCAGTAGGAGAATTAAGCCGATCGAGTTAGTCAAACAGCCCCTTACAATTAGTCCATAGACATTCTTTCTCGGTAGATACCGTCCATCCGTCAACGTTGCCCCTTCTCATATCGTCAGACGTGGCAGCGCCCACCAAGGCACCGTCGCAGTACGTACAGAACAATGAAGTAAATCGTTATGTTAGACGCTGTACCCAGACAGCAGAAGGATACGTATATCGAATATACTTCTCTATCGTTTTAAGTTTTATCGGCAAACGAACGGATAGCCTATGATGTGTGAAATATGGTAGAGTTACTGGGGCTGGAAGAGTATACATATGCTGATATAAAAAAAATGAGATATACCCTTCCCCACCCACTAATTTCTGATCGATAGAAATTTTTACAAAAATGATCGGGATTCGATGAAACGTCGCAGCGATTTTCACGTTTGGCCTTTTTCTTTGCCACCAGTGGATCGATTTCCAAAAACTAATAGGCTTTTTCACCATTACCATAGTAGTAACATTACGTAAAATGTTCATCTAAATCCAAGCAGAACTTTCCAAGATAGAGACGGGCGAAGGATTAGCGGATAGACAGACAGGCTGATGGAAATGGGTGACATGGTTTTTCATGATGTATAAAGGAAGTCCTAGATCAGGGTGGTCAAGTAGATGTAACCTACGACGATTTGATAGAACTTTGTAAATTTTACTTATGCAACAGATCACAGTATATATATATATATATATATAGACAGAAAAAATAATCTTGCGGAGAAATGTATATAACAAAAAATATAGTATATAGTATTTTTTGTTATATACATTTCTCCGCAAGATTATTTTCTCTTTGTAGATCATTTGGGCTTGAAGTACCACAGCAAGTGGCTATAACCGGCTGCGTGGTTGTGGTTAGATGTCGAATAGAAAATTCGAGGTCCTCTAGCCATTTTATACTACAATGTAGGTTGGCTCTTGTTATGGACTTCGTGTGTGATTTTTCCCTCTCCATCTTTGTTTCCTCAGGTTACACCCGTATCCGGATGTATAAACATGTGTATCTACTTTTGTAGTTGCATATGTGCATTCACTTCGGGCCTGATGAAGCCAACCAGCAGAAATACGTATCGCTCGGGTTACTTATCCAATTTTCTGCTCGAATCCACTTTCCTTCATTTTGCGGATTTTGCCCATTATTTTCCTATTTTTTGTTAAATATATATATATATATATAACTTGAGACGTGGTCATTGTCGTCTAGACCAGTTAGGTGATAAATTAAAGCTTCCGCCTTTTGTTGGCTACTTCGACAAAATTTAAGCAAAGAGGACTCTTTATACTTTTTTAATTCTCTCTAGCTTTCAATGGACTTTGCCATCATCATCAGGAGCTGCAATTACAATGATAACAGTAGCAACAAAAGTGTAAAATGAATTTAAATTGACTCAACTTACAGTAGTATGTGAGGATGTTGCTAATTGTTGTTTACGTATAGGATGAGGGAAACGTCCAGTAACATGGTGAGAGCTGGATAGATGGTACAATGGTCAAAATTATATAAAATATGACAAGAACAAGTTAAAAACAGATGAAAAATTATATAAAAACATTAGAGCATTACATCGTGAAGCCACTTGATGACTGCACAAAATGGTGGTCATGGAATAATGAGTGAGATGAACCCTTTGACAAAAGGCCGAAGGTTGTCAATGTCTGTGTTGAAAGATGGAACGAATTGTGGGCGTGTGCCAAACGTTGCCAAATCACTTCAGATGATGTGATTTTCAGAATGTTATGTAAGAAATTGTTAAACCGTTGAATAAACTATATTTTAATTAATGGGAATTTAAATTACAATTATTAATAAATCGTGAGAAGAGAATTATTAGATTTTGAGTGGAATGAAATTTACTGGTGGAATCGGCCAAAACACAGATTCTATTTATGGTTGTGAAGAGTCGAAATTTGGGGAGATATGTAAGTTCTCCAATTTTTCGCAGTTTAGCAAATATGAGTAAATGACACTCAGTTGTTTAACATCTGTCTTTTTGTTGATACAGTTGTTATTCATGAAAATGTGGGACATTTCCAGGAATAAACGTTTGGAAAGGTGTTTTTCTTTATCAAGAACTTTGATACTTGTGTAATTCATAGAATGCCCTGTTGTGTTAACATGAGATGCTAGAGCGCATCTTTCAGGATGAAGCCTAGCATCACTTTTGTGTGATGTAATCCTTCCTTTAAGAGATCTGGAGGTCTGACCTATGAATATTTGGTTGCAGTTGTTGCAGTTGATGGAGTAGACTGTGTTGGTTAAGCCAAGCAGCGGGACTTTTAAAATATAGTTTATTCAACGGTTTAACAATTTCTTACATAACATTCTGAAAATCACATCATCTGAAGTGATTTGGCAACGTTTGGCACACGCCCACAATTCGTTCCATCTTTCAACACAGACATTGACAACCTTCGGCCTTCTGTCAAAGGGTTCATCTCACTCATTATTCCATGACCACCATTTTGTGCAATCATCAAGTGGCTTCACGATGTAATGCTCTAACGTTTTTAAATAATTTTTAATCTGTTTTTAACTTGTTCTTGTCATATTTTATATAATTTTGACCATTGTACCATCTATCCAGCTCTCACCATGTTACTGGACGTTTCCCTCATCCTATACGTAAACAACAATTAGCAACATCCTCACATACTACTGTAAGTTGAGTCAATTTAAATTCATTTTACACTTTTGTTGCTACTGTTATTATTGTAATTGCAGCTCCTGATGATGATGGCAAAGTCCATTGAAAGCTAGAGAGAATTAAAAAAGTATACAGAGTCCTCTTTGCTTAAATTTTGTCGAAGTACCCAACAAAAGGCGGAAGCTTTAATTTTTCAGCTATATGTATATTGTAATGGGTACAATTCTAACACAAGCAGCTTGAACTAAGGTGTTCGGCAAGGTTCAAACTTGGGCCCACTACTATTTAAGTTCATTGATGATTTGGATAATGTAAGTGAAACCCGCTGATGATCTATTTTTAAATAACTGCTATACAAGATTATGGTAGGTTACAGGGCATGCTCAATAAAGTTCATTTATGTTGTGCTGATAATAGATTGTTATTGAATATTGCAAAATGTAAAGTAGTCACTTTATCTAGGATAAAAAGCAATCTTATTTGATTACAACATCCATAGTATTTTTTTGAAGCTCCATTTAACCAGTCACATCAATCATATTGATAGCAAAATTGCTGAAGCGTACAAAATGTATGGATTCATCGTTCGAAAGTGTAGATGATTTAATAGTGAAGCAGCATTGAAATGTCTATTTTTTCTTATGTACATTCTAAACTGGGGTACCCATACTATTAGTGTCACAAGGCAAGACTGATTAAACTACAAAGAAAGTTCTTAAAATATCTAGTCCTTAAAAAGAATCACATATATCCAGAACAAGGAACTGAGTACAATCTTTTGCTTTTTGACATTGATAGTTTCGAGCTCAGGCGGACACTGCCATCCCTTTCATTCCTTTATAAATTGATGTCTGATGTTATTGATTGTCCAGATCTTTTATCGCGTATTAAATTTAATGTACCCCAGTTTAACTCTAAACAATTATTAAGATTCTATTCTACTAATAATGCTAGAACCACCATTATCAGTAATGCGTTCACATTATAATAAGATATCGCAGCATATGATATTCAATTATTGTACACTCAACTAAAGTGTGCTGCTAAGAATATGCCCCAAAATACCTGTGGATACTATAGTTTCTTTTATACTACTCTGTAAGGGAATTCTGTATCTGTTGAGCAATAAATGCTATTATTATTATAGAACGTCCGCATACAACTGTGATTTTTAACTCGTTTCCTGGGTGGAATGGGTGTGCAGATTCAGACTCCGATGACAACTTGCTTCTTGTGTAATTATAATAAAAAGTATTCTAGCAATCAAATTCTGCGTGGACCAGCTTAGTAAATAAGCACTCGAAATCTGTCAACTGTATTTGTATTGCCAACATAAACAGAAGTGACGCTAATGAAAATATCAAACGTGCATTGTCGAGAATAATGCACCTGAAACAACACAAGAAGGCGGTAGAAGTGATGAGACAGCTCCGCTAAAAACTGCAATGTATATGCTTATTGTGAATGCATATACAATGAAATGCTCTTACCGATGAACAATGAATAATTTTGATTTTATTACTGTGGGAAGGGTAGTTTTATGGAGAAAAAATTCAAAAATCATGTCAACCTGATTATCTATCTCAACACCTCAATAGATTCTTTCCAACTTCTGACAACTTAACTAGGAATAATAAACACATATTTATTATCAACCTCATAAATGACAGTAATTTTGTACAACATAACCTTTTTCACAATTTTAATGAGAATTTTGATATAATGAATGATCTAAACAGCAATTTTAGATACAAACTGTTTAAACAATCAAGTGTTCTCACGTAAAATTAAATTAAAAAACCGTTACTTGCATACCAGGTAATATTGCAGAAAACTAAACACCTCCTTAATTGTGGAGTTAAGTTATAATGATTGTCATAACTGTCGCGAGGCGCCATCTAGATGCCGATAAATTTTGTAAATCTGGTAATTGTTTAACAGGCTTTGGCGTACGGTATGTGAATACCTCTAGCTTAGTCAAACAAAGATTACTATCATTTTCCATCGTTATTTGTTGAATGAATCGTTGGAGATGCAAAAATAATAATAAAGATAAGTCTCACAAATTGCTTAACCAAGAATATTACTGGGTACTACCAAGTACCACATGGTTCTACAGAGTTCCTGTGCAATTAAACAAAAGTGTCCAAAATTAGCTTCCCGGTTTGTTATTGGCTTAGAAAGATTTGAAAATAGGCTAACAGTATATTTTAAAAACGTGTAATATTCAAGGGCGGATCCAGCACAGGATTCATTTTCAGAAGGATATTCATCATCCCGTTTCCAAATACCGGTTCCCTTATTTTGAAAATTTGGTAAGTCTCATAACAGATGCGTCATCAGCGGCCTGAAAAACCACGAATATATTTTTGTTAAAGACGTTTGATATTATCGAAGTCAAATATTAATAAAATTCTTGAAACATGTTCATTGATGTGATGGAACAATCAACCCCATCGAGGCACGTTCTAATTTCCAAAAATGTTAATTATGTCATTATTATACAAAGGTGCAGAAAAATTCGCAATATACGAGGCGTGTCCGTAAAATAAGTTCCACAAATTTTTATCATATCAAAAAATTGGTTTAATTGCAATGAAAATACATTTTTGGAAAGTTCAGTCTTTCTTTTATTTTTCATAATCGCCGTTGCGTTCTATGCATCTCTGCCTTCGAGGCACCCACTTCTTCAAACCAGAGTCATAGAACTCTGCCGCCTGTCCGTGTAGAAAACTAACAACCGCGTTTTGCACTTCTTCATCTGTCTGGAATTGGGTTCCGCCAAGGTTTTTCTTCAACTCAGGGAAGAGATGGAAGTCACTTGGTGCTAAGTCTGGGCTGTAGGGTGGGTGAGACACCATTTTCCATCCAAATCTTTCGATGAGGGCTGTGGTTCGATTGGCGGTGTGCGGTCGGGCATTGTCATGGTAGAAAACGCACTCCTTTCGTCAGCATTCCTTTTCTCTTGTTCTGAATGGCATGTCTAAGTTTTTTCAAGGTCTCACAGTAACGGTCAGCATTGACTGTTGTCCCGCGAGGCATAAACTCGCACAACAATACGCCCTTTCGATCCCAAAAAACGCTAGCCATAATTTTCCCGGCAGGCAGGATTTGTTTGAACTTCTTTGCTCTTGGTGAAGAAGAGTGCTTCCACTGCTTCGATTGCTCCTTTGTTTCCGGTGTGGTGTAGTGTACCCAGGTCTCGTCACCAGTAACAATAGAGTCCAGAAATTCCTCTTCGGTTGTTCCGTGAAAAGCGAGAAATTCTTGGGCCGCTTCAACCCGCTGCCGCCGGTGGTCTGCAGTGAGCATTCTTGGTACCCATCTTGCGCAGACCTTTGAATAGCCTAAATGTTCAGTCAAAATCTTGTCAATTGTGGTTTTGCTGACCTCCGGAATCTTTGTGCACAGCTCCCGAATTGTAATCCGTCGATCTTCAAGCATTGCCGCTTCGACTTTGGCAATTGTTTCGTCGGAAACCGATGGCCGCCCTGCACGGGCTTCGTCGTGGACGTCTGTTCGGCCATTTTTAAAGTCCCTGACCCATCTGCGCACCATCCCGCAGCTCATACAGTCTTCTCCATACACTTGACAAAGTTCTTCGTGAATTTCCTTCGCCGATTTCTTCTTAGCGGCCAGGAAACGAATAACAGACCGCAACTCGCAGCTGGCGGGAGACGCAAGAGGAAGCTCCATCGCTGACGGCTGCTGAGCCAAGACTAAACGTCGCAGCGACGCTCGACACTGGCTTGGTGAGGGATTGGAGTGGGGGAACCAAACAATCTGCCTCTGTTGCCTGGCTGTGCATAGAAACGATCCTAGTGCCAGCGGCAGCCCGTGGAATTTATTTTACGGACAAGCCTTGTATTACGTTAATGGCTAGTCGCTAGTCTGTCTCTGGCGAACTGAATGAGCTTTCAATGAATTATATCGTCGTCTAAGTAACACAAAAAAACTGAAGAATTTTTATTTATTTATTTACGCGAAGTTAAAACTTAAACGACGGTATGTGAAAATTATTTAAGAACAACCTATTTCTAATGACGTCTCCTTCGGGGGCCTGTTTCCTCGGAATCAAGAGGTCTTTCGCAAATCATGACGATGGCATCTAACAGTTTCAGAATAGTCCCAAGAGTCGCGCATTGAATTCTTGACCCATATTTGGGAAACACCATGTACATGAATGAACTAAGATGCTTAAATTAAAAAATCAAAAACATGAAGTAGTATATATGTTTACGAGCTGATAAATGAAGAGAGCAAGCTTTGAGCAGTCTTACGGTTAGATAACTACAATTCTTACTACTTCCCATCTCCTCACAATAGAGTGGGCTCGCTTTTTTGCTCACAGCGTCAAGCTGAACACATGGGCAACCAGACTTACGCAACCCTCGTATTTCCACATCATCATGGATGCTCTTACAAATTGACTAGGGTTGCCAGATGTGGTGATTTTTCACCAACTCTGGTAATTTTCTACCCGTGTGTAACCATTACATATTTGTAAAAAGTCTTTATTTCAATAAATATATTAAAGAGATTCGAAAGTCATAAATATTAGTGATCAAACTAGATTTACCCAGGGGGGAAGTCATGACCCCCATACCCGCCGCCCCCGCCCCTGGTTCCGCGCCTGGTGACATTGACTTTGTAATGCTAAGCATCATTTACTTTACATTTTTATAAATTACAGTTATCATTAAAAAGGTATTTTTCAAAATTCTTACATACTGAAACAATGGAGTTCCGAATAATGCAAAGCTACTCATTCGTAATAAATAACTCCAATATGTTGTATCTCGGGGAGCAGACATCTTAACGTATATGAACTTTCCGCTATATTTTTGGACGTACCGTATTATACCCTCAGTTTCTAAAATCCACCCTGTACATAGTCATGCCATAAGTTCTGTCCCTCGTTTTCAAACAAGTGTAGACCTGTTAATACTTGTCCGATTGTTTACATTGTGGTGTCAGTTGATTAAGCGCTTTTCGGGTAATTACATATACCTCAGTTTGTATTGATCTCTCGAAGCATAACGATGGAGTGGGGCAAGGCAGAGAACCGTATTGCAGTGATAGCTTTACATAAGTGTAATCACAGTGCTAGTCAGATTTTTGAACTCTTACGCGGCCTTCAAATATCGCGTAAATTTGTGTCTAGGACCATTCAGCGGTACAATGAGACGTCCTCTGTTGATGACAGGCCAAGAAGCGGAAGACCTCGTCAAGTAAGGACTCCAGCAGCCATCAAAGCCGTAAAAGCCAGGATTCAAAGGAATCCACTCCGGAAGCAGAAGATCCTATCCAGGGAAATGAAGATTCCTGTCCGGACGATGTCGCGCATCATTAAACAAGACCTAGGGCTAGGGGCTTACCGGAGACGTACGGGCCAGCGACTTACGGCCACCTTGCGACACATCAGGGCGACAAGATCCAAGAAGCTCTTGGAGAGGTACGCAGCTGGGGGATTCCGAAAGATTTTGTTCACGGATGAGAAAATCTTCACCATAGAAGAAAAATTCAACCGACAAAATGACAAAGTGTATGCAAGGAGTTCACAGGAAGCTTCGGAGATCATTCCGAGAGTTGAGAGAGGCCACCACCCTGCGTCAGTCATGGTTTGGTGGGGGGTGTCCTACGAAGGGGTCACTCAGCTCCATTTCTGTAAACAGGGCGTGAAAACAAAAGCGGCAAACTATCAGAGCGACATACTGGATCCTATCGTCAAGCCTTTAAGTGGTACATTGTTTGCCAACCAACACTGGGTCTACCAGCAGGATTCCGCCCCCGCTCACAAGGCTAAGAGTACGCAGCGCTGGCTGGAAAGCAATGTGCCAGAGTTGATTGCTGCGGAAGATTGGCCCTCAGGGAGTCCGGACCTCAATCCTTTAGACTACAAGTTGTGGGACCTGCTAGAGCAGTTGGCCTGCTCCAAAGCCCACCGTAATATCGAGTCCCTGAAAGCGGATTTGATCCGATCAGCGGCAGCTATTCCTTTGGAAGCTGTGCGTGCAGTGATAGATGAGTGGCCCGCGAGATTGAAGCAGTGTGTGAAGGCCAAGGGGGGACATTTTGAATAAAACTGTTTGATTATGAATTCTAAAAATGTTGTCGAATAAATAATATCTTTCATATAAATATATCTTATGTTGTTTCATTTTTATCATGAGATTATCATGGGACAGAACTTATGGCACGACTACGTATACACTCAATTGACGACAGTCAAAACTAATATTGTGCAAGTATAAAGAAACATTTAAAAATAATGTATAGCTCCAATACCTGTCATAGACGTAACTTCGCCCTAAGCAGGACTAATATCAAGTCAAATAAGTCATAAATAATTCCTTTTAAAGTTCCCCTATAACGCTAACTCTGTTGTGACTATATGGATGCATTTTGTGATCCCAGCTTACTCCATATTAATGTTAGAGATTTTTAAAGCGTAATGGTCCCGCTTCTTGTTTACATTATTTAATACCTACTTTGTCCTACAGTGTTACTTTTCATGGGGGTGCCTTGTGCGACCCTTATGATTGAATTTTATGTTTTACAGTCCATCACTCTGATTGACGCCAGTAGCTTTTTTCACGAAGGGTGAAACTGCCATTAGTTGTTAGATAATAATAAATTTCTTTAATAATTCTTACTACGACTCAAAACTATCAGTAACTTGAAACAGAACATGATCGACTGAATCATCTGAAAAATTGTTAGCTACCGTCAACAAGAATAAATTTCATTTGGAAGACATACAAAAATCAGAATTACAGGTATTTTTGGAAAATAATAATGATAATAATAATATTTATTCATTTAATGTACAAATAGAACAAACAACATGAGTAAATAAATATAAAATCAAAACAGGCCCAATAGAGGGCCTTGCCCGTACATGGACCAATAATTTTAAGTTGCAACTGTAGAATGCAAATGACAAAAATTAGTCACAGTAAAAAAATAAGGATACATTTGGAATAAGATTTTACCCGAACTTCATGGCGTTTTTAGTTATTGTGTATCCACTTATGATATTTGAGAGGTACACCGGGTGTTTCAAATTCGACCCTTATCATTGGGATCTCGAAAACGGTAAAAGATAAATTGCACATTAACATTGCCACTTTTTCCAAAAATGTATAATATATAAATTACCAGATTGTCATTTGTTTCATATACCGGATTGGTCGCTAAATCATTTTTATTTTTTCCTGACTTTATTTGAGATGGGACTTCTAAAAATAAAGACGACGTTGTCAAATAAGTCACCGGCCACTGTGCGAACAAACCTATCATCAGCACAGATTATTAGCACATAAATCCCCTCACTAAGCACCTACGCGCTGCCGTTTCGCCCGTTTCCTTCCAGCTGTAGTATACAACTTATAGCTTAGTCCTCCAATAATGCCATCTCTGAAGCAGATGTTGCATCAATCAAAGCCAAACATTGTCATGACGTCTAGGCAACACGTACAGCTACAGAACGCGTGCACATCAAGTGAACAACAACTAGTTCTGAGTTGACATCTTTTAAAAAAACCTACACAATGTCACAGAAAACCTGTATACAGTAAACGAAATAATGTCACTTTTCAAGATGCATAATACTCATGCTGGTCCTCCGGGTAAAAATAACTAACTACCGTTTAGGGCAAAACTGGTATTGAAAAATGCTTTTTGAGCTTTTACCTCCAGTTAGACGTAAAATTGCAGTTAACCTGATGAAAAACCGGATATTAGACACCCAAACAATTATTACATAAGTCGAGTACATGGATTTCGAATCATTGTGTCTGTAAGAGCGATACCCATCACTTCATTACTACAACAACCAGCACAGGTGAAAAATCGGGCATCAGACACCGACCAATAAACGAGGGCTTGTGCATCGTCCTTAGCTGCCCATGCCTGTGTAATTTATAGTTTTCCTTATATGTACATACGTCGCTCGGGCAGATATCATGGCTTGCTATGCCTCGTCGATACCATCCTCGATTGTTCGAAATTCAATTTGTACGTCTCGAGCTCTCATTGTCAGGCTTTGTGAGATCCAGCGGCGTAGAATGTCAGCACTTTGCAAGCAAGCCAAATCGACCTTTGCGGTTGAGCGGCAGAGATGATGTCTGGAAGGGGCTTCCTCTCAGATGCAAGACTCAGACCCACTGATATTTCCTTACAAAAAAATGGAGTCAAGAAGAGGTTGACTCTGTATTTTGTACGCAACGTCGTTTTCAGCCCATAAAGCCCATAAGCTCAGCACCAGCTAAAGCCTTTGAGAAAAAATAATAGTTACGAACGTGTACATTAGAAAAGTTAGTCAAACAGGCCCATACAAGTGTTTATCGTCCATCTGTCAACCTTGCCCCTTTTCCATATCTTCAGATTGGCGGCCCGCACCGAAACATCGCAACCATACGAGCAGGATAATCAAACAGACCATTACCTATGACGTGTGGATTATGGCCAATAGGTGTATAGGGTTACCGAAGTTGGAAGCTTATGAATATACTAATACTTATAAAAAAAATGAGATATAACCTCCCTCCTCTCCCTCCCCTCCCCCACCGGCACAACCCTTTTTTTCAATAAGTAATAGTTTAAAAAAACTTCTAATTACAAAGAGTTTATATTACAATAGTAGATGGTTTAACAATGACTCATAATTAATGACCTCAAAATAAAATTATAATAAAATTTAAGTTATTAACAAAATAATTCATTTCAGAGTAAAGAGGGTGGTGTGTTACAATCATTCTATTGGCAACCATCTATGAGAGAAGAGTTATGAAAATGTAGTAAAATGCGCCCCCACGCTTTTTACTCTGAATTGAATTATTCTGTTAATAACTTTTATCATAATTTTATTTTGAGGTCATTAATTATGATTGGTTGTTCGACTATTTACTACTCTAATATAAACTCTTTGTAATTAAAAATTATTTTCTACTTTATTGTTCGGTAAGCTATAAAAGCGTGTTTTTTATTTTTTTACCTAATTTATTTTTCATTATTTAGTTCGATTTATCAATTGGTTTTTTGTGAACATGTGGTATTGAAATGTCTTACAGATCATTCCGTAATCTAATCATTTCATTTAGAGCTTCATCGTTGCATGTGGTTTTCCCTGTTAACTTAGAGCAATCAAGTTCTTCAATCCGAATACCGTCTAAAGATCTTACACGACTAAGTGCTACCTAAGCTTGTCCAGCAGCAAACAGTCACGAGCCTAGATGAGTGACTACATGATCGACTGTACTACCTTGCATCTTGTGGACGGCCGAAGCCCAACTGGCAATGAACAAGGTGAGAATGCAGTACCTTGAAAAATATCTGCCGCCGTTGTGCTGTGCAGCCCAAAACTGCACGCATACGCAGATCGCGCACTAGATCTATCTCTCTTACTCCCCGACAGAGGACCTATAAAAGAATTTATCAATCCTGGCGGTTCTGATAAGGAAAATGGAAAACAGTTAACAAATTATTGCATTGTCATCGATCCTTAATAGGTGTGCAAAGTTTCAAATCAATCAAACTTCTGGAAATTGGTGAAAAGTATGCTCAAAGATTCCGCTACATACATACATACATGCATGCATACAGCATGTTAAAAATGATCAGGATTCCCTGACACGTCAAAAAACTACACAGCCCCTTCGTCCTTGGTGTCGTAGTAACTTTGTGTGAAAATTTCATCCAAGTCCGAGTAGTACTTTCCAAGTAACAATCAGACCAAGCATTACCGGACAGACTGGCAGATAGACAGACCGAGAGAACGACCGACCTACAAACCGATAGTCAAACAGACTGACTTAAACGAGTGACATATAATATAAAATATCATTTTCTAAATTTTTTCTGATTACAATACTTCCTCGCGTGGGAAGTAAAAAGATATCTTGTGATCAACTATTTTTGGATTTCTCTTGAGATTCGTGGATTTTCTTGGAAATCCGTGGATCTCCTTAGACCCCTCAGGTCTCATTGAATTTCCTCGCAACTTTTTATGTCCTCACTGGATAAAATCGTAAGGTCTACTGAAAGTTTAGTAGAATTAACAACCAGCGGCTATAATGATGGCAGAACCGTACTACTTGTGCATTTGCAGATACAGAGATTGTCTGGAATCGGCTGGGATTACCCAGTTCTTGTAGTGCCTCAAACCTCCTTCCAATAGGATACAAAATCTGCTTGCTCAGACAAACCTCGGATCTAACAGCTGGAGAGAAAAAGACTAGTAGCGACTTCGTCTCTCACGGGAGATCTGGAGGTCAGCACTGCTTGGGGACGTAACAATCTGGTAATGTTCAATATTTCCAAAAGACAACACTGTACCTTGATTAAAAAGCAGCGTTCTTGAGTACTGCTCACATGTATGGTGTGCTGTCGCCGCGACTACATTATTCATGCTGGAGGGCTTTTTGACTAATAGATGAACTCCTCTCTTATGGACTGTCTCGGAACCCTCTCGTACAGTCAGCGATCTGGCTCTCTTCTACCGCTACGTTAACTGTGGCTGCTCATCAGAGCTCTCCTCCATGATGCCACCGCCAACCATCTTTACAGTGTTTAACATCGCACATTCATAACTGGCCGGTACGACATCTCCTTTGTTCCTAAGGTGTAAGAACAACCTGCCGGAGGAGGCTTTTCCCAGTTCTACTAACCTTAGGCAGTTCCAAACACAATGTCTGTAAGCTCCTTATAAAAATAACCAATACCATTTTGGTAGATAAACGAGTACGCATGCACTCATCGTTATGCACCCGAAGTGTGAGACTCTCCAGCAAACTAGACTAAAAGTCTCACTGAACTCCTCTATGAATCCCTCCATATCGGCATGTGTTGCATTTCGACATAAAGGTGGCTGCCCATTAGGGTTTCAATGATCTACGCCTATGACAAGGAACAATCAGAGCTGCATCGTGCAGTGTTCTTTTGGTGGCAACGGCAGTGTGCACCGATCCGTGCCATATGGTTCGTGACCTAGTAGGACGATGAACAACCATCGATAAGATGACGACAAAGAGAGCATCAATACCACCGGACCGGGCACCCCCTTGGATGGTACGGGATGTACGTATACTTGTGGATCGTAAGATGTGCCAGATGCAGGTAACTTTGTTACGTTAAAAATGGAGCAGTAGATTGACTCTATATGGTGTTCTGTAAGTATTTCTTTTTACGAACAAGTACGTTTGTAATAATAAATGGAACGCTTCTTGTTATTCATGGCAAAGGACTGTGTGCATGGCGAGTGTATTTTCAAACGAAAAACGGTATCGCCAAATCATACTAATTGACCTCATTTTTTATTATTTGACCTTAAATTTTGTAATCAATTTGCGCGAAGTATCATCTAGTTCAGTAAGATTTTATTTTTTATCAGTCCTAGATAAACTATATTTGACGTAATTTTTATTTGACAAATAAAAACAATTACCATTTCTGTGGATAAACCAGTTAAATGCTGGTATCTAATGATAACATGGCAATAAACCCTGGAGATTTTATACCATACATATTAATTGCCCAAATTGCTGATAAAAATTTGATAATTCAGCATCATTAAATAACCAAAATATATTTCGTATTAAACTTAAAAGAAACGATCTATTTAATAGTCAGCTAAGGTTGTTGAGGTTAAAAGTCTGAATCGGTGGTAAACCAGTTATTATTCTGTTTATCAATAAATACATTGATTGGATTTTAATCCCAAGATTCTTCGCCTTATTGTGCTTCTCGGAATAGATTCTCCGTTTATAAATCAGTCGTTGGATTGATGTTTTTGCATATATCACAGTTAAATGTTTATCGATATATAAATATGTACATAATGTTGCAGTTACAGCCATTCCCGTTAAGCATATAAAGTTTGTTTGCATCTGCTACTAGCGTTGATGCTGCAGTTGCATTTTTATTCGTAATCTACGCACCAGCTTTACTCATGAAGCGAGCTTTAGTAAAGATTGCAAATACACAAGTTTATGAAAGTCTGCCTCAATTTTCCTCGTTTAAACTTGTTTCTCAATGCATAATTTCCATTTTTGTCAACACTAGTAATGTAGCTCTAGTCCATTCAACCCCGGATGACTAAATACGCGCAGCTGTTTCGTGCTTTTTGGTAGCTCATCAACATGGTCTACGCTTGGTCGCAGGTGGGACAACGAGGGAAAGCTGAACAATTGGTCTCCACCGATTCGGGTAATAGATGGCACTTTGTGATGTCTTTTCGATGTTCCATGAGTGTCTGCTGTCGCTACTAACTACTATAGATTCGAAGAAACCAAGTATGGCAGTGTTTGTCGCCAAAATTACATAATTTTAGTGCACACTATAGGGTAGTTTTGTTCTACCAATGCCTACCAAAGGGACAAACCAAAAAATTGGCATTAAAAATTTTCTTTGAAAAGGATATTGAAGTAACCAATCGTACTCGGTATAAGCACGTACAGCAGAGCAAAAGTACTATCTGCTTCAATGTGCATGGCTCACTTATTGTTAAACCCTACTACTAAGTATTATAAATTTGATGGATGTTTGTTACTTAACCAATCCAAAATGGCTGAACGGATCTGGAAGAAATTTGATACCTACCGAGATAGATTACAGTCTGGAATGGCAAATAGTATAATTTTAATCCCGGGAAATAACTTTGAAACATCTATTTCAGGGGCTGCAGCCCAAGCGGCTCAATGGTTTTTGACATGAGGTGTCGAGCCAGCCGGTGCGTCCAGACGATGTACAGGGAAGCCGCCTTTTTGGTTTTATGGCACTTAACGGCCGTCGGTAAAACAATGTAAGCCAGACACAATAAGTTTGTGGTTAACTATCCTGACAACGTAATTTTGACCTACGCACTAGATAGACGAAAGAAGCTGTTTGTGGTTGAAATTGTAATAAAATTGTTCTTCAAATTTCCTTCTTCAGAAATTAATTTCACTATTCTTAGTGCACGGCTTCCCGCTCACATTCTCAAACGTTACAATGTCCCTCTTCGCCTTACGCCAGAAATGGCAGCAACGCTTCCATTTCACCGGCTTCGAGCTTCACGGCTTCACGGAACCTCTTCGTCCTCCCGCGCCGCGCCACCGGGCCCTTCCGATCTCAGCCGATCGCCGGCGACCGCAGCCGAACGCCCGACATCGGGCGACCGGTCATTCTCACGTTGGCCGTCGATATGCGCGTAAGTCGAGCGATTTAGCGGGCCGCTGTTCTGCCGACGCGTTTTGCTGTTTCTTTCGTCGTCGTGGCCAGCTGTGATTTTTTCTCGGGGTTTGTAGAGTGCTGTGAATAGGGTGTTTGTTGCACACATGTTCGGGATCTTGACCGGGGATTGTCTTGGATTAGCAAATGGGGGTTTGACGTAGAATTTGGTTGTGTTTGTGCGCTTGTGGGATGTTTTTGGAGTGTTGTTGATGTTGGATGGTGATTAAGGAACGCGGATAGGTGGATTTCATGTCGCTTGTACGAGGATCACTTGGTAAGTATTATTTATTTTTTTCCTGGAAAAGTCACGTTTCAAGCTCTAAGTTGTTTTTGTTGATCTGGACCTGAAAGCAAGAAGTGCGGTGTGTGATTATTATTAGTGTGTTTGCCCCGTCTTCATATATCCATGTAATTTTGTATTAAAAATTTATCGCGATCAGCAAATCAAAGTTTGAAAAATATCAGATTTCTACTTCGTCAAATGAAACCAAATATATATCATTTTGGTAACTAAAAAAACCGCCAAAACGTCAGTAAATATTCTGATTCTGATTTTTCGCTGTAAAAGTTCCTTAATTATCTATTGTTATCACTATTCTGTCATTATCGTGAGCTTCTTTGGATACTTTCTTTGGCTATAGGAATTTCACGCCTTATCGAAGTTTGTTTATTATGTTTGTTTTGTTGCGTATAATCAGGTAAAGGCTTTTTAAACCCAGGCTTGACTCAATAGTTTCATGGGATAATGTTCGTAAGATTCAGTGTGCCGAGGGGAAGTTTTTGTTTTTGATACCTAGTTGTCAAACCAAATTTTTCCGACGGCTTGATCGCAATGTGTACGGGAGAGAAGTGTGTATCTGTGTATCAACACATGTTAGGAAGAGATAGAAGCCGGCTGAAGAACGAAGGTCATCACAACATTGCCTAGCGACGGTGGCGCAGAAGGTCATGCAATCTGCCGCGATACACCAGAAAAGGTTCGCACAGGCCTCTACAATAGGTTAGGTTACAGTCAAACCCAAGAATGGGGTCTGTTCGAACATTTTAATTTAATATTTTGTTTTCATTTTGATTAGAATTAATTACTTCAATTTTGATGCGACTAATAAGGGCCATATTCGTCACTCGTTCCTACAATTGTAGGACGCTTTTATGGCCTCCTTGATTTTCATAGTCTTTTCTCTCCGTAAAGGCGGGGGTTTTTCTAGATTTCTACTGTTCCGTGCCAGCGTCAGCGCTCTCCTATTGTGAGGTTATGTTTTCAGATAATTAGAATCGAGCTTTCTTTTAATTCGAAAAGAAAATTAATCTCAAAATAGAGCGCTGACACGAAACAGAAATCTAAAAACACCACTGCATTCTAGACAGGAAAAACGATGAAAATTAAGGAGACCATAAGGGCGTTCTGCGATTGTAGAAACGACTGTCAATACGACCCTTAGTGTCTTAATTCATTTTAGAATTATCCCTGTTTTCCACCGATGGTGATAAAATCAGCACATCCTTAATTATTGTACCCCAGCCAGGGGTCAGAAAATTTAACAAATACAATTACACAATCAAAATTATCACTGCCTGCTTGTACGCAGGTGAAAACCACTTCGAAGCAGGACAACATTTCCCAATGAGCGCTAGATGGGTACTGACCAAAATCGCTCATGTATGATCATGGTGGTGGAAACCTTGCCTTGGAATGTACGAGTTGCGGTGTTGCCAAGCAAACCAATGATGCAATGTTGCAGAATTTGTAGCGAAAACCATTATTTGGGCGTAAAGAATAGACTAACACATATTTTCAACATGCATCTTGATTCAAGGAAACTGATTTAACATATTGGTAACGCGGCAGACTGCCGCGTCAACGTGGCTAAACAACGCGGTGTTGAGCTTCGCTAGCCGGCTTCTATCTGTTTCTACACATTGAACTCAGCCGTCAGACAATTTTGGTTCTCAGTGTATATAGATGTTGCTTATGTGGTGTATCCTTGTGGGATGTTCTATTGTACCTCTGCGGTAAAAGTTGTGCTGGATGCTTCTTTCCAGTGATTGTTTGGTTTTATTTCTTCAAGTCGCCCATTAACTTGTTTCCTGGTTTTTGTGGTTTGTTGTTGGACTCCACATGTTTATGGTTCGTAGCATTGATTATTGCATTTATATTTACATTTTTTGTACTTGAAAATGGGCTACCCTGAAACTCAAATCCTGATACAATATCGTTCTTGTGAGATTTCTACATGCAGCATTTTCTGTGGTTTTAAATTTTTGCTAGATTGATGGTAACAAATAATAGAAGACTAATTACAACGTTGAATCAGTAACAATTACGAGTTAGTAAAAATACTAGTTTGACAGATTCGTTTTATATGAAGTCAGTCATTGGTTATAATTGGCTCTACATCAATATTACAATTTTCTTTGAAATATTTGAATAATGTTATTCATACATATAATAATGCACATTGCTGTTTTTAGTGTGGTGCCAACTTTTTGCTTCATCATTATTAATCTTACATATCCTTTGAAGTTACAAGTTGCTATTCTGATTTACCTACAAAGTTATAAACTTTTCATGTTAGTGTTTCTGTTTTCATAACTATCTTTAAAATCCATCCGTCAAACGAAGTACTAAACTTTCAACGACGTTGTACATATTATTCACAAGAAAAGTAATAGTGAGAAGCTAGTTGATGCTACTTGAGCTGGCATATGAAACATATTTTTGAAGTACTTTATTTTAAGTGTTCTATATATTATTTCAGTAGAAATTCTCTAGGAACAATATCAATACACATTCTCGCTCAAAAAAAAACATTTTAACACAGCTGCATCTACCTCCCCCTCATCCGGCTGTTAAAATTTTTGCCTGCCTGACTTGAGGCCTGGTTTCAGTCATCCCACATGTCCTCATCACCCTGAGAACTTTCATGGCGGAAAGTCGTTTATTTAGGGCACTGCAGCCATTCACCATTAAAATCGGAGACAGGACTGCAAAGTAAGGACGCCTATTGTCACTCTTTAAGGTTTCGAACTCTTGCTTGAAGTTGATTAATTATGCAGTTGATGGTTTACAGGCGAATAAGTGAAACGTCATTATTATTTGGTTTGTAAATGTATTGTCACTTATAAAAGAAATATGGTTTCATCTGTTTTGGAGGCATCTTACCCATCTAGGTAGAGTTTTGTCTTTATATAAATGTTGTATTGTTTCGAACAAGGTCGATTTGCCTGCAAAGTGTATATTTGTGTGTAATAAATAAAAAAAATTGTTTCCACAAGTCATGAATTACGTACAATAATATAATAAGGTATCTTTGAGTACAATGTACGATCCTGTCGCTACCCTGGCATCATTTCTCTGGCACTTCTCATCTCAATTGCTTTTTGTACACTTCTTTTTTTACTATATATTTTTTGTCATTGCTTTACAATAAAAAATATTATAAACAAAATCGACCGGTGCGAAAGTGACATAAATGGTTTGTTCGTACAGTGCTCGGTGACTTGTTGGCAACTGTGTCTGGGATCCGGCCGTGTGAATTCCGTCTAAATATCCTAGGAGACCGAGCGAAATTTGTGTGACGGGATCTTGGACACGATCACTGACAGGTTGGCGACAGCTGTACGAACACGGCTTATGTCGATTTTTTTTGCATTGTATTGGTTATTTGTGACATTATGTAGGTTTTTATACAAGATGTTAACTTAGCACTAGCGGATGGATACTTGTGAACTCGTTTTGTAGGTGCATAGTGAGGATTTGTGTTCTAATAATATGTGGTGATGATAATTCCATTGGATTCTTGTCTCAAATAGACTTACTTGAGATTCAACGCTAGGAATTAGTTGCGCATCCACTTTTTCTAATCCATTCTCGAAATTACATATGCATATTTGTTGAATTTAAAAAATGAAAACGATAAGAATTATTTACATTCACTGTACACTATCGAATTAAAAGTCATGGCCACACATTTTCTGCTGTACAGAAGACTGTCAAAATCAAAATATCTGACCCTACCAAATATGTAACACGTATCATATCTTGTGACATAGTGAATATGAAAACAAAATATGCCATTTTTATTAGTTCAAACTGAAAACCCAAATACCGTATATTCAACCTAATATTATTCAATGAATGCCAACTTAGCTATAAATTGACGATTTGTAATGTCCGTTAACTCATTCACCATTTTTTTTAAATTGTCAATTTCGGTATTTAGTTCCTTCCAACAAATGACCTTGGAATCTGACTTCGCTCGTATTATGTTATTTACGAATTTTTCAAAATAACTCCCAATATATGATCAGACTTCAACAAATTTACTTACATGTGTTTGCTGTTTTCTATTTTTATAACACCGTATTGGTGTTTTATATGAAAACACACCAATATCCTTATAGGGAAGTCGTTGGAAAAATAGCACTAATATGGCTGAATGCAAAATGGCCAGTAAAAGGTGTTTGACTGACAGGCGACTTGAAATATTTACAATTAAATAATGCATTAAGCTCAATAAACATTTCATACAACGATTCATTAATAGTAATATCACGAATTAAAGTAATCAAGCAATTATGCAGATTGCTAATATATACATTATGTGTAGAAAAACGTTAATGGTGTGGTCTTCTTGGCTGTTAACGTATTCTTCACTTTCTGTACTTTTTGAAGTCACTCGTAATTTGATGATGATTGGATATAATCGCCGTAATCGATAGGCGTATACTTTAATATACTTATATGCAGTTAGGTGAAAAATAGCCAATTGCATAACATACTATGCGAGGGTAGATAATGACAAAATGCTCATTATTAGCTGCACCGAGATTGATTAGAATGTGGAAATATGTCCTAGGCATTTTTAATATGTGGAATGAATATACGTTCTTTGTGATTTCAATGTTCCGCCAAAAACTATACCTAAGCAAATCGACAAATTTTAGAAATAAATCATCCAAATAGTCTATAATATCATTTTTCATTTGGAACATAATATGATGAAATTAAGAAAAACCATTAAGGGAATAGGCTAGGTCGCATAAAGATCTTCCGCTAGATTATTAAATCATAGCTCCTCCTGAACCCAACCCACTGCCGATGACTGTTTAAATGAAAACTCGATATTTCCGGGTTCCGGCAGTATTAATTAAAACCGGACGTGTTTTTGCTATTTTCTTAATGTCTTTGGTACACAAACTGATTTTACGTTGAAAAAATCCATGTTCGAACTCTATTTTTTTATGTTTTTGCACTGTATCTAGCTCGATACTCTCGAGCTTCCACATTACTTTGTTTTATGTATTATTCAATATAATTTAAGTTGATATAGAATCAATTTCAATGTCGGTTAATTATTACGGGATTTTTGTCTTTTCTTACTAGTAAAATGTATTTTATTCCAATAATCATTATTATTATATTATTAAATAACCAAAATCCGAAAAGCGCGCGATTTCTTAAATTTGCTTGTTTTCAAAAATCTGGATACTGCGAGTTGTTTGACACCTTGGCAGCGGTGCGTGGTCTAATAGATTTTTTCTTCATATTTCCGTATTATCTCGTTTAATTTTTGAACAATTGCAAACAATTTTCCAGATAGCGACAGGATACAATTGTTCTAAAATTACTGAAATCCTTTCTTGAAGGAAGGAAGTTTCGGATCAAAATTAACAATGTTTTGTCAACAACACGGCCAGTACGGGCTGGTGTTCCTCAGGGTTCGGTCCTAGGACCAATTCTTCATTCACTTTTCATCCATGATGTCCCTTCCCCCAGCAACTGTGAAGTCTACCTCTATGCTGACGACACTGCACTTGTCGCCCAGTCGTGTACTGGTGATCTGGTTCACAATGGGTTGCAGAATGCGGTGGACGAAGTTTTAGATTGGGCGGAACGGTGGCTGATAAAAAATAATCATTCGAAAACGCAGGCTATTTATTGTACCAAAAAACGTCGCGGCCCCCCAGCAGAGGTTTCTGTAGACGGAAATCGTGTACCATGGACAAATTCTGCCAAGTATCTCGGTGTCACCCTTGATAAAGGCATGACCTGGCAGAAACATACAGCATCCATAAAAACAAAATTCCAAATTGCTTTTCGGCAACTATATCCTTTGTTATGTAGATCCTCCAAATTGAGTTTGATAAACAAAGTTCGACTATATAAAATGATTATTAGACCAGCCATTACTTATGCATGTGCGGCTTGGTGTTTTCTTGCCAAGACACACATGCAAAGTCTTCAAGTACTGCAAAGCAGAACTTTGCGGACAATTTGCAACGCTCCATGGTATGTCTCAAATGAGACACTACACAGAGACCTTGACATTCCTTACTTGAGGGACTATGTCAAGCTTCAGGCGCAGCGACGTTATAGTCAAGCGGAATCGCACAGCAACCCTCTGTTGCGTGACTCAGTGGACTACACAGTGGAGCAAGTTCGTAAACATTCAAGGCCACGGCTCGCACTGTAATCAAAAGTTAGCGTGAATCTTTAGTAAACTCAAAATTACACTCTAACAAAACCGAATCAAAAATTTGTTTAGTTCACCTCAAAATTAATCCGTGTACCAAGTCAAAAAGCCTAAACTAAGCATATCTGTTTTTCTTTGCTCTTCTTTTTTCTTCTCTTTCCCATTCTCTTTTTCCTTGACTTTGTCTGGTTTCTGGGCAACCAGGACTGACAGATTCGACTAACGTACATCAGACAGTGACTAATGGGCAAAGGTCCTACGGACCGCCCAGACAAATAAATGACGAATAGTTAGGATACAATTGTTTACATGTCGTGAGCATCCAAGACGTGACAGAAGTTTGGTAGAAATGTTGTCAAATAACATTGCTTGAAAAAACAATGGGCTCATGACATAAACATACTTTTACATAATGTAAACACGAAATTTTATCTCTGTCGCATCGATATTTTTCGAGGAAGTACGGAAATAAGATTAAAAAAATTGGATCAAAAAATACAGAAATATTTTAATAACGTGTAAAAACTTAATAATAACATCATTAAAGCATATACCACTTCAGAACACCACGAAAATCCAGTCACCGACCACATAAAAAGAACATACAAAAACGTGCCTTAGGCTTAGTTCACTTGGACGCGCGCATGAGAAATCATACGCGCGTACGACGCCACTAGACGCGGAGGATCTCAATACGCGCGTCTGTCAGCGACGACGCGCGTATTGAAATACTAGACGTTCCCATTGCCTGTTCAGTGAGCGCGCGTCTTTCTTAGCATTCAAGCGACATACCAGGGATGTCTTGCAAGAAAATAATTCCTTACGTATGGTAGTGAAATGGAAATATAATAAATAATTCAACACCGATCTTTTCATTGATGAAACTAAAAGGAGGCCACAGATTTGGGACATGCATTTGCTGTTATACTCAAATAAGATGGCAAAAAAGCGCCATTCTATCATGTCATTCAAGTTTCTCTTCATTCACAAAGTACTTTGTCAATTTTCCTCGAACCCTATCTGCATCCTTTATATTGCGACCAGTATGTTTACCGATTCAATGTTGTCAGTGGCGCTATGTTTAAGTATATCTTCAAAATTATATCCATCATTAATTCGTACGTAATTTTGTAAAATACATATTGCCTTAATACCCTCTGCAAACGTGCATTTAACATAGCTTAGTGTAACAATGAGTTTTTCTTCTGGTGAAATGCAATACCTTACTGTATTTGCATCTGCTACAATATCATCCTTAATGATGGACAGTAAGTTATCAAACGATTTTATTGACATCCTAAAGTAGTTAAAAATTTAGGTTCATGCTTTCGAAGGCTAGGATACAGTGTAAGGTATAAACTTGTAGAAAGCCTATTACTTAAAATTGGGTAAACTCAGTATGTCCTTTCCCTCCTTCTATATGCTAACAAAATTTAAACAGCTTCTCCCACATTCATTCTCGTTGATTAAACACATAAACTGACACTCGATCACCTAGTCTCACTCTATATAAAAGTTGTACGAAGTCGTACGCATGCCATCTGAACACCTACACAACAAACGTGCGCAACGTCGACGCGCGACGGACGCGCCTCATCTGAACTAAGCCTTAGATTTAGGCACAATTTGCTTGAAAATTAACAAAATGTATTCTGCTCTAGCAGGCTCCATTCCTTTCACTACAAATATCAACAAATCGCTGTATATGTAACTGGTATAACAATATGCGGATGCTTTTTGTATGGCTAGATTTAGGTACATTATAACATACATATTTTCTTGAAAAGAGACACAACGTACAAACGCATTAAAAAACACGTTCTTAGAGGTTTCTGAAATTTGTGTCACCTTCACCTGGCGCAAATCGTATGGCATATTTTCATGTGAATGTGACAATTTCGCGATTTGACCTTGATCCGTAGGAAACCAAGAAATGATAGTTTGAGAGTAGCGCGATTTGATCTAGTAAAACCAGGAACGCGTAAGTTTCTGACCTAGCGTAGATTCTTTATAATAACAAATATTATTAACAATGAAAGCAACGGCTGCGACCGACTATCAAAAAAATGTCTAGCTTCCAAACGCAACCGTTCTCTTGTTGTGACTGTACAAAAGAAAATAATACAGACTAATTTCCAAGACCCTCGTTTCCCTGTTACTACACAACACTTTCATCTGCTCAACAGTTGGTCGAAAGTCCGACCTTCATCTTCAGATTGAGCGGCGACCATTTACGGAATATGGTTGCATCACGACAAAGCGCAGCTGAGTTATTATAATAAGAAATCCATTACTTATACTATACCTGCTCATTATAGACTGTTATAATAATCGCGCCTTAGAAGGAATCCGGCTAACAATACTTCTAAACGGGTCAGTAGTCAACGATAGCATCACGAAATTGCCTTAGAGATGATTTTCAAAAAGTCATGAAGATATCAACCCGATTTTGTAGTGATGTGTAGAAACGATTCGTACGACTGAACAAAGTGAACAAGTTTACTCGTGTCCACCATGAACGACGCAGGATCTCGATGATCCAAGTGAACTAGATAAAATGAAGTTATTAAGAAAGATAATAACAAATGATGTTAGTCTCAAAGGCTGAAAGAAATAATAATCAGCTAACTTTTATACAACATATCACTTATTACGCTTTTTTCCGTTTCGCCTTCAAAATCAATCTGGCCATGAACTGACCTAATCAACCACGACTTTTCGGTACTCTTGTGAAGCGAATTCTCCTCTTGGACGAACTCGTGCCAGATCCATTTCAGTGTCAACGTTGCCCTTAAACCTCGACAGGATCATCATGACACCTTCCTAAAGGGCTGTTCAGTGTGGAATACTCTCTGCATAACACTAAAATTGGCACATTCACCATTTTTTGTAAATGTTTATGCGAAGTCCTTTCCATCTAAAAACATAATTTTTAAACTTTATCGGCTTTTGATATATGTACTTCTTGGCTTACTTCTGCTATAGTAAAAAGTAGGACTGTTCTGCTGAACCCCGAATCAAAGGTATGTGTATCATTAAAAAACTGAACTGGTGTAAATAAAGAAAAAAATTGTATCCTATTTGAAGCTTGTAGGGCAGTACGTTTTGAATAGCATCGATATTCTGTTGTGATTTCCACCAACCATTATGTCGGTAAACGGATCTGATTCTCTTTTCGTCGTTGCTAATAGATGTGGTCTTGTCTGATCAAATCGGAACAGATTATGTGGAGTGACGCAGTGTTCGAATCGTTGTCTAAATTATTTTCTCAAACGCTGATTGGAGATATTTTAATTTTTGTACGACTTCAGAAACGGTTGGCAACGGAAATAGACTTCAGAATCGATAAATAGTCTTCAGCAGATCTTTTCCAATAGATTATTTCAAAGGTCATTATTGCCATATTTAAAGAAATTAAAATTCAGTAACATTCAGTACAAAAAATACGATTTAATCGAAAAAAATCTCGGGTTTCAAAAATATCGTGATTTCTTGCTACACTGCGTTCTACCATCGCATTCTGTGGGCTCAACCGCAATCTTCCCTACTATTGTCTTGGAAACCAGGAATTTAAAGCAGCTTCATAATACGCACTTTTGATCTGAGCCAGCCAGTATGAAAAGCGAGGGAGTCAAGTAATCGATGTTGTATCACCTGACCTATTTCGGGAGACAAAAAAGTCACCTCACCTGGTTTCCAAGTGAAGGGCAGGGGTCTGGAAAGGGAACAGTGCTAGAGGTGCAGGGTAAATTAGCAGTTCGGCTAAATATAGCCAATTTGGCACTCTACAGGGAACTTTGCTTTATTTTATGTATACATACAGAGTATCCCAACGAAAATGGAAAGTAGTTTTAAAGCAAACTTGAAAAGATATCTGAAATATGTTTCAACCTCAACCTTGATATAATAATAGTAATATCTTTATTAATACACCTACATCAGTGAGGTGAAGTTTAGCCAAAGTGCTACTCTTACTGAAAAGTAACATTGTTAAAATCGATACAAAAACAAACAATAATAATAAGAAGAAGAAGGAAAAGAAAAGTAAGGAAATGAAATGGATAGATAACTTGTTTACAAACTCGCACACGAGCCAACAGAATAATATGAAACAGAAAAGAGAAAAGAAAAATATTTAACAAATGCACTGTTGAAACAGTTTAAATCAGAGTACTATAATATTAATAATAATATTTATTCACTCAGTGTACAAAGAGAACAAACAACATGAGTAAATTAAAATATAGAATTTAAACAGGCCCAATAGCATTGCCTGTACATGGACCAATAATCTTAAGTTGCAACTATAGAGTGCAAATGACAAAAAAAAGGACAAAAATTAGTCACAGTAGATTATGTATTCACTTGATGTTCGTATTTACGAATTTATGAATTTCAGTCCTGGATACAGAATGTACGAGTAGCCACTTTTTTAAATTTCTTTTGGAATCATTTCCAAAATGTCAATCTTTTAAATCTTCAGGTATAATTTCATAAAATTTTGGCGCTAAATAGATATATGACCGCTACATTATTGATTTATGCGGCTGGGGAACTACTGTGCCGTCAGCTGTTCCTTCTGAAAGGTACTATTGTTTCACTGCGATACATTTTATCTGTAGAATCAAATAACTTGACAGCATGAAATGTGAAGCTTTTCTGGAAAAGGGCTGTGGACTAGCATTGCAAAATTAGGTTGTGTCTGAGATTAATGTTACCTCTTGGTACCAGCTTTTCTAAAATTTACGGTGGCTTTTTATATGTTATATTAATATAAAAAGGGTGTTTCATGACTTCGTGCCATGGCAAACACGTATTTTTTAAATAGAATTGCATATTTGGCTAGAGCTTCTAAAAACAAGAAGTTTGATATCGTATAACATATTATGGTTCCGATTGTCAATTACTTAGATGTTTAGTGAAATGTCTGCAAAAATGACCAGCGTTGACGGTCCACAGTTCCGGCCTCTTTGAGGATAGATGAATTTTAGTATCATCGACTCTAACTTTTAAGCTGATCTGAATGTTAAAATATCTTTGTATTAACGCAAAATCGATATTTTCTCATGAATTTCAAATGGAATACCGTGTATATTTCTACAACATTGAATAGCTTTCCTTGGGAACTTTTTTATGTAAAGTGTCTACCACCTTCTTCGAACAGTTTTACAGTTATTGCTATTAATTCCAAGATGAAAAATATATTCCACATTTAGTCTCAGAATTAGATCTTATATCACCGATGTTTAATAAAACCTAGCGGATCTCAGAACCGTATCTAGGCTGCTGGCGCCCTAATAGTTGCATAGGGAGAGATCAATTGGCCAGCGAGATCTCCCGATCTGACGCCTCTCGACTTCTTTCTCTGGGCCATGTAAAAGGAGAAACCTATAACACCCGAAGACATGAAGCGTCGTATAAGCGAGTCGTTTAAGCGGATACCTAGACAAATCCTTTTTGACGTGCAAACTAATTTCAACTTGCGTTTGGCCTTGTGTGCTTTGCGCCAAGGTAATATAATCGAACAATTCATAAACTATTGATTGCCTTAGGCTGACATTTTGTTGTGTTAATAAATCTATTGTTTTGATAGAATATTTGATTTCATGTTTAAATACAAAAAGTATTAGTTTTTTCTTGAAATTAATAGCAATAACTTAAAGACGTTTGGAAAAAGTTGTATACCGTATGTCAAAAAAAGTTAACCAAAAAACTATGTAACGACGGCGAAATGGCGAAGCTGCGAGCTGCCAAAATTGGAATTTTTTTCAGAAGTTTGACCAAATATCTAAATAATTGACAATCAAAACCATATGTTTATAAGACATGGTTGCTATGGCACGAAGTTATGGAACACCCTGTATATATTAAAATAATTTTAAAACATGCACTAGTAACATATTTGCGTTGCCACGAAAACAGATTTTTGATATCTTTTCCAGATTGCTCATAAAACTACTTTCCATGTTCTTTGGGACACCCAGTATAACCGCATACACTGTGAAACAAATCAATTATAAATTTTCTCAAGTACTGGCATATATTAAAAATATCTGCATGGAAAACCTCTATTTAAATCTGAAGATAAACAGAAAAATTATCGCCCAATTCCTACACGTATATTGACAAACTTTTCAAAAATTTTCGAAAAGTTGTAAAAAAGCGATTTTCAAATTTTATTGTAAAATACAATCGCATCTCTGATCACCAATACGGATATCAGGAAGCAAAGTGAACCCAGGATGCACTTTGCTGTTAACAACCAAAATTTACAAGTACATTGATAGAATAATCATGTTTGGAGACTTAGCCAACGCATTCGATAGCATTATTACGCATGGAAAATTAGTAAAACCCGTGAAAATTTTAGAATTTCATGAAGCCACTTACCAACTCATTAAAAGTTATTTGGGGGATAGAAAACAATGTACGAACATTAACAGTACAGTAAGTGAAAATATGGTAGTTAGATGTGGGGACCACAAGGAACCGTGTTAAGACCAATGCTGTTTAATTATATTAATGACCTTTTTAAGTTGAACAATGATTGAGAAATTATTAGTGACGCTGACACGGTAAGTATTTATTCAAAAATTGTAGTTATAAATATATAATATATTATAATATAAAAAACAAAATTGTATTGAAATTTTCAAGAGGTAATAATATTTATTAACAGAAAGGATTTTAACAGTTTACAACTTACAATCAGTTGATAATTACAAATATCTAGTTGTAGTCATCTAAGATGGGATATAGTTGTTGGACATTTAATAAAACAAAAATAAAATACCCATTCCAAATATGAAAGATTTCAGAAGCTTTAGACCGATATCTACTCATACCCATGCTCAATCGTTACTATCTTATGGAACCTTAGCATGGAGGAGTTATGAATAATTATTATCAAAAATTGAAATTACGCAGAAGTTGATTTTGATCAAAAAGAAATGATATCTCACAGAAAATCTTTACAGCGAATATCAGCTTTTCGACTGCTGGAAAATATATATTTTATCACCCAATAGTAAAAATTCCAAAATTGTTACATTCTATTAGCCGCAATCATCAAACGCGATTCAGAGGATTCTCACTTATCCCCAGACTAAATAAAACTATCAGCCAAAGGCCATTCTACTTTCTAGGCTCAACATTTTATGTTATTCCTGCAAACTTTAAATATATAAAATGTAAAAAACGTTCAAGTTTGGTTAAAACCAAGCTCAAGTGTCTTTTTGGGTACCTTACGCTTATTGGACAGTACCGTTATTATTTATATTACAACTTTCTAGTTATACCAGTAAGCATTGTTTTCAACTCTAACGATCTCAACTCGCGTTTGATATCCTAGTCACCACAGTGACCGCTAGAGGCTGACGATTCTGGCGGTATAGTAGATGTGAGCCATTGAACAAAATAAACATAATGTTTTCGTCCATCCGACGAAAAACAGCCAACCATGGAAAGCTGTTTCATGCCAAGCCAAAAAGCACGAAACAGCTATTCATGATCGGCTGTGTACTGTACCGCGGCTATACACTCTCGCTATGATCGATTCTAGTAATAGATGGAGCATTGTGCTGTCTCATTTTGCTGTGTATAATTCTTTATGAACTAATATAGTGTTATATGGAAACAGAAGAATCAACATACTTGTCACCACTTTCAATATCCACAAAAACTACGTTGGACCACCTTGTACACCACATAATGGCGTCTTACGAGCAACATATGAAATATGTCATCTTCAGACATCGTTTTCCCTCTATCTGGCTGCCAACTTTAATGAGCGATCCCGCAAAAGAAAAAAATAAAAGAATACCAGCCGTCTGGCGTGCGTCAGGAAGAAAGAAGAACAACAACAGGCCCATTCTTGTGCCAAAATGCCTCAAGATAATTAATTCTCAAAGGAGAATCGCTCTTTGCGTTGACGGGTGTCTAGATGGGAATAGGATCAATCCATCTCTGTTTATCGCAATCACCGACGCGAAAGTGTTTTCAACGTTGCTCTTTTTTTGTTTTTGTTTCCTGTTTAGATTAACAGGAGGCAAGACAGAGGAGGAATATGCAAAGTAGACACCAGTTGGAACCATCCGAGGGGAAATGAAATTTGTACTGCTTCAGCGCATAACTAGTCACAACTAATTATATATTATGGACTTTCGAAATATGACAGCGCAAAGTGCCATCTAATACCTGAATCGACCATCGCGAAGGCTATGTATTGGAACTGGGAGAATATACGTCGTGCCATAAGTTCTGTCCCATGATAATCTCATGATAAAAATGAAACAAGATAAGATATATTTATATGAAAGATATTATTTATTCGACAACATTTTTAGAATTCATAATCAAACAGTTTTATTCAAAATGTCCCCCCTTGGCCTTCACACACTGCTTCAATCTCGCGGGCCACTCATCTATCACTGCACGCACAGCTTCCAAAGGAATAGCTGCCGCTGATCGGATCAAATCCGCTTTCAGGGACTCGATATTACGGTGGGCTTTGGAGCAGGCCAACTGCTCTAGCAGGTCCCACAACTTGTAGTCTAAAGGATTGAGGTCCGGACTCCCTGAGGGCCAATCTTCCGCAGCAATGAACTCTGGCACATTGCTTTCCAGCCAGCGCTGCGTACTCTTAGCCTTGTGAGCGGGGGCGGAATCCTGCTGGTAGACCCAGTGTTGGTTGGCAAACAATGTACCACTTAAAGGCTTGACGATAGGATCCAGTATGTCGCTCTGATAGTTTGCCGCTTTTGTTTTCACGCCCTGTTTACAGAAATGGAGCTGAGTGACCCCTTCGTAGGACACCCCCCACCAAACCATGACTGACGCAGGGTGGTGGCCTCTCTCAACTCTCGGAATGATCTCCGAAGCTTCCTGTGAACTCCTTGCATACACTTTGTCATTTTGTCGGTTGAATTTTTCTTCTATGGTGAAGATTTTCTCATCCGTGAACAAAATCTTTCGGAATCCCCCAGCTGCGTACCTCTCCAAGAGCTTCTTGGATCTTGTCGCCCTGATGTGTCGCAAGGTGGCCGTAAGTCGCTGGCCCGTACGTCTCCGGTAAGCCCCTAGCCCTAGGTCTTGTTTAATGATGCGCGACATCGTCCGGACAGGAATCTTCATTTCCCTGGATAGGATCTTCTGCTTCCGGAGTGGATTCCTTTGAATCCTGGCTTTTACGGCTTTGATGGCTGCTGGAGTCCTTACTTGACGAGGTCTTCCGCTTCTTGGCCTGTCATCAACAGAGGACGTCTCATTGTACCGCTGAATGGTCCTAGACACAAATTTACGCGATATTTGAAGGCCGCGTAAGAGTTCAAAAATCTGACTAGCACTGTGATTACACTTATGTAAAGCTATCACTGCAATACGGTTCTCTGCCTTGCCCCACTCCATCGTTATGCTTCGAGAGATCAATACAAACTGAGGTATATGTAATTACCCGAAAAGCGCTTAATCAACTGACACCACAATGTAAACAATCGGACAAGTATTAACAGGTCTACACTTGTTTGAAAACGAGGGACAGAACTTATGGCATGACTATATATATATATATATATATATATATATAAATATTTGGCTTTTCGGTGTCAACTAAGAAAATTATAGCTAATAACACTAAAAAAAACATGCTTTATTAGCAAATCAGTCTGGTTTCTAGTATATGTTATTCTAGCTTTTTTTCAAAATCAACAAATCTTCAAATTATTTAAAAAATATCCGAATTTTACAAATTATTGAATCCGTTTCTTTGCAAATTTCAATTTTATTTTAGAATTGTCAAATTCGAATTTTCTTCCAAGATTATCGTATTCTCATCGGCTCTTGATCCCTATGCAAATTTTCAAGTTAATCAGTTTCCTTAAAATTGGTGAAAATCAGGTTGAATGATTCCATTACACACGAGGTAGATCTGTAAATTAAGTGATGATACTGGCAATGTAGCCTTCGATCTGGCAACACTGGAGGCGCCGGTTCTTCATATTGTGTTCTAAAAAATAATGACAACAATTTCGAGCAACAGTTGTGCTAGCAAGTTTTGCTTTAGATTTGGACACAGTACAACGTAAGCTCTTGCTAAACTTCAGCAGGCCTGCGGAGATAGTGTTTTGTCAAGAGCCCAGGTTTATCGGAGGCTTAAGGCATTTTCAGAAGAGGGAGAGTCGGTTGAAGATGAACCACGAAGCGGACGGCCTTCATTTTCAGGAACAGATGAAAATATCTTTAAATTTGACTTACACCAGCGTTCATTAGATCAAGAACAACTGGGTGTTGCACCACGATAATGCTCCATGTCATACTGCAATGTCAATAAAGGAGTTTTTGACCAATAAAAGCATTCCTGTGGCTACTTAGCCCCCGTAATCTCCTGACTTGTGTCCTTGTGACTTTTATCTCTTCCCGATGTTGGAAAACCATCTAACGGACCAGCTGAAGGCTATTCTGTGTCGCTTCAGAAGGGAGTTATTTTGAGAGTGGCAATACAATATATCGTCACAAACACATATTGAAACTTAAAATAGTCTTGTTAAAATATTCATCCACAGAGTATAGTTTATTTTTGATAAATAAGTCATTAATAATTTTTAAATCTCTTATTACGCTGGTGGTAGCCTATTATAAAATTTTACACCCCAATAACTTGGGCCACGTTGACATGCCACGCCTTTTTTTTGGTTAATTAATAAAACACAATGATAAATACTATCTGACGGTTGGCTTCTGGGATATTAGGCCCCAAGCACCCATTCATAGACTAGCACCCTTTTCTTTTTGTTGCGTAACTTAAGTTTAGTTATTCTGGGTGCTACGTCTTCCATTTTTTTATGGGATTTTGACCCTCAGCGAAACAGATGAAAAACCCTGATGTGAACAGGTAAAATATCATTCTAATTAACAATTTCATAGATCTTTATACATTTATTATTGCTTATTGAAATTCTTAGAGACTTCTTGATTTTATTAGAGATTCTACGTATTCAAATATGGGGGCAATGCCTACATGACACCTTCTATTACATTGATCATGATTTTGATTTTTGAGCTGCCATAACTTTTTAGAACAAGGGTATATTAGTTTAGTACATTTTTATCTTTTTTTGCCTTTGCTTTACTTTTCTTATACGAAAAAAATGTACATGGTTTCGCTTCAAGTGCGATCGTTTGGTTGTCACGTGCCAAAATCACGTAACCTTTTTTTTTCTATTTATCACTTATCAGTAATTTGAATTTCTTCTCATTGATAATAGAGTGCCCATTCCTAGACCAAACCCCTTTTCAATGAGGAGAAATTCAAATTACTGATTAGTGATAAACAGAAAAAAAAGGTTACATGATTTTGGGACGTAACTGACACCTTCTCAGCCTAAGATACCCGAGATTGAGAATGTCCATATTCCTGGTATCGTACGTATGATGTGTTTCAAACTCTGACAGGTTGAGATTAACATCTTCCGTATTCTCCAGGATATATCTATATGCACTGGGATGTTAGAACCCTCCAGCTGTTGAAAGCTTCCCTGCAGTCTAGTCTGTAACCAATGAAATAAATTACTCAAATGGTTCTTCTCTGGAGTCGAAACCACTAAACTGTATCGATCGAAGAAACAAAGTAAAATCAAACATATACACCCGTATTGCACGTGATCAAGAACTTAACCGTAGGAGACGCTACAGGGCCCCGTATCAAGCTATTGTGACTGATCTATCAAAAAATGTCGTACAAGATATGTGTTGCTGTAAATTCTATCAAAAGCATAGTATATATATATATAGGAATATACCATCATATTTCGACATTAGGAATCAGTGCAAAAAATTCTGTATTCACCATTTCAGCAAAATGTTACTAAAACGCACACGAAAAAAACTTGTGGACCATCTCAATTGAAATTGTTCATATTTTATTATTAACTTACATATATACCCAATAATATTTACAAATCAACCTTCTATTCACAATGCAGAGCAAATTTTTTTGAGCAAATGGAAACTACAGACGTAGTAGTAGTAGTACAAAAGTTTATTACAGACTCCATAAAGTTTGTTAGTTTGATTGCTATTAAAATTTACATGAGAAATAGGAAGAAGGTCAAAATGGCACTATTATGCTTTGGAACTCCTAAATTAATCCTAATTTTGTGTAATTATAAATTTGGAATTTCCACATTAATAACTAGAAACTTACACTTTGATTGCAGTCTATAATGAACTTACCTGTCTTGCCAAAAAGCCCGTTAAACTGCCAGTCTTAATGGTATCAATCGATTTATATGCTGTATTCCGAGGAGCTTGAATCATCAGAATTGTTGATGTCAATTATAAGGGGGTTCAACTTGGGTGTCAATGATATTGTCCATATCCCACATTTTGGTTTCAACCTTCTCTTGGACATGGTCAATACATGTTCTCCATTTTGCTGGCGTAATTCTATCGACAGCAACATCAAACAGTTTTTTAAGGTCAGAAAACTTAAAAGTGCTGTTATTTGACGCCACGTATTGCTTGATGTCGGCCCAAATCAACTCGATAGGATTCAGTTCGCAGTGATAGGGAGGCAGCCTGAGAATCGTTTTATTTTGGTTTTTGGCCATTTCGTCAACAATTTTTAAATCATATTTATACTTATGTCGCTTGACTATATTTATCAGCTCAGCTTTGACCATTGTTTGGTCGAAGTCGATCTTCTTTGAGACAAGCCACTGTTGAATGTCTGCCTTTTTGGTGGCCATTGTTGGAATTTTTTCCAATTTTCTGGAGTGGTACGGGGCATTATCCATCACAATAATTGCGTTATCATCAAGTGTCGGCAAAAATTTTTTGAACCAATTTTCAAATGAGTTACCATCCATTTCTTCGTGATAGTCTCCAGTTTTTTTGGATTCAAATGCCCACAATGCTTCAGGAACAAATCCATCTACGCTACCTATGTGGCAAATGATCAGGCGTTTTCCCTTGCCTGAAAGTAATTAGTTATTTTACTTCTCAGCGAGCGCACTAAATGACGAAATTAAGCAACTTACTCTTTTTAGGTTAGTGTAGGATAGGGTCTTAGATTAGTTTTTGGGTGAAGGAAATACTCAGAAACTTGGATGAGATAGCAAAACTGAGTTCGGAGCTTCCAAATCATTGATTCGATCAGAAAATGAATTATCTGCATCCAAAAAAGTTCATATACTTCGAAACTTACCTGCAGGATTTTTCAATCCCGTCGAAAGGCCATCTAAAAAAGCCTGCCTTGAGGACCTCACAGATCTGTTTACCCAAACCTTTCCCTGCGTATGCCCCGCGTTCACCCATGTTTCGTCTAAATAATAAATTTTTCTTCCTTCAGCGCGGAATTGTCTAATTTTTAGGTATTCTCTCCTCCAGATAACAATTTCCTCCTTTTCTATCAATAAACTATTCCTTCCTCTTTTCAAAAATCGAAAGTCTAGTTCTTTCAACAGCTTATGGAACGTAGATCTTTTAAAATTTGGCAGGTCCTCATCATCATTCACTTGCTTCAATATTTTATCTATTGTAGGTATTTCATTCCTGAAGAAAAAGTGATGTACTTTTCTTCTAATGGCACTTTTGTCGAAGTCATCTATTTATTCGATGATTTTTTTTCTCGCTGGATATGTTTTTGGCTCAGATAGTGAGTGATTTTGTCTATATTCCTTCAAGATTTTGTAAACACTTGATCGACCTACTCCAGAAATTTCAGCAACCTTACATACGATATTTTCTATAGCCAATCCACTATTCTCTTGCATCTGGTTCTTGTAGATATTTAGAATAATGTGTTTTTCACCTGCGCTAAGATGAAGCATTTTAGCCCTTTTTCTGGGTGACGTTAAGCTGATTTCAACCACTTCATCAGCTGTATCTGTGTCAGACATTTTAGACTAATATTAAATTTCCGCAAGAAAAATCAAGTCAAGAGGTGCATAAAACGTTCGCGCTCATAAACGGGTATCCGTAACTGATTACAATCCTGTGCGTGGTGACGAACCATCAACGTGACGCTGAGAGTTTCCTCTACTATGCAGCGTTGCCAGGCTTAATGTCACAATGATCATGTTTTATTGGGAAAATTGTCAGAAATCGCCGAATGTTGAACAGAAACATTACAAGAAGTCTAACCTTGAAATGTGAGGCTACAAATCGATATTCTTATAGGGGGGAAGGGTAGGGAGCTGTTATGGTTCCTATTAACCTTGGTGAAAGTTGGAAACGGTAATATCATATATGGCATACATTCGGTTGAAGGTGTGTGCACGGAAAATAGATTGCGGATAGGATTTTAATAGATAAATCTGCACAAAAAACACAAAAGGAGATTTTTGTATTTCCCTGAAGAATATCTCAAGGTTATTTCAGATGTACTCATCGAAACTTTATGGAAGGATTATCGAAACCTTATTTTCAATTGCGATAGTGCCACATACCTCGACATCGCATTAATGTGAAAAATAAGACAATAGAAAAAAAATCCCTCACTGGTGCTATCTCTTAGGAAAAATTTAACTATAAAGATTGCACAAAAATTTTCTTCACCTTTTTGAGCTTGTTTTCACATCTCCGTATATGCCGTTCATAATTTGCTGCAGATCAAATTGGAATATATACCTTTGTGATGCCATTTATTGTTATATAATGTCCTTTACAACAGTTATTGCACGTATTGCACCAACAGATTGATTTGTGATCCATGCGAATGTGATCAACCACTCTGGCGAAAACTCGCCGAGCGTGGCAACCGTGCGACTTTGTCTGAAGGCTCGTCGCTACAAGCCAATCAGGAAGAGGCCGACAGAGCGCCATGGCTACCGATTACGCGTTGATCACGAATCAACCACTTTACGATTACTTTGTAGCTTCGTTAGATACACTTTAGTTCCTTATTAAAAATAAGTCTTCATTTCCATCGGTCTTAAAACAAGAAAATCGTTTAGATTGAGAGCTGATAACGGATTTGGGAGCCAGAACATTTTTTGAGGTCGCAGCCGTTGCTTTCATTGTTTATAGCAGTTTTTATTGTAAGCAAAAATCAGGAATGGAGCACGCCAGGGGAGTATCCATTTTGTTAATTTCCAAGCATAAAGTGCTAAAATCTTGATGGTTACCTTAATTTCATCATATGTTCCAGTTAACGCATGAACTTTTACACTATTTGAATGGTTTGTGTCCACAATTTGTCGATTTATTCAGCAGAACATTGAAACCCCAAATTCCTTATATTCACCCAACTATAAAACATCTATTTTCGCATCGACAGCCGAATCCTCATTGTGACCGCTTGATGCCGTCGATTTGCGTGATTTGTTATACTCGCTATTGAAAACTGTATTTCGTTTCGTATTGTTTCAGCAATAATATACCTTGTAATTGGCAAACTGAATCGGAATAATCTCATTTCAATTTATAATACGTTACAATCGAACCTTTCATTTGAATTCGCTGAAACAAAAGGTAGTATATAATCAATTTTTCTGTCTCCGAATGTGGCACCCACGTTGATCATCATTCAATAGGGCGTTGGGCGAGGTACCAGCGATTTGTGGTACGCTCATCATTCGTCGAGTCGAGTTTTTCGTTTTTGAGCACACCGAAATTAACATAAATTAAGGATGTGAATGTATAATATTACAATTTGAATGCATGCGGTTCATCTTCAGTGTCGAGATACAACGTTGACACAAAGTGTGAAAAACACCGGAAAGGACCATTCTACCTGAATGTGTACACAATGTGTGTATACAATGTGGTTTGTGGTAGATGGTACCGTTTTATGGTGCTATGAATCTATTCCACGTCTTCTAAACGCATATATACGCGAATAGAACGAATTAGGGTCTATAAGCATGGTTTTTGGCCCTGAAAATAACTCAAATTCCAAGTTGACGTTTCGATGAAATTTTTGCATTCAAACATTTCAGAACCTATGTATTCCAAACTTTCATCAACATTTTTCTTTTTATTTTGCCCTCAGGTGGTTTTTTAAAAGTTTAAAGTTCGCAATCTTGGTATTTGTAATTTAAAAAATGGCGCTAAGTATGTTGACGCTACACTACCTACGCAACGCCGTCTTCAGTTCATAAATGATTATGTTCAGCACAAGTTAGATCCTATCAAAATAAGACAGCGTCATAGACCTTATATCCTGGATAGAGGATAGTTGCTATGCTTTTGTTCCCAGAGACCAACCCAAACCATGTTGATGAGTTGCTAAAAGAGCACGAAACAGCTGTCTGTGATTGGCTGTCTTTGGTTGGACGCATGTTCAAGTTAGACCCTCTAACAGAAAATCTAGTTACGAACGGATCAAGTCAGTCAAACAGGTCCGTACATCTGGCATAGTACCGTTCATCTGACAACGTCGCGTCGCCTCTTCAGTCACAGGCGGCACAGCGCCCACATGGCACCAGTCACACATACGAACAACGGCACGCCGGCCTCAGCCGCTGAAGTCGGCAGACGCAGGAAATATTTGTCGAAAACATTTTTTCATCGTTCAGAGATTTAAGGCCAACTGGAAGGGGCAATTTATGATTTATGAAATAGGTCAAACAGGTGCGTAGAATTATCCGGGTTAAAGTGTATTAATAACTAACTAATATCAAAACAAAAAATTTGACACAAAACGGAAGTTTGACGTTTTTTTTTTCTTTTTCTCAGCCAAAACTGAGCCATTTTGTAAAAAATACAAAGCTTTTTTGTCCTTGAAATCTTAGGAGCCCTTTGTCAAAATTTCATGAAAATTTCACCGGTACTTTGTAAATTACAGTCGGGCCAAGGATTAGCGGACAGCAAGATGGAAATACAGACAGAAATGAGCGATTTTGTCGCACACATATTATCACATCCAAAAACAACATTCTCGAATTTTTTTGCGATTACGATACTTCCCCGCCCAGTGGCGTATGAAGTAAAAACATATCATTTTAGAAAAGGCAGACGAATCGACAGGCAATGCACAGATTGTAAACGTTTCAAGTATTGGCCAGTCAGTGTATTTGCGAGGGCCAAATGTTGTCAAAGAGGTTATAGAAGCAGTGAATACTGGCTTATACAAACCGAAAAGCAATTAGGATCGCCCTAGAGGGCAATAGATGTAGTCCATTCGAACAGTGTTTGTGGGGTCCACTCGGACTCGGCCATTCCATGTTGTGTACAGCCTAAGGCGCTGTAATTTCGTTAAAACGTTTATTTATCCGTGGATAAATCTTTCCAGGACACCGTAAAACGCCTCTTCATTTACATTTCAGAGGAGTTTCCATCGGCGGAGAATATTGTTTTACTATATTCGAATGTTAAAATTTTTACTGCCTACGCGAGGAGGTATTATAATCACCCAAAATTTCGAAATTGAGATATTTTTTTTTGATGTTATATGACATGTACATCACGATAAACCATGTCACTCATTTCCGTCGGTCTGTCTGTCTGAATATCTTTCCGCTAATTATTGACCCCTTTATAACCTGGAAAGTACCGCTCGGATTTTGACGAAATTCTCACACAAGCTTACTACTTTGTAGTTCTTGAAAATCAATCCAGTGGCGGCGTAGTAGAGGCAAAAAATGAAAAAAAACAAACTTCGTTTTTTGACGTCTTAGAGGCCTCAGATCATTTTTGGAAATTTTTTTGAAGTGATTGAAAATTGAGGGTTGGGAGCTTTAGTGGGTTGTAAATGTTACATCTTTATTATTAGTCGAAGACGTTCTACCATTAAGAAGTTTCTCATCCAAGTAAGAACATTGAAAATTAAATGATAAAGGTCCGAAGTATGTGCTTGCTCATAATTCGAAATCACAATAATTTCAATCGATTTAGGGATATTTGGATATTAGGAGTACGTACCCCTGGAGCGTTGTGCTAAGTAAGCTCTTGTAAATGATGACTTAACTCTTTTTATATCTACACATACATATAATTATTCAGAATTTTATGATCCTGAAATGTACCACCCATTTCGCCTAACAATTCGTGTAACTCAGTCTATGATGGTTTTTTGAATATTTCGTTAAGTAGATCCTATGACGCATCGATGCACAACCGACACGGACCGTCAAACCGACATCAACGAGAAACACGAACTTGTGTGATGTAGATATATTTAAGCAACAAACAATTTGTGAACTGGAGTTAGAATATTATCGCGAGTTTAATACTTCCATTGTTTAGGTAGACGTAGATTTTAATGATTCAGTAGCGGCGGAACTACGGGCAAAAGAATAAAAATAGCTGAAACATACTATTACAACGTTTCAGAGATTCCTGCTCATTTTCAGACATTGTTTGGAGGGGTTGAAAATTGTAACATAGGTTAAAAACTGTATGCGGTAAATGGTTGTAAATTGTTGCATATTTGGTGGTCTTTCACCTTCCATTATTAAGAAGCTGCTGATCTTAGTGATACTATGCACCTGTTAGACATAATAAGTCACATATTTTCCCTACCTGCCCTAGAAACAGGAATATGATAAATTTACTTTATATACGAGGGCGGTTCAGATATGATGGAGACAAATGCTGTAGATGGCACGCATGTATGTCTTAAAGGTCGTGGCTTGGGTATGTGATAGCTGGGTCCCTTACGAACAGTGTGGCACAGCTTTCGTCGAGAGCGCAAGTTCACGCGCACGCTAACGACCATGAGTGAAGGTCAAGTGCCGAGCGCCGTTGCGCAACGTATTGTCGTTCGTTTTTTAGTGTAGGAAGGCGTTAAAAACACGGAAATTTTCCTGCGTTTGCGAAATCAGTTCGGTAGTGACTGAGTAGGGCTGCTGTGTTTAAATGGGCCAAAGCGTTCAAGGATGGCCGCGAAACTGTCGAGAATGAGCCGCATGAACGTCGACCGCGAACCAGCAACACAGCAGACAACATTCACCCTGCTGTACGTTGACTTCCTGGGCACCCACGTTCCATCAATGCTGCATACTCTCAAACCTTCTTTAAACAGACGTGAAACCCGCTTATCTCTCGAAACGGAGGAGCATTCCAGCAAGAAGTGCGATTTTTTCCAGGATAAGGCGCACCCTCATATTGCGCGTCTCACGCTCGATACAATATCAAAATTGGGGTGGGAGGTACTGAAACACCCCCCGTACAGTCCGAATTTATCACCCTGCGACTACCACATGTTTGGACCACTGAAAGAAGCCCTCGGAGGTCAAAGTTTCAACACCGACGACGAGGTAGAAGAGTTCGTGGGCACATGGCTATCCGAGTGTCCAAGGAATTCTTCGATACCGGCATCAAAAAGCTTCCGGAAAGGTAGACAAAATGCGTAACTATAGTCAACGCCAAACAAAGTGGCGTGCACGTCATCACGATAAAAATTCACCGACCTAATGCCTAGGTTTCTATCACAAACAATTGCTCTATTGCAGTTTCATATTAATATGATATATAAATTGTAAAATGGTCATTACTCTCTTATTATGGTTAATAGTCATATAAACATTGTTATTAAAATATCACATAAGTTGCTTTCTGATAAATTTAGACGCATTATGCGAAATAAAATGTTTTGCAAACGCTCCAATCACTTATCGACATGTAAACGCACTAAACCGATTTCGCAGCGTTGACACATTGTCACCTTGAAACTTATTTAAACTGGGAACTGACATTTGTATTAATTTTGACACTGAATCAATTTGTGGCATTTCAAATCTTTATAAATCCTTTGGCCCCGCATACTGTAAATCAACAACTGTTTGTTTCAAAACAAAATTATTCATTTTACGAGTAGATAAAGGCAATTTTGGTATATAAAGATGCCCAAACAGTTAAATAGTCGGTGTAAGGAACTCGTGGCCTCGTTAATGCACTACTTTGAGCAAGAAAGGGACAACAACGGGCCTTTGTTGCCTTTAAATGCTGTTCAAGAGGTAGGTTACTAATAATTATATGTAATGTATATTAATAATAGTGAAATTTTATTTCATTTTTTGTAGCGTGTTGCTGCTGCTTTAAAAATTAGTTTAAGGACAGTTAGTCGTATTTCCGAGGGTGTGAAAAGTGATGCAAATTTAGAATCGCCCAAGAAAAAGCGGAGTTATATTAAACGTGTAACCAACACAGCGACATTGGATACAAGTGCCATTCGAGAAGTGATCTATAATATGTATCACAAAAGTAAGATCTTATTATAATAACTTATCAGAAATTTGCATTAATTTGTTAACTAAATTATAATGCCATATTACACATGGTTTCAGAAGAACAAGTTACGATACAAACTTTATGGTCTCGATTAAGAGATAGGGCATTATTTGATGGTAGTGCCACGTCTTTAAGGCGGTTGCTTAGAGATCTTGGATTTAAGTGGCTTAAGGACAATCCGCGACGAGGGCTCATGGAACTACCAAGTATAGCTTTGAAAAGGGTGGAATTTCTAAGGCAATACAATCAAGCCAAGGTTGAGGCCTTATACCAGTTTGTCATCCTCGATGAAACTTGGATATTTCAAAATGGGACCATAGGTCGCTCTTGGCAAAATGGAAACCAAAAAAGCGTGAAAGCTATTAAAACAGATGGTAAAAGGTATGTACTTTTACACAATTTGCACTATAAAATTTAAAACTAATATATTTTAGATACATTATATTACATGCTGGAAATTAAAATGGGTTTATTGAGGGTAGTGAAGCGATATTTTCTTCGAAAACAAAATAGAGCGATTACCATGGAGAGATGAACCAGGACAACTTTTTGAAATGGTTTCAACATCAGTTATTAGAAAAATTGGAGAGTCCATCTATGATTATACTGGATAACGCCCCTTATTACAGCATGATCTTGAACAAAGTGCCCAACAATGCATGGACAAAAAAAAATATCCAAGACTGGTTGACAAATCAAAACATACCATTTTTAAACACAATGTTTAAAACAGAGCTATTGAGTATTGTTGCTCGGTACATAATGCTTCTTAATTATATATATTTTGGTCGACAGTTTATATTTCTTTTGTTTATTCCTATTCTTAAAATAACTGCTTTTTTAGAAACAAACCACCTAAAATATACGTGATTCATCAATCACGTATATTTTAGGTGGTTTGTTTCTAAAAAAGCAGGAACAACATCGGCACAAAGTTCTTCGTCTGCCTCCTTACCATTGTATATTTAACCCTATTGAGTTAATTTGGGGCATAGCAAAAGGTTACTATAACAGACATATTGGTAGAGATGGTAACAGTGAAAAAGACTGTTTGGATATGTGGAACGAGGCTCTACAAACGGTTACCCCAGACATGTGGAAAAATAGTGTTCGACATACTGAGCAAGAAATTTTTAAATGGTATGAAAGAGAACGAATTTTTGATCGACCAGACATCGAACCTTTAATAATCAACTTTGAGAGTGATGAAGATTCAGATTCAGACAGCGCTGAAGAAAGAAACTCCGACTAACTTTATTGTACAGAAAAAGCTTACACCAGTAGCTTACCTAATTTTAGAATGCATTTTTCTGTATGAATTCTGTAAAATAAATACCATACATAAAATTTGGAGGACCCCATTTGGATTTTTATTCAGTACCTTTAAGCTATCAATTAAATATGGTAGTTTCATAGTGTCATCTGATCAATAATTGTCATACTTAATGATTATGCAAGTAGAGATCTATAATTTTATTACACTATTATTTTTGTTCTCATTTGAGGTTAATATTGCTTATAAACCTAGATATGTAAATAATAAATTTTATTATTTTACAAAAAGTTTGGCAACAATGTAAATTTTTCAACACACCCACCTTGATGACGTGCACGCCACTTTGTTTGGCGTTGACTATAGTGAGGGAACGTCTAGAAAAACTTCAAATTTTTATAAATGTTTTCGATAGTAAATAAACGTGTTAGACCATTTGTCTCGATCATATTTGAACTACCCTCGTAGTTTGATATGAAGATTTATCGTATCTAAGTGAACCTGCCTAATCACGATTCGATTTCACCTTTTGAAACGACTTGATTAATCCCTTTTTTTGTAAACGTCCAACGAAGGCGTAGGAAGTATCGAGTCAATCTACTTGACGCCATTTTTATTAAAATCTATTGGTTTATTTCAGCTCCTGTTAGTAATATTAAGATTATATTTGCGTCCTTAAAAGGTCCCTGTCTTCTCAAAATTGATTTACTTTACTGGAAAACTAACGCACCAAACAAAAAAAAATATTGTAGCTTAGGTAAGTTGCGCATTCGGAACGCATCGTAGGTTAGTTTAGTTAGCTTTGAAAAGCCTTATCCAACAAACAGCCAGCGACTCTCAGCAGGGCGGATTTTTTCTTGCCTTTAAAAGCGAAAAGCGGGTTTACTGATTGACATGGCGACAAACAAAGCAGTATAACGATGCAACCAACACCTACAAAGGCGTGAAACGTGATGGCGACATCGTAAGAGACTAACCAAAGGTGTCTGAGGTTCAACGGACGTCACGTGATATGATACGCAGGCGCGATGCGCTATCGATTCTTACTCGAAAAAATGAGCCTCGTAAGTTAATAGACTCACACCGCTGATTACGAACTTCGTGGTGTTGCAGACGGAGTGTTTCACACATGATTCGTTTAAGTACGTCCATGGTTTTACAGCTAGTCTATCTCGTTCTAGATCAGACCCGTGCCGTGTCCGCGTCGCGATTGCCCCATTTCCTGTTTTTGCCTAAATTGTGGCTGACGTTCGGGAACAATGGGGCGACATATGGTCATACGCCACCCGCGTCAATGGGGTTATTCCGGGGGTTACTTTATTTTGGAGGGTCAGCCGGAAAAGAGCGTGTGCTACACACGTGTTAACTTATTGCTATGACGATTTTGTTCCGTCTACAATGTTTTATCATGACTTTTTGTATATTGAAGCATTAGCGTAACCAGAAACCTATAATAATGATAACAATAATACTAATTTATTGGTGTTGCTACACATAAGTGTTTACACAGGTCAAAGGGGTACATGTTGAAAAAAGATGTCTGTCTTGAGGGGCATTTAGAAAACAATACAGATATACGAACAAATCGCAAAAGCGAAACACGGTCAAATAAATAATTACACAGCCGCAAATTCGGGAGAGTATAATAACAATTATAAACACACAAGCAAGTGGAAGACGGGACAGAGCGCAAACGCCGGACCGACTAAAATAACTAAAAAATAATATGAACATTAACAAAAAAGCATATCACAATAGTTATTTGTCAAATATTAACCAATACAGAACAATGTTTTTTTTTGTTAGATAGTATTTAAGTTTCTTCTAGAAAACATCAATACTCTGCGATTTGACAGGTTTTGGCAACACGATAAAAATTTGCCCCGTTTCTGGCTTTGTTAAGACGATAGATAGCTATTAGGGCAAATGTTATCTCTATTGCAAATTCCATTACAGCGAAAATTACTGTGGCTGGTCGAGTCAGTATCCCCCATTTGATTAATACAACCTTACAGGGATCTCTATATTTCAAGCCAGACATGTAAGGGATACAACGCCTTAGCTTGCGAAAAACTATTTGTATATGTGAAGAGTGCCCCGACACCAAAATTGCATAGGTCAACTGGTCGATAACACTTTATGAGATTCTACCATCTTTTAGATTACGAATGAGGTAGACAATTCTGGACAAACAATCCAGGTTTAGAATGTCTTAGATCATGTCAATGCTCAAAAGTTCAGTTCTGGTTTTTCATCCACAGAAGCATGCATCCATTTTGCCTGCAGCACAACCTAGCTTAATATCTCGATAAAAACTAAATACCCTAGATCTAAACCCCGTTAAGATAATCTCGACCGGCAACATGTGAAGACACTTGTCCTGCCTTGAGGCAGGTACACAAAAAATCTATCTACAATCTGACCCTCAGGTAGAATGTTTTTAAAATAAGCGATTCTAGTAGCCCACAAAGTAGGTATGCAGATATAAAGAGTAAATTCACTTGCGGAACTCTCGTGTCAGTCTGTTTATCAAGACTGGCTTTAAGGATGACTAATAGATTTGATCTAGATGCAAGTTGGCTGTCAATTTGTTAATGCCATCAAGGTTACGTCATCTGAAGTTCATAGGATTACTTAAAAATAATGTTTTGTGTTAGTTACAGTCCCAAGCTTACGAAGTCGCGAGTAACAGTTAAGGCCGATTCATAAACCTTAACGCTGTCGCTGTGAGCTAAAATCAAGTTATGAACTTGGTAACGTTATGGCGCGTGACTCATAACCTAACCTAAAATTGCATTCTTTTTTACAAATTTAAAGACCAAACTTGTAACACACATCGCCTGATGATTTAAATTATCATTTAGGTAAACTAAATAAAATATAGCAAACAATCTCAAAGGAAACCACGCCGAGCAAAATAAAACATATGTCATGTCAAACAGAGCGAAAAGCACGTGGAAAAAACAAATTATCTGTCGCAACAAACACGTGATTTGCAAGCTCCCTTTCAATGGTTGAATCGGGAACGGCAATGCTAGAAGAAATCGCTGTTTATGAACAGTTTAACGACAAACGCGCGATTCAAGTTCTGCATTACGGCAACGCTACGGTAGCGGTGTGGAACGTCAGAGTTGATAAATTGACCTTTAGTGTGAAATAAAACGTCTGCGTCGATTGATTGTCACAGGCTGATTCGGGCGATGGCAGGCCGAACTGTTGCCGGCTTGACGCTGACGGTGGAAATTTTAGTACTTGCCACGAGAGTTGATTGCGAAATCGACTATTAGTCTTCGGATAAAACCATGCCTAACACCTTCCTCGGGTATCATTCATGTCTCTCCCTATTGTGGTTCAGACGTGATACTGACAGAGTAAACAGGCTTTCTCACTTATACAGGTTCTCCCAATGAAAATAGAAAGTAGTTTTATGAGCATAGTGGAAAAGATATCAAAAATCTGTTTTCATGGCAAGCCTGATATGTACATATTTGAAAATAATAATAATAGATAATTATTTTAATGTAAACAGGGTGTTCAATAACACCGTGCAATAGCAAACATATATTTTTAAATAGAACACCCTGTATATTTCTACATCGTTAAATAGTTTATTCGAAACCTTTTTGAGTTATTGCAACTAATTTTAAGAAAAACCAAATATATATTGTGATTTTGTACTTGAAAATGAAATCAAATCTATATAATATTTTTTCTTAGAATTAATAGCAATAACTCGAAAACTGCTCGAAAAAAATTGTATAACCTTCGTATCAAAAAAAGGTTCACAAGGTAAGCCATTTAGTGATGTATAAATGTACGGGATCTTACATTTGAAATTTATTTCGCATTTTGTATAAATAGAAAGATATTTTAGCATTTCTTTCAGATGTGCTTAAAATAATAAAACTTTTGTGATCTAAAATTTATGTAATTATCTTCAAAAATGGCGGAGCTGTGAGCGGTCAAAGTTTGGTATTTTTTTATATACAGATGTTATATGTTATCAAGCTCCTTTTTTTATATGCTCTCTCCAAATATGCAATAAAATATAGGGAATTCTATTAAAAACACATCTTTGCAATGGCATGAAGTTATGGAACATAAAATAATTTAAAAATATGCACTAGTACCATATTAAGGTTACCACGATAACATGCTTTTGATATCTTTTCCAGTTTGCTCATAAAACTACTGTCCATTTTTGTTGGGACACCCTGTATATAGAGATTATTCCTGGTTACGCGGCCAAAATATTTCACAATATTTCAGTAAATACTGATCGTGAGTGAATCTACTACTCTTCGCCTGTATACTCTGGCCACAAGATGAATGCTCCAGTAGGCATATTTATAGGCGATTGTTGTATATGGTGAGAGATAGTGACAGATTCTTCGAATTGACCACCTTCAAAGGAGATGCCCGGCTATTCAAAACATGCGGTAGGATGTTCGCCGCTGAAAAACTGGTGGGAATTCTCCTATCAATAATTCATTTGTTTTGCATTTGCCTTTGAGCAATTATTCTCGGAATCGGACTACAGATCAAGTTCGCACCAAATAGACTAAAAAATCGTTTGTAGACAGTGTGGATGTTTCAAAAGCTTTATTTCCATTGTCTATAATTTTTTTTGATATTTCGACGTTTCGATTGATGCGGTAACTTCAATAGTTTTCAGTTAAACTGGCTACAAAATATATTGAAGTGTTAACTAAGCCCAATGCCTAAAAAACATTCTGAACCACAATTTAGTCTAAAATGGCCGATCAGGCATCGCCTAATTGCCGAGGTACCGTTACTGCTACAATAACGGTAAGGCTCCCCAGTACCCATATATATTCATATGAAAAATATGCATCCGTAGTTCTCGCGTTACTCATTTTTGTTTTTCGAGATTTGTACAAAAAATGAGGGCGTGTGGAAGAAAAATGGTTCATATGGAGAATCACAATTTGATTTTTTTGTAAGAAAAATATGTTAATTTCGAAATTGTACATTCTTGCAACGATTGTGGCTAAAGAACCAAGCATGATATCGGAAAAATGATAAAACTATTCTCTAGAGTCTAGAGCATCCAATATCTAGTTTGATTTTTATCTTGCTGTTGTATCTTCGAAGCGCTCAAGACTGTCACCAGTGATGCCAGGTCTAGTGCTAGGGACAATTTGCTCCAATAATTTTATCTATTGTAGGAACTCCTCGATTGTGTCTCACCTTTTATCTACGGGTATGTACTGGGCCGACAGCAATCGGATTGAATTCATTGAAGGTGTATGACCACCAACTCGCTCGTGCGTATTTTTCTGTTGCTTCCAAGTATGTCGTATTTACGCGAGAAATACGATTTTGGTTTGTTTTTTTATCGAATCTAACACTAGGGAAATGAGGATATTCAAGGGATATCTTAATTTATTATATGAGTACAATATTTCCGTTTGTTTCTGTTCTATTGGTGATATAATAATAATAATAATAATAATAAATGTTCTTATTAATTCACATCAGTGAGGCGAAGTTTAGCCAAAGAGCTACTCTTACACTCCAGCTCACTCTGTAAGAAGAAGTATCAAAGATACCGTCGATGCACAAAAAAATAAAAATAAAAGTAAACAGCGAGGAAAGAAAAAGGTGGTTACAATGGTCACATACGACACAGTATAAGAAAAGAAATATGAAACAGAAAAAAAGTGATTCAACATATCCACAGCATAAACAGTTCACATCACAGTGCCTTTGAACTATCCCTTCAGCTGTTTCTTAATAAGTCTTACTGCGATAAATTGGAGCTGAGACATGAAAGGTGAAGCTTTTTTTGTAAAGGGACTGGCATCGCAAAATTTAGGTTATGTCTGAGATTTCTCTGATTAATGTTACCTCTTGTTACTTTTTAAAATATACGGTGGCTTTTCTATGCGAACTGCTTTATGGACAAACACCTTTATAGCATAAACGCACTGTCATTTCACCTTTGACCAAATTAAATCTTCGAAAAGAGATGAGTACATTTAAGAAACCAAACACAAAGCTGGAGCAGTTGTTTTGAATTTTCTGTAACCTATACCGATCTCACGAATCCAAATAAGAATAGAACACAACTAAAGAATATTTCAAAGATCTTGTGATCTGATTTCAGAACCGCCTAATGCTAACAGAACTGGGTAGAACATCTTGCAACGGCAAAATACAATGAAAATAATGTTTCCTTCTTCGCGCAAACTTAATTTTCGATCAGTAGTGTATATGCTTGCCTTTAACGGTAGATTTAAAAATGAATGCCATTTGCATTCTAGGATTATTAAAAAGCAAAGTTTGCTCGTTAACTGCAAATTACGAATTCAACTTGTCTGCTTTTTTACATCACGTAGTAGGCGTTGCATTCATTATCGGTTTATAGCTTCTGTAGCGAGGTGATAACGTTTGCTAATTATATGCCGTACAGGAGCATTAAACTAGTTTTAACCTCTAATGATGCTTCAGGACAATGACAAGTCAGCCACCGTTTCACCGCGCCCAAAAAGCGAACACATGTACGACGCTATTATACATTATACCTATAGGGCGATACAAAAACGTTTACAAAAAGGTTGTACCTCAAGGGCAATTTAAGAAAGGTTTGTTTTATAAACATATAATATGGGTGTTTATCGTTAGACTTTTGAAACAGCAAAAATTTTGTCGGACTCTACGTCCACGTTCAAGTTGTTTTCGTGGACAGATATGAAGCCAGATACGTAAATGTTCTGTTTTCCATTAAGATTGTGTCAGATGCGATCTCTATTTCGAAAAAAATATGATTGTTCTTGAAGACTGAAGAGGCTCACAAGCTGCACAGTTAAATTTATTTGGTCAAGAAACATTCCCTCCGAAGACACAAGTTCTGTGTAAATTAGAGAATAAAATCAACTATAATCGTCAAGACCTTCTTGCCATAATGTGAGGAAGCCTCGTTCAGCCTTGGGAGTGACAGTAAAATGGTCAAATACTAAATAAAGTATTTTTTTTTTATCTGCGACCTCCAGTAATTCTAGTTATCAATTTGATGCAGAATATGTCTTCTCGAGTTGAATTCTGAAACATTCAAATTGACGACTATGCAAGGCAATAAGGGGATAATCAATAGTCCAGGGAAGTTATTCGCATCTTCTCGGAAAAATATAATGATTCTGATTATTTGCATAGTCGTATTAAAGAAAACCCTTTTAATGAAACTGCTTGTTACCAGGTATAAAATTGCGCCAAAAGTTGTTTAAATAATTCTTTTTAAATAAACTGTTTTTTAGCTGAACATTTTTCAGGTTTTTAGATCATTGTGAAAAAAGGGTTATTTTGAACTCTTCTATAGTTTATAGTTTTCGATACATTTGAATATTTGATATATGCTGTTTCCGACCCGAAAAACATGTTAAAACGAGAATTTTAGTGTTGTCAGTGTTCCCAAATATTCCTCAGGCATCCACCAACAAAACTCCAAAGCATTTCAGGAGGTATTGTTGTTATTGTAATTTTACGAGCCCCTTCCCGCTTCAGTTGGCCCAACTATTGAAATCTTAGTTTTTTTTCTTATCAAACACAAATAATAAAAATGTAGCAGAGTGTTATAGGTTTAAAATATTAACAATAAATATTTTTATAATATATAGTAGAAAACACCAACTTTATCACTCCCTAATCAAATTTGCAGCATAAATAGCACATGTTGCAATTACAGCATATCAACGTATTTTCATTTCAATGCAAAATAAGTCTATAACGCATAGGTGGCTGTGAAAAATAAAAGCCATGACAATTGTTTTTATTAATCACAGCTGTCAGGATACGTTTAAAATAGTTTTGGGTAGTTAAGGTTTTCAAAATGGGTAGAGGAAAGGTTATTAGTGAGAAAATTCGGTTACTGATAATTAAATTTTTTAATCCTTTTAATCAAACTCAGAAATTGCAACTTTGTTAGACTTATCGCGGTACAGTGTGAGAAATATTGTTAGAAGATATAACGTAACTGGTTCAGTTAATATTGAGCCACGATATGTGAAAAAAAGTAATATCACAAATGCCGACCGAAGAGCATTAAGAAGAATAATCGTGAAAAACAGGCGTGCCAATTATTTACAATTAAGTGCTCTGTGGAGTGACGCTGTTGGAAAGAGAATTTCGAGGAACACAACTCATAGAGAGGCCCACAAACTGGGATTTAGCACTTGCAAGGTAAGTTTTCTTATAAAAAAAAAAGTGAAGTAAAAACCCTAAAGTTGCACAACTTGTTTATAGGCCAAAGGAAAGCCACTATTAACTCCACTGCAAAAGAAAAATCGGCTTAGATGGGCTAAAGAACATAGACAATGGACACCTCAACAATGGTGTGCAATACAACGGAGTGATGAGGCCCGATTCGAAGTTTGTGTTGGTGAAAAAATATTAAGCAGTCCATGTTGACTGTCTGAAAAGAAAAGTGAAATTTCCAGCATCCATTATGGTCTGGGGCAGTATGTCATCAAAAGGAGTAGGAAAACTTCATTTTATTGATGGAAATGTGGATACAAACAAATATTTGGCTATTTTTGAAGAATCGCTTTTACCAGTGATGGAAGAATGTTTGACATCCTGCGAAGATTTTGTGTTTCAACAAGATGGTGCAGCGTGCCATACCTCAAAAAAGGCTATAAAATGGATGGAAGAAAATAATGTACCACTTTTGAAATGGGTTTCTAGCAGTCCAGATCTGTCACCTATTGAAACTTTGTGGCACGAGATGAAAAATGTTCTACGACAACATCCTGCTCGTACAATCACGGAACTGAGACAAAAGCTTCAAGAAATATGGGATTGATTTACACCAAATTTTTGCCAAAACTTGGTTAACACTATGCCCCAAAGACTTTCCGCCGTAATAAAAAATAAAGGTGATGTTACCCAATGGTAATCTTTCAATTGTTGCTTTGTTAACTTCGCGCATTTATTCGCACATTGTTTATTTGTTCAGATGTTCTATCAGTTATAGGCCTAAGTGATTTCAAATATGTATTTTTTACGACTAGAGTGTATCTAAAATGTTTTTGAGAAAATAAATTGTTTCAGTAAAAGTAAAGTAAGTAAAAGTAAGTAAATAGTTTCGTCATGTTTAGTTTATAAAGGCATATTTTGGTACAAATCTTGAAGTGGGCCAACTGAAGTGGGAAGGGGCTCGTATAATGTACAGTCTGCGTGAGCGCGACAGAGATGCAGCGTAGGGACGGTCGCCAGCTGTGTGTCTCTCGCACTCATGGAGAATTTACACGGGTCCACTTCCAAGAAGGAAACTTCATACGAACCTATGTTTTAAACGTCTTTGCTTATGGTAATTTTCCAAAATAAATATGTTATTATAAATATATAAGTTCTACTTTAGATATTTTAATTAAATTTAGCATGCATGTACTGTGCACCAAGAAGCATGTTTTCATGTACTACATTTTTTAATTTCGTTCGTAGGCAATTTCCCCTGTCTATTTTGGCAGACATTGATGGTACGCCGTAGATTTCTGAGCACATTTGATGGCTCGATTTTTTGCAATTCATTGCACGGTTTTCGATTCAACTGAAAATACGTCCATGCACCGAAATAAAAACAAACACTTCTTAGAACCGCTGCACAAAACAACTGCATTGGAATTACAGCAAGCCATGAAATAAACATCAAACAAATAATTAAGCCTACTTAAGCAGAATTTCGAAGCGCGGCGCTGCCTATATGACCTCCTTGATTTAACGCATGGGCGCCGATTGGTCGATGCCACCGTCATTAATACGCCACTCATATGACATCTGAATCATAAGCTGCTTAGAAGGCAATCATTTTCCCTGGGTCGGGCGCAATCAGATTAAAGGGCTTGGTGACATGCCGGATGGGTTTTCATTGTCTTTCTGAAATCGAAGGCTTAAATCATAAATATAGTCCAGTGGAGATTTACAAAATTTAGTAGAATTACTGGTGGGATAACTTGTGACGGATCATTTTCAGTTCGGGATGTACGAAGTTAGACACGGGAGGCCGAAGTCAGGCGGGTCTGCATGGCACGCACATCGCGCGGCGGTATCATGGAAGAAAGCTGTGTGGAGCAAAGCCTGTTGACATAGCGGTAAAAGAGAGCTAGATCGCTGACGCCCCGTCGGTGCGAAAAGGTCCCGAGACTGTCCGTTAGAGAACAGTCATCGATGAGGCGGTCAGCCCTCCTCTGAACAGCATAGAGCATGGATAATGTGGTCGAGGCGGCAGCACCCCAAACATGTGAGCAGTAATCGAGTCTCGGTGTTCTCTGGGCCTTGTACAGAGTGAGGAGGTTGTGTGGAGAAAATAGAAAATTACTTCGTGGCTCTAAACGAATAGCCTAGCTCATGTCAGATCAAGTCGACGGTGTTGTGGATCCGAAGTGAACGGCTATTTGGTAGAACTCGGACATCATCGGAACCGGATGAGGGCTAGGGCGCTAATCTGTACCAAATTGTTGCATTCTCAAGCAGTTATAACCTCCATGTCTTTCGTCAGAGAGAAAGCCGACACCGGCAGAGATCGGCGTCTCACTCTGAATTTCTGCAAAAGTGTGGATCAGATTGATCATACAGGAAAGCAGGCCGTGCTGTGAAAGGGACAAAGAGTTGGAGCCAAGATCGATCCCTGAAGAACACCCACGCTGACACTGTTGGAAGACGGATATCTTGCGACCAGAGAGGAAGTCAGATATCAAGAGCAACGATACGAGCCTCACCATATAATTGGATAAGTTTACTTCACAGTTGCGTGACGTAAGCAAGGAGGTCCCTCGTGGAACCCTGGTGCCGGAAGCGATACTGCTAATCAAACCGTTTAAGGTACTCCAAAAGCTCCCTATTTATTCACCTCTCCATCACCTTACTTATAACAGAAAGCAGAGATATAGGCCTGTTGTTGTAGGGGTCGGTCTAGATCCTTTTTGGAAATGGGCTGGATACAAGCAAATTTGCAGTTTTCTGATTCGTAAGATATCTGAAAGAGATGCTAAAGAACTGGAATTGCTCATCTCTTCAGCGCAACCTGATCTCAATTCATAGTCCCTTGGCTAGAAACGACATCCTGATTAGGATCGAATCAGGCACGATATCAACCCCCCCTCCACCGGATATCCCCGAAAGCAAAGATGGCTGCCTGGTTTAGCATCCTGCTATATCTTGACCTAGGGAATTCAGGCTGTATACTGGGATCTGGATCCCCATTCACTCTCTTATGCTGAATCTTTTGGTCAAGCCGTTTGAATTGACCAATCATAGTCGAGCTGTCCGGTATCGATTCTGAGCCAAAATTCCACAGCCCAATGAAACTGGGAAATTTTGCGATAATATTGTCACTGCAAAGTTTTCATATTAAGGCTGCCCCGCGGGTTTGATGAGCAAAATTTCGATTTCGTAGTATGATTCCAAAATTCCAGGATAGCGTTACATCAAAGATAACTCCTGGTCATAAGCATCATATTTTATATTGAGAGTATTAAACGATTTCCAAAACCTTATTATTCAAACTCTTGCATCTACTTATGAGAGATTTTACACTTTTCATGGTGTTTTGATCGGTTCAGTCAAGAAGTGAAATACCTCCTTCTGTTCTACAGCATTCCCCAGGAAACTTACTGCATATACAAAATCCTTCCCTTTTGAAGCCAAATCAAATCGAAAAACTGTGCCGTCGACCTCTGCACGATTCGGTAAAACAAATAAAAAATACAAGTAAAAACTGAAATTCCCCTATAAGTCAACATTGCCGTTACAATTCCTATGAAGTCTTACAGAATGTTTGTTTGTATTTCGTTGGATAAACTCTTGTCTGTTATTCTATTTACTCTTTATCGAGAACGCCTTGGAAACTGTTTGAACAAAGAAATATCTCGTTCGATAATTCAATATGAAAGAGCCACATTTATCTCCCCAATTATATTTGTTATCGTTTGTAACGGCATCGATAGCACTTCCACACAAGTCCGTCGGTTACAAAAATGCTTTCTGTAAACATACGCTGTATCCCTTAGAAAAATAGACGATTTGAAAGGTTTCTGTCTGAAGCACGATCAAAATAACTGATTAAGCTCGCGAAGATAGATTATTTCGGTAATAAGGCTATTAACCTCAGAAAATATGAAAGTTTCGCTAGAGTCAGAAGTTACAGGCGCTCTATTTCAAATATCTCTTAAAATTCAGCGCGTGGATCTAAATCCTAGGAAATAGCACCAAATCAATGTAATGTAAGGAACAAGTATCAGAAGAATTTAAAATGGTTGTCATGATTTATTTGAAAAGTTGAATTGAAACATTTCCGTCTCTGTAACCATGACCAACAAAGGACAATCGTGGGCATGTCCGCAATGAAGGAAATGTAACAGAAATAGAAGGATTGTTAACCCGAGCGACGAGTGTGCATCGAGAACACCGAAGTAAACACATATGCTTATCACATCGCGATACTGGTGTAACCTGAAGGAAAACAAGGATGGAAAGGAAAATAAAACTTAAAGCCACAACAAGGGCCAGCAAGCATATTTGAAGAGCAAAAATGCAAAAACCGATATATCCACTTTGGACGATTTTTGAGTTAGGCATCGAATTCGGTTAATTTTAATATGCTCTATCCGTTTTTAAAGGCAGTTATGAGCAAAAGCCGCTAAATCCTCATGAAAAATGGAATATCAAAAAGTTTTAAATTCGACGGGGATTTTTCTCTAGAGGTTTTTGCTGTTTTTCTCAGAACTACGAAAAATGGATTTATCGGTTTTTGCATTTTTGCTGTTGATTTATTGCTTCGGTCAGAAGAAGACCTCGTGCTTACGAGACGCCAACTACTAGCGTCGCCACGGAGGCCATCTATAGCTGACAGCAGTGGCACTACTAAAAGTACTTGTCTTTGTATTTATTCATGAATTGTAAGTACCACGACAGTAGAAGAACAGGTTGCTAATATAGTTAGTTATCTGGATTTTAAAAAAAATGATATATGTAGCTCCAACCTCTGCTCATTTTTTTACTTATTTGCTGAACACTACAAAAATCAAATTCCAGTTAACAATTGGAGAGATTTATAATATGCTCAGTTTGAGTTTAAGAGAACAGACCTACTGTTTGTAGTAGTGTTTACAGAGAAAATAAAAAATGTAAAACCATTGCACTGGTGGAAATCACAGTTGAACAGCATAGAGGAGCATGGTCAACAACCGCCTATCTTCTACCAGTTGTTCGGAGTAGTGGCTCCCTCTGCATCTCTAGAAAGAATTTTACTACACATGGTCTGGCCCAACATCTAATCTGAACTTCTAAATAGGATTGAAAGTAAGAAGGTGGCGAAATTTGTGTTTTACTTTCCACGCCTACTGGCTTTGGATGTTTTATGACTTGTACATCATGAGAAACTATGTCACTCATTTCCGTCGTTCTACAACTTGAGGCCGCTCAGATTACGATTAAATTTTTACACAATGTTACTACTATGCCAAGGCCGCAAATCGTTGTAGGTTTTGGAAATCAGTCTTGTGGTGGCGGAGAAAAAGGCCAAAAACTAAACAAAATCTTTTTTGAAGTTTCTTTATACGGCTCCAACCCCTGTAATTCTACGCACATGTTTCACTTATCATACATTTACCCTTAAAACTTAGAAATATCTTCAGCAGTCGAGTGTTGATACGTGCGACGTGATCCCCCGATGGACAAGCGTCGTCGTTGGTGGTCGTACGTCACAATCAGCAGTCTCCTACGGACCGCACTGCTGCATGGTGAAAGCCAATATCGTCATTCACGTGGGATTGGTCATCGCAGCAACTCCTGACAGAGGGAAGAGGAATGTCTGTTAGTTTTTTGTTACACATGTGTTTTCATAGAAGGGCTTTATACCAAACATAATTCTTTACGATCTGATGACAGCGTTGCTTGGAAAGCACAGAGTCAACTTACGACGCCATTTTTTAAATATCGTAACACATAGTTGTTGATTGACTTTTTTATTCATTCATATTTTTCTATAATAACATAGTTTACAATAATAAAACCGTGCATTTGAATAACTATTTTTCTTTTATGTAACTGGTTTGATTACCAATACTCTAAGTCTAAGTAATCCATCCACTTTCATGAAAAAAGTCGAGTTTGATTTAAATACTGATTTAAAAAAATCATTTGATAAGAATCATTGATTTAAGTCAATCCAACCTGATGGCATGTTAGCAAAAATATTGAACGTCACGTGAACAGATAGAAATAACGATATCGGCAGTCTCTACCGCCTAAATAGCTACGTTTTTATTTTGAGATACATTTTTGTTAAATACCCTGGTAAAGGAACGTCACTGCGACAACCTGCGTTTTTGTTTAACCCGAGTCGGTCATCCCTCATCACAACCGCTATTTGATTTATGCCATAGAGAGAGAGAACTTCTCGGAAAAAAGGATCAGAATGGCCGGCGATCTGCGTTGAAGTGGACCATACAACGCGGAGTGGCAAAGCCGTCCAGGGTCTCTTCTCTTAAGCCAGAGGGTGTGGAATATGAATTATATTATGCCTAAAATATGGTGTTTTTAGGTGGCATCTTGATATACTGCTTGCAACATCCTCGAGTAGGTTATTTAGAGGAGGATGGGCACACCTTATTTGTGATTTAAGATTAGTATCACATTTTTTTAAAGACTATGCTTAGTGTTAGATGGCAAACGTGGGGGCACTTCTTTAGGGTAGGAATATGATCAATTTTGATTTGTATTTTTTCGTTTCTCTCGATTTGATTGGGGATAGGGTGTTTTCTTCATTTGTTTTTTAGCAGCATATTGTGTATTTTTGTCTCTGTTTATGCTCATACGTAGTCTTGTATCCAGCTTATTTTATCTTCAAGCTTTACCTACCTTGTTAATATGACTGATCTTGTTAATCTCTTCAAGCGTATTATAATGAGTTGCCATTTGTTTGTGTGTTTTCCAAGGCTATAAGTTCAATGGTTGAGTAGCCAGCTGGCTAAACTTCGCCCTTCGGTGTTGATGAGTCAATAAAGGCATTATTATGTTTACGACATGTCCAAAGGACAACAATACACAATAAATATTAGTAACTTCCAAAACTTCATATATGGTAATCCTTTACGAACTGATAACAGCGTTGCGTCGAAAGTACAGAGTCAACCTTCTTGAAACCATTTCAGTCTTGCGGCTTCCTGTATATGTTCTTTATTAGCATTGTTCTTTATTCATTGGTACAAATTTGTATATGTGGCAGAGAAAATGTAATACAAAACAATCAAAATCAATAACAATTATAACAACACATATGGATTAATTAATAACTATTGATACCATCTTGTGTACTCAAGTGCAAGTTTGTACATCCCAAGTACTCAGCTAAATTGTAAAATAAATTATTTAACATTAATTTCTTAACTTCTTTTTTAAATGAAATATAATTACTAATCTGTTGAATTTTAACTGGTAATTTGTTGAATAGTATGACGCAGTTGTAATATGTGGACTTTTTGAAATAGATGATATTATGTTTTTGAACTATTATTATATAATTTTGATTTCTTGTGTTGTACTCGTGATAAACACTAATATTTGGAAAGAACCTATTACACTTCTTAACATAAGTTACGATACGCATTTCTGAATGTAAGAGCAATACACATTAAGCATTTCCCTTTACTTAAAAAAGTATCTGCAGAGGTTAAGTTGCTTCATTCCAAAAATTAATCAGATGGTTCCTTTTTGGGTCACAAATACTCTCTCAATTTCACTTGAATTCCCCCATACCATAATGTTGTAAGATATGTGACTATAGGCAAGTGCATAATATACATATATTCACTAGAGCCTTCTCGTTTAGAAAACCTTTTCCTTGCAGTATAGCAAAACATGGTTTACCTCGTTCCTGAAACTTTAGTGTGCTATCAAAGTAATTATGCGCCGAGTAATTTACAAAGTAAGGTATATGTATATTAATTATGCGATGGATGTTTAAATAGATTACAATAGTCTTACTTGAATTCAGGACTAGCCGATTTCTTTGGCACCAGGTTGAAACTTATCCAATATTCGTCGAGTTTTGGTGGCCCTTTTCGCCCACCTATTCTGATATTTTTACCCACCAATGTGCTTTTGCTTCGGATCGGACCCTTGCTGGAAGAGGTGGGCCCAACATCCAAATTCTCAAATACCTACACGTGGGAGGCGTTCGACCACATCCTTTTTGTATGTAAATTAAAAACGGACCCCCAAGTCAAAAACGACATCTTAAATATCGTTATTGAAATGGCTGCTTAAGTTTTAAATTTTATTCTCTGGCAAACCTCAAGGGCCGTGTTTGTCTGATGGCTATTGATATTTTATTGTTTGGTATTATGGTCACAGGTGTGTAGGGTAATATTTGGAGTTGAATAAGATTCATTCTACCTGTGACAAAAGATGTTTTGGTAAAAAAAATGGAGTCAAGTAGACGGTAAAATTCCAAATTGTTGAACTACTTTCCACGCCTACTGGCGAGAAGATATTGTAATCGCGAAAAATTTCGAAAATGACTTCAATTTTTTATGTTATATGACATCGGTTGAGGATGAGCAGTAATAACGTATTTAAAGAGACTGGATATCCTTCAAAAACTTTCATCAAGATTACCTTCAAAACGTTATCCCTCAGACAGCCTGTTTCAGGAGACCATGCTTTTAGATATTAGACCACTATTTGTTCATAACATCATATTTTTTTTAAAATATAAATGCTGCTAGAGTAAGATTGTTCATAAGTATCACATTTTCAAGAAAGGTTCCATAATATCATACACAAGCCAGAAAAGATCTTCATTCAACGCAACGTTCCTGGCGATATCTCTGCCCAAAATGGTAGGTACAATTGCTTAGCTCTGGAACTTAGAATAAAAAATTCCCAATTTTTAAAAGTAGATTGTCGAAATGGATCTTTTTTATCCCTAGATGTCATCTGCACGACTTTGTGAAAGGACAACGGGTATTTTTATACTCAGGATGTTTACCTACTGTGACGGTCAAGATCCACACTTTTATTTATTTTTTTTTAATTTTTCGATGACTTTATTCTTGAGATTTACCAGCGTTTTTTAACCATTTTATAATCTATGCTGCTAGTCAAATCTACTTCGCACTTTACTAGTTTAATTTTTGATTTTTAATTTGCTGTTGGGTATTGCGCAGAAATTCTGTGCAGCGCCTTTAATTGTCAAATTTTAAATGTGTCTCTAGGACTGCAAAACTTTTTTTTAGTATGTGTCTGTGCATGGTTGTATTGCTGAATTATGTAGTGGAATTAAGTTTGTGAAATTTAGTTTATCTCAATGTTTCTCTGATAAAAGTAGGTCGTGCTAGTATAAATGGCAGAAAAAACAGCAACACCCTGCACAAGTTATACTTTCGGGGTTTTCTGTTTATTTGCGTATTCATGTTAAGTTTGTGCGTAGTATACATTGTTTTTGATCTAAATTATGATATTACTTTATATTGTATTGTAAAAAATAAATAATTATTATTATGCCCTCATTTCCGTCGGTCTATCTGACCACTAATCTCTCGAAGGGCAAAAAACGAAAATAAAAGAATTCTCTCAAACCTTGTTTTTTGCCGTTTCAAAAGCCTCTTTTTTGCGGCAGTATATTAATACGCTTACAACCCTATTTGTACATATTCCACACATCATAGATTTCCCCGTACATTTGCCCTTACTTACATGACAGAGAAGTATTTCCGTGAACTCTTGCTATCTAAGCTCGCGATATATTTTTTAACACACTCAATTTGTGGTTTTCATGTCGATAATTCCGCACATTTATCAGTGAAACCGCATATACTTGAAATTCTTCTTTAATGTAGTAAACGTTTCGGTCACAACATTCTTCAGTACATGACATTTTTGATAATGTGGTTTCATTCACCAGACAAACATGCCGGATTAAAATACGTTTTATCCATTCAACAGATGGGTGAAGGTTGCTTCTAATTCGGATCTTAGACTATAACAAATATTTCAGTGCCATATTGATTATATATATATATATATATATATATATATATATATATATATATATATATATATATATATATATATATATTATACCACAGTCTGCCAATAGTTCCAATAAAGCCTGTTTGTGTATTTAGAATAAAATTAACCGACCTTTCGGCCTAAATATTTCCAAATTGCTATAGCTTATTTTTAACAGATGGCTCATTTTATTATGTATTTGGGAATATTTGTTTTCAGAGTGCACTGAAGACTGAGAATTTGTGAAACAATAACAAGAAAAATGATGTTTATATTAGATTCGAAGATGGGTTATTATAGACGGTCTTTCAAATTTGGCTGAGGGCCAGCACAAAACATGAAATATACTTCCGGTGTTTGGGTTTTGCAGCAATTACATGAAACTACTTTGATGCTTTCATGGCAATTTAACTCATAAGTGTCGCAAAAGTTTTAAACTTAAAAATAGCGGCGATAATTTTTAGATTGCTAGTTTATTTTGTTTGTAGCAATGTGATCTTTGTGTTCTTATTCAAGAACACACAATGTTAATTTATTTAATTTATTTATTTAATTTGGGTATTTTATACTAATGTAATGTCTTTATTCTTTACAGGTAAGGATAATAAACACGCCTTGTGTATCATCTTATGTAGTAAGTATGATCACTGAATTGATCTAGATGTAATGCTTGATTTCTGAAATTTAAATTCAGGCCTTTTTTAATCGGTGTTATAAAGTCAAAAGGGAAAATGCTCCCAACTCTTCACTCACCTCTTGACAATTTGTCAAGCTCTCTCAACGAGTGCATACGAAATATGGCCTCCAGATGAATAATTCAAAGCATTAAAATATCTGCTTTCCACATCGACTTCGCACGTCAAACATTCTGAATTCGTTCGATATCGTCCTGTTTATAGTGCAGGTGATTTAAGGCGTCCCGGTACCGAGTTCCTTTCTTCTGTTTCCTCCAATAAGAAAAAGAGAAGTGACAAGGTTCAAAGACCGGAACTAGGGGACACCACCCATTACATGTTCGGTCCTTGACCAGTACCATAGACCGTATAGATGTCATAGAAATTTACAACGCTCTGTGTCTTGGAACGGGCCCGTGTTAGATACTTTTGGTGGTATTTTTTTATTTTTTTGTTATACATGTACTTGTGTCCTACATAATCCTTTATGAACTGATATACAGCATTGCGTTGGAAGCACAGAGTCGACCTGCCTGACTCCATTTTTTTAAGTATACTCTAAAAAAAGACCGACACGCTAGTGAGAACTCTAGCTTAAATATGTGGTTTGGTTTAACGGCCAGAAAACGTGGCGAATAAAAATTGAAACGATATCAAGGAAATTTATCTTCTGTGGCTTTATATTTTCTACGCCATTCCGAACAAAATGTGGCACTGGAGACCTGACTATTACCATCTCTTCGATACAACTAAGAACTCGACACGTGCTTTGCAGCAAGCAAGCAACATCTTGAATTATTTAAAGACAGTTGATTTCCTCTATCCGAGTGAGTTTTATTGGGCTGAAACGATAGACGAGTTGGTAAACATAAAACGGGCACATGCACACTGCACGCACGCATGTCATAAGTTTTATAACGGCGCGATGCGACAGTGATGTCAGGACTTCGAAGTAGGTCGAGATATTGGCGACAGGGATGAATGATGACTAATTTATATAGAGGAGATGTTTATAATAAAAGAATTGAAGTAAAATTGGAAAGAATCCCACATGAAACATGGAACATTTTTCAACATTTGTCTAAAAATGCAGTATGTCTAAATGACAGACAGCAATAGGTGGTTCTTTAGATGTTTTCAAATTTACATAATGTTCCTTCAGGGGGTACAACAAGGTTCAGCTCTAGGGCCCCTCTGGTTCTTAATATATACAATTATACATTCGATTTCGTCTTCAAAACTGAGGCTAAAAATAATCTTGGTTTCGAAAGTATTAATTACTATTCTGCTATTATTAACATAAATATCAATCCTCAAAAATCAATTGTCCTTTTTGCAAGAGAAAAAGCAAATACGTCTAAATGAAGCCTGGATCTAAAAATAGGCAGGCAGCACAGGGTTAGAATTCAATAACGTATGCAAAGATTTGGGTCCAGTCAGAGACGTTTTCGCACGCATGTTCACGGCGACATCAAAACATGCTATTTTAGGCTGAAACTTATATACCAACATACCCTCCTCAGTTTTAAAACAAAAAAGCGATCAAGTAGATCATTATTTTCAAAGTTTCATATGGAATCAGAACATAGTAGCTATGCTTAGATCAAATGTTCGCTTACAGACTATCGAAAATTCAAAATTCTTGTTGCCGGTTGACAAATAATCTACGAGGAAATCTGATCATGTGGCCCAGTCAAAGATTTAGGATGACTCAAGATTAGTAACCTGTTCAAATATTTATCTTTGTCATTTGTAAAATTTATTATACCTAACTACTCATCCACCACATTTATTGAGCAAGCTAGCATTTTAGAACAAGCATTCATGATTGAAATTTAATCTATTCGAGCACATTGTCCATACCAAGACAACACACAGCCCTGTTTTAAAGCTCTTACTCATCTAACGCCGATCAATATTATAATGCATCAGATATCAATATTAGGGATACAGCAAATTATCATACATTTAAGTCACTATGAAAAAAATATATTTTCAACCACAGTAACACACATTTTGGTAGCACTCAATCTTTCTTGAATCTACTTTATATGCACAGTAACCCTAATTTTTAGAAGCACTTAATACTTTATTTATTCTATCACGTATGAAGTGATAGGCATTAGGTATATAGTTTATAGTATTATACAGGGTGTCCCGAAAAAAGTGTGCAATATTGTACCAGCGGTTTCTAGAGCTTAAAATAGGAAGAAAAGTTTATATAAATATAGGTCGACAAACGTCGCCTAAGGGCGCTACGGTCTTTTAAAGGGGCTCCCCTGAAGACGGTTTTTCCTTAATCTTTCCGAAACGTGTTGAGATAAAGACATAAAATTTGGCATTCTAGCCTAGTTTTTTATGCTGGATTTAATAATATTAACAATTTTAGACATTTTTGTTTGGAAGCGTATGTAACAGGGACGGACTCAGGTTATTTTTGTGTGATTCTATTTTTGAAATTCCATTTTGGAATTTGTAAATTTAGGGTTTTCTACTTATTGAATATCGATAAATTGTGCCATTTTTGAATAAAATCAAACTAAAAAATTTATCACATGATAGGAAATGTACTGCGAATTTGAATGAATTGTTGAATAATTAGCCATGGCAACGAAAAAACTAATTTAATAATTGGTAAATATTACATAAATACAAATTTCTATAGACTCATTTATATTGTTCCCCTCCACGGAAATATTTAGTAAAAGACGAAAGATTTATTGGCTTTGAAGGGAAACCAGAGTTCTATTGCATCATAACTCATAACTAGGCAAATGGAAAAGAAATAAATGTCTGGAAAATTGACATTCAACCAATTTCGAACATTGCGTCCAAAATGTACAGGGGCGCCATCATGTTGAAAACACATATTCTCTTGAAACTGCTGGCGCACATCCAATGGTATTATATCCTTGAGCTCATTCTGAAGAAAGTTCAGATACACCTCTGAATTAAGACGATTGGGAAGTACAATAGGCCCAATTACTTGATCCCCAATTACTCCTGCCCATAAGTTCAATGAAAATCTATGTTGGAAACTTGTACGGCGAACAACTTTTGGATTTTCATCTGACCAGTGATGCATGTTATGGAAATTAAAAGCACCATTCCTAGTAAATATTGACTCATCCGACCATAATATTCTAGGAATAGTGTTTTCATTTGCTAATATCCACTGGCAAAACTCGATTCGTGGTAAAAAATCTGCCTCCGCTACATGCTGCACCCGTTTAAAACGATAAGGATGTAATCCTTGCATTCTTGTCATTCTTCCTATCTAAAATTATTAATTTTAGAATAACTATCAAATAGGTATTTACAACTTTTTTTGCTATTGATCGAGGTATATCCATAATTTCTGAAACATTTCGTATGCTTATTTGCGGATTATTTTCAAACATATTTAAAGCAATATCCATACGATGATTTCCCAGTGGCCTTCCTGAGCCCTGCATGCGCTGAAAACTTTCATGGTTTGACAAATTCCGGTGAATATCAGTAAACATTCGACGTCCAGGTACTATGTGATTGGGAAATCTTCTTTGATATTCTCTTACGGCTGCCAATGAACTGCCATTACAAAACCCGTACACAAAATGCATGTCAGTCAGTTCTCTGTCTGTAAATCTTGGCATTTTAAATCGAGTTGATAAAAATTTTGATTATAATCTAGTAATTTTACACTGCTAACAATGTCAGCTTAACGTCAAAATAAGTCATAACAAATCGGCTAACTATGTATAATCAACAATTCATTTAAATTCGCAGTACATTTCCTATCATGTGACAAATTTTTTAGTTTGATTTTATTCAAAAATGGCACAATTTTCAGTAAGAGTACCTTTTTTATGTAGAAAACCCTAAATTTTCAAATTCTAAAATTGAATTTGAAAAATAGAATCACACAAAAATTTTGGGGCTAAGATAACCTGAGTCCGTCCCTGTTACATTCGCTTCCAAACAAAACTGTCTAAAATTGTTAATACTTTTAAATCCAGCATAAAAAACTAGCCTAGAATACCAAATTTGATGTCTTTATCTCAACACGTTTCGGAAGTATTAAGGAAAAACCAACTTCAGGGGAGCCCCTTTAGAAGACCATAGCGCCCTTAGGGGACGTTTGTCGACCTATGTTTATATAAACTTTTCTTACTATTTTAAGCTCTAGAAACCGCTGGTTGAATATTGCACACTTTGTCGGGACACCCTGTATACATATACATATTTTAGACTTTTTCTAGATTTGAAAATATTGCTGTAGTAGGTTGGCCAATTGAATAATTCTTTAATATTATATTGTAATTTTAGTGATGCATTAAAGACGTATTACGATTACTATATATTTCTCGCCTTTCTGAACAAAAGTTTTTAACGAACCAAAACATTCCTATCATTAATAGTTGCTTTGAAAGAGGTTATTTCTCTGAATCGTGGAAGCGAGCAATTGTGGTACCAGTTCCAAAAAAATCTAATCCAGGTGAGTTTGCTAATCTAAGACCGATTAGCCTATTGCCATTTTTGTCGAAGGTAGTTGAAAAGGCAGCTCACATACAACCAGTTCTTTATGCATATCATCTCATCTAATCAATCTGCTTTCAGGAAATCTTTCATTACTACTACTTCCCTCTTAAACTTCGTTGATAATATTATTAAAGCAGTTGATAAAAAAATGGGCGTAGCAGTGATGTCAATCGATTACTCCAAGGCATTTGACAAAATAAATCATTTGTTGTTAATAGCGAAGCTGAAGTATTATGGCATAGACCCAATTGCATTGATCTTTTTTTGAAATTATATATGAAATCAATCGCAGTGTGTATCAATTGATAACAATAAATCTAGTTTTCTAGAAATCTCGTCTGGAGTACATTAGGGGTCTGTTTTGGGTCCCTTGTTGTTTCTGATATACAGGGTGGCGCATCGAAAACGAAACAGACGCATTTACTGGCAGCTCAGTTTTTTTTGGAAAAACGCTCAGATCCGTCGATATTGTTTTCGAAGGGCAAAAAATCACGTTAGCACGTGCAGCCCCCAAAGCGTGGGTGACAACATCCCCAAAATCTTAAATGGAACGGGGGTCGAGTGTTACCTTATTTTAATGGTCTTTCAATTCCCTTTATAATGATATAAAATTAATGTACTTCAGTTCAGTAGTTTTGAAGATTTATTGATTTAAAGCTTAAATAAAACTAATACATCATCATTAGTGGAGATCAATACATTTGGCAGCAAAGTAATTTAAAAATGAAGAATGAACTGACCCGTTAGCCAAGTAAATGTTGAAAATGGCCACCATGACTCTCCATGCAATAATAAAGATTTGGCTCAAAACGTTGCCGCACATTTTGCAATATTTGAGGAGTAATTTGAAGGCACTCATTCACAATTCTTTGTCGCAGGTCTTCTAATGATGTTAGCTGAGTAGCATAGATTTTGCTTTTTAAATGACCCCACATAAATAAATCCAAAGGTGATAAATCTGGCGATCTTGGGGGCCATTCAATGGCATCTCTTCTACCAATCCATCGATCTGGAAACGTCTGATCTAAATATTGTCGAACACGTAATGCGTAATGTGGTAGGGCACCATCCTGTTGGAACACCAACCTATTCGCAATGTACCGCCGGTCATTCTGATTTTCAATTATGGCTATTAATGCAGGATCTGTGGCGACTTCAAGTAATTCCAAATACATTTCACCGGTCAAATTTCCAGGTAAGAAAAAAGGACCAACTAAATGATCATCAAAAATACCAGCCCAAACATTTAATTTTTGTGGCTGCTGTGTATGAACCTCATGATAAATTCTGGGATTAGAATCGGACCAATATAGGCAGTTATGACGATTTACTACACCATTTAAGAAAAAGGGACATTCGTCGGAAAAGCAAGTTTGAATAGAAAATGTTCATCGTTATAGTTCGTTCACTCATATCTTCACAAAATTGTAATCGCCGATCAAAATCGTCTTCATTAACTTCTTGTACCAGGTGAATTTTATACGGATGAAAACTATGGGTCTTTAGAATCCGTTGGACAGTACGTCGACTAACACCACACACAGTCTCCAATTTGCGCGTACTTAACGTAGGATCTACATAAACTTGCCCTAAAACCCCCACTTCGATTGCTTCGTTCCTTATGGGATTTTCAATGTTGCGTTGCGTTGCGACTGACCCAGTTTCCCGCAATTTAGCTACAAGTTCTAGAACATATTTTCGCTGCACGTTACTGTTCTCATGTCGCTCATTACATATTTATGCTGTTGTATTAGCGCACTGATTATTTCCGAAAAATATTTCGATAATTTCAACTCTTTCTGCTGTGGAATATACCATGGTCCATTTATGTAATAAAGCGTTACAAGTTATTTTAGCAACAAAGTTTGGTCAAATCAACCGCAAACTATGTACTAAATTCCTATTTAAAATAAGTACGAGATATTTCCTTATCTTTCTTCAAGAAATAACTTTTTTGCCACAAAAAAACGCTCCAATAGCTATTTTCAACAACAAAATGATAAACAACCCTTGGGCGTAGTGAAGAAAAGCATTTACTTATTAAGTAAATTCTTTTGCCACAAAAAAACGCTCCAATAGCTATTTTCAACAACAAAATGATAAACAAACCTTGGGCGTAGTGGAGAAAAGCATTTACTTATTAAGTAAATTCTTTTAGTCATATTTCATCTGAAAGTAGTACAAACTAATCTGATGTACCTATTAAAGTCTACTTTAAGCTTTAGATCAATAAATCTTCAAAACTACTGAACTGAAGCTCATGTATTTTACATCAATATAAAGGGAATCGAAAGACCTTTAAAATAAGGTATCACTCGACACCCCCCTTTCAATTTAAGATTTTAGGGTTGGTGTCACCCCCGCCCAGGGGGCTGCACGTGTTAACGTGATTTTTTGCCAAAATTGTGTCTCCCTCGAAAACAAAATCGACGGGGCTGAGCGTTTTTCCAAAAAAAAACTGAGCGTCTGTTTCGTTTTCGATGCGCCACACTGTATATTGCCGATCTGCCTAAGGCTGTGAGTTTCTGTGAACTCCAGTCTTTTGCGGACGATACTCAACTGGTCCACTATTAAGTGTAAGAGTAGCATGTTGCTAAACTTTGCCACCATATGCAACTCTTGTTTCTCTGTATGAAATTGTACGGTTTAAATAAAGACGATTATTATTATTAGTTTCTTAGAAATAGGTAGATGAAGTTTGATGAATTTGCAAAAATGTGCTGATTGTAGTCCTCAGACCAAATTGTCGGTATACTGAAAGAAATATTTCATTCTGACATCTTATAGGAAGGTGTTAGGAGCATGATTCATACAAGGCCAATTTGGAGGCAAGTTGTGTTGTCTTATTTTAATCGACCTTGTATCCTGTACAGAGGACAGATGCTCAGCTTTAGCTCGTTGTCCTGCCTGAGACCTATGCTCATGAGTTGCCAAAAAGCACGAAACATCTATCCATGCTTGACAGTCTGTGATCAGATTGACGAAAGCTATGTTACTATTTTGTTTATTACAGTATCCACGGTTTCTTTTGCAGGCCATGATGAGTTAAAGTTGTCCTTTGAATATTTTAATTCACATTTATTTTGGTTTATATCCATGGTAGGAAATATTGTGATTGCAAATATTTTCGAATACCAAGCGTCAATTTTCTACGCATTTGTTGGGTTCATCATGAAAATAAATTAGCGCATATCTTCAGTACTGTGGAAATCTACTTGACTCCGTTTCTATGGAACACAAACCATGAAAACCACAATTGCAACACCGATTCATCACCCAGCCGCTTAGGTTACTGGATCTAACAAAGAGCAGCTAAATAATACCTATTGTCAGCCGTACTAAGAAGACAGATGAACATCTAGGCGTACATCATGTGTTGCGCATCTTCCTTTTCTTCATCTTCTGCAGACAACAAGCCAGTTGCAAATAGAACACACCTTCGCGTTACTGCGATCGAACAGATGAACAAGGTGGAGTCCCTTTGTCTGGGATGCACAGTCCTACGCCTGCTCGTTTGTCTGTATGTGTCTGGCATTTTTACCAAAATTCTTAATGTTCTTCGCGTCGAGTCGAGTTTCTGTTTCTATAGAAAATATAAATGATACTGTTCGCAGTAACGAAAATACCATTTTTACTTTTTAAATTCTAATTTATTACAATTGCACCAACAACAGTCCGTTATTCTCCACCTATAGGGTAACAGACCGTCAGATACAGCGAATGAGCTTCAAGTTCCAATCAACAAATTTTAGCAACCAATAGCTATGAAATATTGAAAACAAAATACTGTCAAAGTATGAGATGACAACTTGTCATTGAAACATCACCAGCTTATTGAATATTAAGAAATTACATATAATTCAGTCAAAATTTAAAGAAATGTTGGATTTTTGAATAAAATTCATGTTTTAATTACTATTATTGATTTTTTATTCATGTTTATATTATTTTCTTCAATTGATATGCGATACTGGGTGTTTTTTCCTATAAACCTCTTGCAGATAGCCATTAAGCACCTACTTGATGACAAGCTCTACCAAAAGATATTGCTCGTTTCCAAACAGTCATTCATTTACTTGCCGTTCATCAGAACCATTATGACACCTTAGATTGATATTCCCACAAAACCATTCCGGTTTTTTAATATCCATACATCCATAAAGTTGAATATTTTTCGTTGTTTAGGAACTGAACAAGCATCCACACTATATTCACAGCGATTAAGAAATTACCAAATATATGCCCTAAAACTACCAGCAAACCTAAAACGTGCACAAAAACTACAAATTTGCCATGTTTTTCTTTTTTCACGAGTACACATTCTAGGTTATATTTATATTAGACATTATTTGAATACAGCTGATTATTGCATTTCAAGGAATGACACATGTGTGGGATGTGTCAACTCTTGGTACCAGTCACAAAACATATACTCTGAAGGTTTAATTCCATGCTATTCAATGACAACACGGTGACTTGTGTGGTTGTCAGCGGCCATTTTGTGAGGGTGCGACAGGGTTGCCAGATTGTGCATTAATATCCCGTTTCACCCTCCTGGTCCCAGTGGAGTAAGTTCCGCCAACTGTTGAAATATACTCTACTATGCTTTATAAGACTACTCGTGACATTTTCCCCAAAATCATTGCACAACACTTGAAAAAATGCAAATGAAAATTTAAAATTATTTCCATGACGCCGCAAAAAAGCGCCGTCGGTACCTTGGGTTATACATCTTGACTGTAGGGATGTTCGATACGATCCTATATTTAGAAGTATCAATACATTTCACGAGTATCGCCATCTTTCGATCCGGACTGTGTCAGAAAGAGTGACTGCCATTTGGCTGCGACATTACCCTGCCAAATCAGACATAACTTTCATAATTTTCAAAGGAATTGTACAAAATCTTCAAATTTGTGAAGTTAGCGAGTTTCACTTCATACGTTGTTACCAGACATGCCAAAATCATCAGTTGCTGCCGTGATATTCATCCCGACCACTGCATCCCCACGGCTAGGCGACCTGTATGTTAAATTTGTATTGATAGGGCAGCGGGTTATGCTATAAATCATATGTCACAGTGTTTTGCACTGATTGCAACGGTTAGATGATACGAAAAATATTTTCATAAATAGGAGATCTTTCCCATTCCGGATCGAACAATCTACCAAAGATGCTTATAATCATGATACCTAGTAAATTTTCACGAAAAAATTCAAAACCAGCAAATGTAAAAGATTCATTTCGCACCCTCCACCACCGGACGCGATCGTCGTTAGACTTGGCAACCCTGCGAGTCAAAAAGAAAAACATTACTAGTTTTTATGGTTTTTTTGGACTTAAAAGACATTATTTGTGAAACATTTTTCATAATTTTTTGTCTATGTCCTTAGTAATTGCATTATGCATCAGGGAGATGTACGGATTGACATGTCTTACATATTATCTGTGTTTTAGGATGGAGAGGACATAATGTTTTTATTGCTTTGAAGAAGTTCATTAGCCAATACATTAATAAATGATTTCTATTATACAAAGGAAGATGAGAAATTGGATGGAATGTATTTTATATTCTATTTTCTTGCAAAATACAGACAAATCCACACTATTCAACAGTTATGTAATGATAACTTTCAGTATATTGAAGTTGGTAAATTCGAGAGTGCCATGCATTAACAAACGTCCAAATCTGCTGCCAAATTTAACAGCTAGAAAATCGACCTATTATTTGCCACATTCCCATTCGCTGAAGGGGATAACGGATTGTTAAATGTAAACCTATAACATATATCAAAATACATGAAAGTTGTCCTGTTTTTTCTGTACAAAAGCATCATATTGGAATCAAAAAGTGGTCTTGTTTATAATACAGTCGAATTTTCACGATTTTATTCAATATTTCAATAGAAATCACTAATATTCAGAGACATTTGACAGCTTCTGTCAAATTGCATTTCGATAAGGTATTTTCCCATTGGTCCATAATATTAATGTTGGTGAAATCTCGGCCCTTACACTAATTTATAACAACACTTGTTACTAATTCCTGACAAATTTATAACCATATCGACTAGACTATCGCGTTCTACGCTGTCAACTACTCGACTGTCCCTTTGGTGGAGGCGCCTGGCTATTTATTTTAAAATTGGCGAATTCCAAAAGAATCCGCGCTTTATCGAAATTCTGTAGATGTCGATCCATGTATCTCAAATGCTGCTAACTCTGATTGCCGACCTAAGCGTGGATGTTTCCCGAAGCGTAGCGAATCTTCTGGTCGATGTATGGACAAGTGAATAATTGTCAATCTTTTACATCTATGACTAGTCCATCATTTGGCTATATCTATTTGCCAATAGGTTTTGCTCCTATGCGCTCTCCTCCACAATGCTGTTACTTTGTATACCCACCAAGCTTTTGCTTCATACAATTCTGTCAATATTTTTACCTATATAGAATACCTCTACTACTTATTATCACACTATCCGGCTATTTGAAATTGATTCTAATAACTTTCGATTTCTAGCTTCTAATATACAATTTCTCCTTTAAATAATCGGAATGAATGACTTGCTCCACTTTTTTAACTAATCCTGAACCACACAAAGTCTATAAATATAACAAACGAACGAGGTAAAAGGCCTCCTAAATCAAAAGCTCGATAAGTCGTATAGTTCGCCTAATGTTTTATAAACAATTGGGCATTAGAATTTTCCAAATACCATAATAAATCGTGCTTGGAACAAAGCATTCGTTTCCATTACTGAAAGGGAAACAATAACATTGTTATTATTTACTCTTAAGAGGGGCGATCAAATGATTTAGACGGCTGATTAAAATAGTTAAAAGTGCTATTTTTAACAATTAAAGAGAGATGACATCCGTTTTTTAGAGTAAGTCTGGTTCGTAGATCACGAATATGATGTAAGTTTTTCGCTAAGATTGAGGGCAGGTCCAAAAATATTATTCTACGTGGTGACACTTTAGCATCTTACTTCCCGCGCTCACGCCTTTTGACGAGGGAATTGCCTTTATCTTTTTACGTCGCAGATTTTGGATTAGATGTTTATGAAGGAAATGTCAACAGTAATGCCGCCTACAATGTATCATGAGTGATAAGTGCGCTGTCAAATGATAAAAATGTGCTTTTTCCATATAAAAATTAAACAATATTTTTTATTTTACAAAATTGCGATCTATAAAAGTTGTTAGTAATAGCATGAGCTGTTTACAGAAAAAAATAGATCGATTCTTTGAATTTCTACCCTAGGCTAGTGCCTTGTGCGCCTTCTTACTGACGAATATCTAAATCGAGCAGCATGTTTAAAGAAAGTCGTTGGGATAATTTTGAATGGAGTGTTTTGAAGCATACACAAAATGGCGTCAAGTAGGTTGACTGCACTTCCGACACAACGCCGTTATCAGTTCATAAAGGATATGTTCAGCACAAACAATATACCTCTGAGCAAAAAGTCAGACAGGTCCTTACATTTAATAATAATAATAACAATAATCGTATATAAATACGGTAGATAATAATCATTATCTACATATGGCGAGATTTAGTTCAAAGCTACTCTTACAGGTAACCTTACGAATAATGTAGTACACCGGCAGATTTTGCTTAAGATCTTTATACTACAAACTAACTTATCCTACTTGTTACCCAGTTATGATATGTGTATGTCGTGCAAATATTGTTTGAACACTACCCCAAATTTTCGTGCCAGTAATCATTTAAGATCTATGGGAAGTGAGTTGAAATTAGCGATTGATTGATACGTAAAGCTTCTATGAAAAAAATCAGTTCATAGACATACTTTCACTGTGGCGCGGCATAAACACGTAAAATACCATACAATAACAACAGAACATTCACCAAGGTCGGCGGCAGGCCGCTCCAAGCAGTAGCTGCGGCACTGTATGCGATAAGTCTGGTGGGAATATTTTCAGATTTTAAGGGCTAATGTACGGAGAGATCTATGATGTGTGAAATTATATCTATCTATCGGTTTGGAGCGTAGAAATGTACTAACAAAAAAAAATTGAGGTAAGCCCTCCCCATCTCCCTACAATTCCCATCCCCAAGTTTCTTTTACCAGGATCCTTTGAAACGTCAAAAAAAGAAGCTTCAGTGATTTTAGCCGTTTTCTCTGCCGCCACTGGACCGATTTTCATAAACTACAACGCTTTTGCGTCCTTGGCATAGTAGTAACATTGTGTAAACGTTTCATAGAAATCCGAGCGATACTTATCTAGTTATAGGCTTCTATAAGACGGACCGACACGACACATAGACAGATAGACGAAGGGAAATAAGTGACATGGTTTTTCGTGATGTACATGTCATATAACATCCAAAAAACATATTACGTCAGTTTCAAAATTTTTCCCCGCCGGTAGGCGTGGGAAGTAAAAATCCTCCCCTATGAAATTACGTTTTTAGACTTCGGCATTAAACGACTTCATGTTTGAACGCTCCTCTTAAGTCAACGCTGCTACGACTAACAGTACCCGGTAATAATGAATGAAAAGAACATTGTTGCGTACATGTAAGTAACATTATGCTGACTTACTACCGCTAACGATAGAAAGCGAAAACTGTAATTTTGCGCTGTAATACCCATAATCTATGTCGGTGGTTTACTGAGATTCTGTGGGAACATCCTTACAATGCCAAGGATCACATTCCGGTAGAACTGTGACTGTATAAGTGAAAGCAATGATTGCGGATTTTTTATAATCTTTATATAGATATTCTTCAAGGATATCCTTGTTACATTTTTAGGAGCTAATTAAAAAAATTGTCAAGAAACCATTTTCAAAATGCTTTATTTAATAAGCATATTAATTGTTGGCCGTCCAAAATGCGTCTCAGTGCATAGAATCATACTAGAATGGAACGGAAGAGACCCCTAGAACTTGCTTAATATTTCGTCATGTTCTATCTTATTTAAATTTCCATACAGATAAACCTGATATAGGCATGTAGAACAAAAAAGATTAGCATCTAGTGTGCCTTGGCATGCGACCTGTCGTACTTAATGCCTACGTCCTTTTAAAAATACCCCTCTATTAAATAATATATGCTATAGATCAGTCACATGAGGAATATTAGGTAGTCGTAATAGTAATATTAGATAATTTTATATTGCTCTTACCTAAAATAATATTAAGCATTACTGTTTAAATTGGATAAACATTCATACACGTTACTGTCTACAAAATCGATTATTCCGAGAAATCTCTTACAGTTTCTTTTGAGGTTTTCAATATTCGTTACATATTTATCATCTGAACAAATTGCATTGCTTTCTATGTAAATTGGGTGCTTAGATTATTATTTCGATGTCAATTTGATGGTAGAAGCAGCAAAAGGTCTCAGTTGGCTATACTGTAGTTTAAATTAGGCTCCACAATTCACGTTTTTTCTTTGTTGAAGGATATCAGCACTCCAAAATACCAAAATGTGTCAAGTTTCGTTTGCCGGTAAGAACAGGGGACGAAAATGGAATTACAAATGGATTTTTCCTTTCCTCCTGTATATGTTTAATAAACAATCTAATTTTCCTGGTCTGTATAACAAAAAATACGCCTCCAATAAACAATGTGATCTATCAGGACAGTGCTGCGTTCACCTATTGTCATCGTAGGCGAGCAATGTATGCAGAGATATTCAAAAACTCAGCTAGATATGTGGTTGTTGGTTGTACGTACACATTTATTCCGTAATAATTCTTGCTTAGTTCAGTCAGTATGCCAGAAGTCGCTAAAAATAATTACGAAGTTTCAAGTAGTCTAAAATTTTTCTTATTCTAGTCTATTCTCCTAACGCGACTGCTATGAGGTGCTTAAATAAACTTTGTTGATTCATGTTTGAACTGTCTAACGTTAGTAGAATTGAGAAAAGCATCCTCAGGTAGATTGTTCCACAATCTTGACACCGATGGAACAAAGAAGAGGTCGTATCGGCCAGTTTTGGAAGTTCGACAGGGTTAGGATGAGAGGCCGAAGTCAGGCAGATCTGCTTGGTAGGCATATCGCATGACGGCATCATGTAGGAGATCTCTTAAGGGCAATGCGCGTTGACATGTCGGTAGAAGAGAGCTAGATCGTTGACGGCCGGTCGGTGCAAAAGGGTCTCGAGACTGTCCGTTAGAGAAGAGTCAAAGATCAGTCGAATAGGCCTCATCTGAACACTATCGAGCATGGATAATGTAATCGGGGTATCCCAAACATGTGAGCAGTACTCGAGGCTAGGTTTTATCTCTGCCTTGTAGAGAGTGAGGTATGTGGAGAAGAAAAGTACTTTTTAGCCCTAAACAAGCGGCGTTTTTTTCCCGGCATCTACCGCTGTTCGTGCCAGATATCATTGATGATCTGGACTCCGAATAGCCGAAATGTACTGCTCTTAAGCAGAATTCGTCCATCCTTCGGAAAAGGATGTGCGCTAGGATGCTTCTTGTTAGTCAAGCGAGAGTACTGTGTTTCGGAAGCATTAAACTGTGCCACATCAAGGGGAACAATGTCGCAGCCAAGACCCATCCCTAGGGAGCATCCGCGATGACATTTTAGAACGAAGGGGAGAACCTGTCAACTACGACGGATATCTTCTGGCCAGACAGGAAGCTAGCCACCCATCTGCAAAGCTGCTCTGGGACGCCTTAAGAGCATTTTAGAACGAAGGGGAGAACCTGTCAACTACAACGGATATCTTCTGGCCAGACAGGAAGCTAGCCACCCATCTGCAAAGCTGCTCTGGGACGCCTTAAGATGGAAGTTTGTATCCTACGGTCAAACAAAGCAAAATTCTCAAATTTTCGTGTAGCGTATATTGTGACGTCATCATACAGCTACACGCACCAACAAGACGAGTCTGCAAATACCAAAACATGTGGGTAGCGTATCTTTTTAATTTTTTGTGATATTTGAAAAACGTTTTCACTGCTGTACTTTAATTCTTTGAGATATTTTTTTGAAAATAGGAAACTTCATCTTTGTTGTCTAATTCTTTTGGGATGTTTCTCGCATTCTGAATCTATAAAGAATCAGTCAAGAAGCAACGTGTGTTCAGAGGTTGAGAAATTTTAAACAATGCAACGTTTGGAACGATAACAAGTGGGTGATGCATTTTTAATTATTCGAGTTGGTTCGGAATGCGCTGGAAATGTCATGAGCGCGCGTTAATGGGGACACAGGAGATTAGAGATGTGTGAAAAATTTAAAGTTGGAATTTAAGATTTATGTGGCAGCCTACAAAGGCGTGGATATTTTATAGGAGAATTTAAATAAATCTAATAATTGAAGTATAAATCTCATAATTGAATTATTTAACAGGACTGAAGCGAAACTATGAGAATCTTTTTGTGCAATATTTTTAACTAAGATACGTGTTGAAAAATACGAAGGTGATCTCAAAAGTATATCATAGTGTTTTTTACTTCCCACGCCTACTGTCTGGGAAGTATTGTAATCGCAAAAATTTTCTAAAATGTTTTTTGTTAATCTTCTAACCGCCTGTACGTTGAGAAGTACCTCTCGGATTTGGATGAAATTTTTTACACAATGTTACTACTAAAGCTTTTTGAAAATCGGTTTAGTGGCGGCAGAGAAAAAGCCCTAAAACGAAAAAAATATAAATCGCTGAAACTTCTGTTTTCGACGTTTCAGATGATCATTCTTTAAATAAATTTTAGAGGTAAAAAGACTTCCAACGTCCGCGACCAGCTATTATGAAGGCTCCATTTTTTCTACCGCCGTCCTCGTATATGCCTAACAAAGCAGCTAGCTTTTGTAACCTTAAAAAATGAAGCGACTACATTATCCTACATACAAAGGAAACCCATTGTTTTCGTAAGGTAGAATATGCAAGTTTCTAATTAAACGTTCCACAGACAATGAACTGAATAGGATTTTTAAAGATGTAAGCTTTTAAAGCTTCCCTCAGGCAGAAAAGTGCGACAGTATTGCCCTGCCCTCCTTTCCTACCCAAAGTGTGAGATTCTCCAGAAATACGCCATATTTATCCACCACGGAATGCTTACAGCATTTCATTCTGGTGAATGCTGTTATCAAAGTTAAAAGAATGCTACGGGTAGGAAAACATTAGCTGGATTTGGGTATTCAACTCCGTGGTTCCTTATGTTGTATTCGACTGGCAGAATATCCAAAAATATCTCGAGGTGCACAGTCGGCAGGAATCCCATTCAGTAATACGGACTGTAAGGACGACTAACTACTATTTTTTTGCTATAACTGCAACTTTTTCATCCACAAAAATCGGGAGGGCTCTTGGATTATTTGTATTACTTACGTCTGGTTATAACTCAATTCAACTTACGTTCTCAATCCAGTCAGACAGAGCGCTTGCGTCAGTAACGTATTGCTAACAAGTAGTTTCGCCTTTGCGGGTATGCATAGAACAGAACCATTACCTTTCCAGATAACGATAAGTGCTCAACGCTGCCTAATGTTAGACTGCTACGGCCCCAATACTAAGTATATACAGACTGACATATAAGTAGTAAAATCACTCCCTTGTCAAATCAGCTGTTTTCTGTGTCTGTTCCTTGCCCAAGAGACAGCCGGTGCTCGACTAGAGCAACCCTTTTGCCTCGACTGGCTGTCTTTGAAAATATCATGTAATTTCTGAAAACATTGGTAGGGTGAAAAGTTCTCGGCCTAACAATCAAAGACTGCGATATAATTTGGCTGGTTACGTTCTGTGCTAGGGATGGCGATTCCTTTTGAAAAAGATCCATTTTACAAAAATTTACAATTTTTCCGAGTTTTTAATTACATTATATATATATATATATATATATATATATATATATATATATATATATATATATATATATATCGCTTGATACCAATTTCATACCGATCTCTTATCATTAAAAACGAGGAATTCTTCAGTTCTATAAAGTTTGTGCATGTCGAGCGACGTCGGCACAACGCGGTACAAACGCGTTTGGACACCTGAAAATGACCAAAAATAATTACCTGTTTTAAAGTTAATACCTTAAACAATAAGTGGTCCCTGGAGTCAGAACTTTGCTTACTCTACATATACTGTGGCAGACTATTAAATTTGAAGCCCGGTGTCTATCATTCGACGCTCCCTTTTGAGGGCAAAATTGGAGAGCTTCTGCATCAGCCGTGCCCGTTAGAAATATTTGAGCACCTGAATACGGATCATACTGAAAAGAGAATGGTACTTCCATTTGTCGTAATAGAAATCTGATAATGTTGTTTAGATGCACAACGTGAATTAAATTAATGGATTACTTCTTTTAGCGTCAATTTTTTATATTAACATTATTCAGAGAGACCTCTTCTAATAAGGGTTCGCCCATTATCCCAATTTGAATAAATAATGTTTGTGAACCTTGAAGTACTGCCATTTAAAATGTGATGTCAGTTTTTGCTTTCAACTTTTCCGTATTTGTCCTTTGAGTGGCCTTAAAATGCCCTTCAAATCCGTTCCTAAGACCGCAAAAACCTATATGACACGCGTTTGAACTTATTTAGAATTTGTCCTTGGAGTGACCCTGAAATAAACTTCAGATGACCTCACAGTGACTAAATGACATCTGATTCGGGCTTCGTGTACAGAAAAACCTTCATATGACCTTCAAGTGACCTTAAAATGCCCTCATAGAGAAAAACCAGCGACCCACAAATCCTATTTTACTGAAAATTGTATAAAATCAGTAGAAATTGCATTTTTTGTCAGCTTTTCGGCGTTCTAAATCACTGTGCGGCAGCATCTCATAGATTGAGGCTAGAATCAATTAAAAAACGATCAATTTCCAGAGAAAGAAAAGGGAGATACGGTCCAGTTTTGTTGATTCTTATCCAAAATGTCGCAATAGCTATCATTCTTTCTACTAATTGCAACACAAAATATACAAAATTACTTACTTTGATTTGTATGCCAACCTAGAAAGAAGGTGCATGTTACTATGCTTGAGTCCGTACACCTTGCCTCAATGTATGGGGTATGGGCGTAATTACTTGAATTTTATTGTCTATACCACTGTTAATTATTCAATAAACCTATTAGAGACCGTATTTTATCATTTGCAATCACCAATAATACCTCTTACTGTCGCTAATAAATCATTGGTAATTAATAAGCCTATGCAGACAAATTCAGATCTCGAGAATCCAGTGGGCGACGACTTTTGGTCGTGGCCTGCTAAAGTTTCAACAAGGAAATGCCACCTATTTATTAGGCATTTATTTTATTATAACCCGTAAGAAGCAGTGTTATTCAACAACTACATTGCAGTGTTTTTAATTGCATATGGAATGTTGCTCACAACCTGCTAAATGTGTCTACGTAGATATTTTTGCGAGTGGGAGGTTATTTTTTGGCGATTTCAACGGGGTGTCCTGAATGTTGGGACTTTCCTTTTATCAAACAACTAAGTTTGAAATAACAAAGTCAATATATGGTAAAACAGCAGTAAAAACGTAAAAAAGAAATTCGGAATTTTTTTTATTTGATCTCGAATCAAGTACTACTATGTCACTTGATGTACCTGTAAAAGTTGTAGAAGTTGTCGTTGTTCGATTCGAAAGCACAAGTTGTTGTAAAAAACCTACCCAGCTCGGACGGAAACATCGGAACGATGTGAATACATTCGCGAAGTATCAGTGGAACCTTGATGACACTCGAGGTAAACTAGCGCCAAATTGATAACATTGTTATTGATACAGGAAGGTGTCAATTTTGGGTTTTCAGATCCGATTTTAAATAAGCTAGGTTAATCTACACGCCGCGCGGCGCCTGATTTGGATACTAACGCAACCGTACTCTGTGACGTTAGCTGCAGGGTCGGGCTTGGCCCACTTCGAGGTTTTCGTACCTTGATATCCCGGTGATTTTAAGGCTTTGCTGTATGTTTTACCATGATGACTTGCTTATTGGTGCCTGACCTATAAGCTCTGTAAAGTACCAACTATAAGGGCACTCTGTATAATAATCCATACTTATAACTACAGAAAGGTCATAAACAATTGTTTTCACTCTCCATACATCGTTGCTTTGACCAGCATTAGCTTAATTATACGAGACATTGCAATATTATAGCTTTTGTCTTTGTTTTACTCGCTTCAAAAAGGGCGTCAAGTGGGTTGACTCTACACTTTCTAGGAAACGACGTCATCAACTCATAAAGGATTATGTTCAGCACAACTTGGACCGTATTGAAATAAAACAGACCGTATATTCTGGATAGAGAATAGTTGCTATGCTTCCGAAAGCAGCATGTTTAAGTTAGACCCTTTAAGAAAACATGTATAACAGAGAAATTAAACGGATCAATTTCGTCAATCGGGTCCCTACAATTAGGGCCGTGTCGTCAGTCGTTCCTACAATTCTAGGACACCTTTATCGCCTCCTTGATTTTCATAGTATTTTCTCTCCTTCAGAAAGGCTGGGGTATTTCTAAATTCATACTGTACCGTGTCACCGTCAGCGCTCTCCTAGTTATGTTTTCTTTTTGAATTGCACTGAATTTCAGGCTGATAAAACAGATGATAAAAATCAAAAACATGAACAATTTGATGCAAATAGATATTTGTAGCATAACCTCAAAATATAGCGCCTTTTCGAAGGACAGGAAAAACTATGAAAATCAAGAAGGCCATAAAGCTGTCCTACAATTTTAGGAACGACTGACGATACGGCCCTTAGTCCATAACATTTTCCATGCCCTACCGTTCTTCTGACAACGTCGCGGTATCAGCATTGGAAGTGTAAAAAAATGCGACGCACCCTCCTCCACCCCCATACAGCCCCCACCCCCACTTTTTAAACCCTACAAAGATGCTTCCGAAAATGAACCGGACCCTATGAAACGTCAAAAAACACAGTTTGAGCGATTTTTTTTTGTTTATAGCCTCTTTATCCGCCGTCACTGGTCCTATTTCCAAAAACTACAAAACTCTTTCGTCCGTGGTGTAGCATTTACCTTGTATCAAAAAATTTCATCAAAATCCGACGGTTACTGCCCAAGCTATAGCAGGGTCAAGGATCAGCCGACAAACACCGGCTGACAGAAATGAGTGACATGAACTTTCGTGATGTATAATCATATAACATTCAGAAAACATATCTCATTTTCGAAATACTTCATGCCCAGTGGCATAGGAAGTAAAATGATAAATATTTCGTTCTCAAACGTCTGAAGTTCAAAATCTCCATAGTGCTAGGGACAGTTGATGTCTACAGACAAGGATCATTCGCGAATAATGTAAAGGCCAGAACCGAAAATAAGGATAGCAGAAAAACACGACGCACCTACTAGTGATTCGGCGTGCTTTCGAATTCGGTTCGCGCATGTCTCGTAATATTCAAAGAGATAAGCGTGTTGGCAGTAAGGTGCGATGTTTTTTGCTACTTACTCTCGTCCTTTTCGGTTCCTGAGTATACATGAACCTGTTGGAAGTTTATCACTACAGAAACCTCGATGTCGATGACGTTGGCGCCAGCCTGCAGAGCGGTCAGAAATTATATCCGATTGAGTGAAGTGGGAGCGGCAACACCGCCGCCATGTTACCTAGTTGTTTGGACCTTAAAGCTGCCACTCAAGAGTGCTTGACATACGTCTACCTCTTTCTGGCTTCAATGTTAATTATTGTTGATGGACATTTTGGCGCGAGAGGAATGGCTTTTCGTCCTCAATGTGCGTGCACCTTTACACTTCTCCTGTTTTGCTTACTAGAGGAAGCGGAAAAAAGGGAACTGATGATATGCCCCTTGACTGTCTCAGAAAAGCACATCTCGATACACTACTCAAGGTCGCGCTGAGTACTGGAGAGTCTTGAATCTGGGAATGTTTTAGAGGATTTTGGAAATTGCGGCGTGGGAATGCTTTGCCGGCTGAGCGTCTTTAATAAGTCTTGCAGTTCAAACAATTTCGCAGTACCATTTCGCGAAGGCGGCTTCACACCGACCTATTCCATGATTAATAGTGACTTCATATTCGTTACGTCCAACTCCTTCGTGTACTACTCACGATGTTATCTGGACGTTCGTTTAATTTGTCATACTCGATGCTAGCGTACGTTTTATCTTCGGATGAAATGTTATTAAGGAATATAATGAGCTCTGCCCGCGAAATAGAATGAGCGCAAACAGAGTCTTTATATTCATACGATGGCAAATATTAATAATTGTTGTTTGAATAGGTTCTTCCACGAGGCAGGGTCAAGGAACATTCATGCCGATGAAAACGTAGATTAGCCGCAAGAGCGAGTCTCGGTGCCAAGATAGCAGATAGGAGATTTTGTTTTGTTCTAGGAGATTAACTGGCGCGGCTTAGAGACCATTTGTCTGAAAGCTTCTCTTTAGTGAAGCAGGTTATTCTCAGATGCCAAGCGAAAGCTAAGACACAAGCTTAAAATGGAATTTGAATAAACTTGCAATATAGCTTTCGATTGTCTCACTTCAGACAGCCGACCATAAACAGCTGTTTCTTGCTATTTGGAAACTCCTCAGCATGGTTTAGGCTTGACGAACGAAGGCTAAGCAACCTGTACCTATGTATAGTCAAAGGTCTAACCAGAATCAACCACTGCGAGAGAAAAAACAGCCATATTAGAAAAAACTACTAGTTTCTTCAATGGCGAGTAGACCGTATCTACTATAAGTAGATGGTCTATGGGGATTCGGTCTCAAAACTTCCAAAATCCGCCACCAGAGGCGCTGGCGTCGCGCGCCATTGACAGGTTGTTGGACGGAATCTGTAATCATGAGTTGGGGATTCCGCCGCTAGATGGCGCTGTCAAACCAAACGGAATCTGTGTGTCATTGGACACCTGTCATGCGTCATTGGGCATCTCACGCATAGATGGCGTTAAAACGTCATCTGTCATACGTCATTGGACACCTGTCATTGATGGGTTGGGCATCTCGCGCATAGATGGCGCCGATTTGTTTGGCGCTGTACAAACCTAACGGAATCTATGCGTCATTGGACAGCTGCCATTGATGGGTTGGGCATCTCGCGCATAGATGGCGCCGATGTCGCACCTGTCTGGTGTTGGCGTGGATTACGGGGGGCAACGTGTATACAGGGGTGCATCGAAAAATAGCGGATCGATGGACCGACGGTATATCGTTAAATCGTATATAGCAAGGCGTGACCTAAATAGCGTGGTGGGCTCCTCTGGTCGGTCGGTCGGTCGGTCAGAATGTCTCATAACCTGTATACGATGTACTGTTATTATTATACAGGATGATACCGTTCAAAATGAAAATAGTATAATGGATATTTTATTGAAACATATAGTATATATAACAATAAGGTTGATTGGTGTGTGTGTGTGTGCCATGTTTTGAATACCCGCGCTTGAACAACTTGCAACAAGAAATTCCGACAATATTATTTCGCAAACCAGAGGTATTTTCAATAAAACTACATATCAGGGAGTACTTTAGATGTTGATACTAATCGACTCAAATCATTGTTCGACAACTGATTTGGTTCATGACAGACAAGAATCAAATTATGTATTTCACGGTTCAGTTCTGGTTGTTTTTTAATTTTTTCCCTAAACTTCAGGTAACCCAGGAAATATGTCTCTTATCCGTCCTCTGTTCAACACATCAGTAAAATCGTTAGAAAATTCTATATATGACATATTATTATAAAAGGTATAGGACCGTCCTGCGTTTGATTGAAAAATAGCATTGATTCGAGCCCTATCGGGTATATCAATTGAAAAATTATCAAGAAATTTAATGGTAGGGAATGATGCTGAGAAATAGTTGTTTGGAGACACAATGGTAATCAAGTCACCGTTTGTTGATTGGAAAATATGTTGTAAAGTGTATTGACGTAATTCTGTAGGAACATAATCGACAAGAAGTTCAGGCTGAGATGGGATAATCATTTCGTTTAAGTCTAGTTTCCATATAAACATATCATGTGCAATATATAATCGGTAATTTGAAAACTCTGGAGCAATAGCTAAAAACATAAAATCTGGAATAATATCACACAAATTTTTGAGGATCGGCTGCTTACGAGTTGTAGATCTTATAGTTGTTGTTGTTTTTGGTATTGCTGATGCGGTGGTAGACGTTGGGATTGAATCATATTTGTTTTTTCTTCCATATAGATATTGTACTGCATTTATATCATCAACATCTAGACCACGAATCTCATGCTGATAGAAGGCAAACATAATAGCATTCGGAGAAGCACTATGTGCTATGCCGAGAGCATGTCCAATTTCATGAACCAACACCTGATAGAGAATGATGTCAAAAATCTCAGATAGCAAATATAAATTCGTTTACCCCCCAATCAAAATCTTGACTGAAAAAAAATTAGGCAGCAAATATACAATAATCATACACGAATTTACTATATTTCTAAATTTCTACTCTCATGTGCAACTTGTAATTGGAATTTCCGCCGGACAAACGATACATTCATGTATTACTAAGAAATTATATAAAAAATACTGCAACCGCAATGAATGTTGTTTTCTCGATAAAAATGGTACTGAGAATATGATGCATATAATATGCATATTTACGATACAATTATCTCATGCACGCGTGTGTTATCTCAACCACGTATTTATATTTAGCGAGCGCATGCAATAGTCATCATTGTTTCACACTTAACGCACAACGCTGCAAGCTGGAACAACGGCCGCAGTACAATAGTGCTTCGAGAGAGACGAGATAGCGAAAATTTTAAAAAAAGTAAGTGCTATTTTATTTAATATTTTTCTTTTTTATGTCTCTAAGTGCAACTGTTTTTTCGTGTTATGCTTCAAAATAGTTAGACGACTCAATTTTTTTTATAGATGGATTTATCAAAAATTAATGCTGCGTCTTCGATTGTAGACCGCAAACCTATCAGAAAATTAAAGGACCTACCAGTCGGGACACCATTTGCAATCCAAGCAGCTAAAGTGGTCAAGTCGAAATTTGGGGAAGCCGTGCTACTAGATTTAGGACCGGAAGTGCTATTTCTACCACAGCGGGTGACGGAAACGTACCAGCCGGTCATCGACGAACTTTTTCACGGAAAATACTCGATCATCTTCCAAGGGGAAGTGGACGTAGGGAAAAGCCGACCGCTAGCATCATTCAAAATAGTGGAAAATTAACAAAGCAGAGAACAGGAGGAGGAGGACAGGGTGAGCATTTTTATATATTTTTGAGTAATGTGTTTGCTTGAAAAAAAAAATGTCGTCTTTTCAAATGTCTTCAAATAAGGTTAAAAAGATCATCAAACAAACAGACGGTGTTCTACTATCAATTGTTAGTCTACGGAAAATTTTATTTGATAATTTTACAATCAGAGACGCGGAAGTGTGGCTGAAACGAATAGAAAAACAAATTAGATTATGTAAACGGGTAATTCGTAGTAGAAGGCAAAATAAATTATCTGTAGGGACCTGTAGAAAAGTAGAAACAAATTTGGGGCATTTTAAACATTTTAGAAAGTTGATTTTAACTAGACATATTGGGGCAGGACTTCACTTAACATTGGGTCAGAGGGTTAGATGGGAAAATGTAGAATCGAGCTTTCAAAGTAGAATAAAAACCGGTTCCATAGCTAATTTGCGTCATAAGGACTTGAATCAATTTTTAGCAGATTGTGTAGTTGTTTTTAAAAGGAAAATTAGGAATATTTTGAACACCCATTGTGCGCTCAAAGTAAATACAACATTTTGCGGGGAGTTTATTAGGAAATCGGGGGATAATGAAATTTTGGGAATTAAATATATTAATACTAAAAATCATATTATTGATACATCAACTCAAATAGACGAGTGGTTTAAGATATATGTGAAAGATAAACTTTTAAACGAATTATCGGAATTTGCTGAAAAAGATTCGGGATTTGCGTTAAATAAAATTATTTCCTTAGTTGTTAATATCAGTAAATATCAATTGGGAAACGGTTCATCTTATATTAGACTACCAGAACCGATTATAAGGAAAAATGCTTGTATAAACATTAAAAATATAGATCAAAATTGCTTTTACTGGGCCATTGTAAGCGCTCTTCGGACTCCTAGCAAAAAAAGACATGCAGAACTAACCTCCTCATATCCACACTTTACTGACGTTTTACAAACAGAAAATTTAGATAGTCCTATGCTGCTAACAAAAATTTCAAAATTTGAAAAGATGAATAACATTTCAGTCAATGTTTACGCTTTAGAATTGATCGAAACAGAAAAAAAATCATTTTACATAGTAGTACCAGCAAGATTAACGGAAAATAAACGGGATACGCATGTTAATTTACTTTTAGCTCAAAATAAATATTATCCGCGTTTAAATGATTATGATGCTCCTCCACCAGCGCCAGCAAATGAAGATAATGATTCAATCGATGAAATTAAATATCACTATTGTTGGATTAAAAATCTTTCGCGTCTTATTAGTAGCCAGTTAAATAAACATCGTGAGAAAAAATTTATTTGCGATAGATGTCTGAACTATTTCCATCAGCAAAATAAATTAGTTGAACATGAAAAACTGTGTTCTAAATTTAATAAATATAAAATTAACCTTCCTAAAGAGAGCTGCGTTGAATTTAAAAACTTTACATACCAACAAAATACTCCTTTTGTTGTTTATGCAGATTTTGAATGTCAATTAGAAAATCATAAAGAAAGTAGCGTCGTAAATTTAACTAAAACCATAAAATATCAAAAACACGTTCCGTATAGTGCTGGTTTCTATGTAAAATGCAGCTATGATGATAGCCTTTCTTATTTCGAGAGCTTTCGAGGTGCAGATTGTATGGATTGGTTTGCAAATCGTATGGCTGGTGTTGCGCAATTTGTAAACTCAAAAAATAAAAACAAGCGTACCTATGATTGAAAAATTAGACACATGTAAGGCAACATCATGTCATATTTGCGGTAAGAGATTTTCAAAAACAAAAAAAGACATAATCGTTAGAGATCACAACCATTTCAGTGGAGAGTTCAGAGGTTACGCACACCAAGCATGCAATCTGAACTTTAGAAAATTGTTTGTTGTGCCGGTTATATTCCATAATTTAAGTGGGTACGATAGTCACTTTATGATTTCGAATTTATGTAAAAAAGGTCGCTTAAGTCTACTTCCCATCAACAAAGATAAATACATCTCCTTTACGCTGCACTCAGATGAAAATAACATTAAATTGCGGTTTATAGACTCTTTTCGATTTATGGGGGCGTCTCTTGATGAATTAGCTTCAATTTTAGCAGTATCAGAAAAGAAAATTTTACAAAGGGAATTTCAAAATTTAGATGAAGATAAATTCAAATTATTAACACAGAAAGGAGTTTTCTGTTACGATTACATTGATTCGTTGAAAAAATTAAATGAAACGACTTTGCCCCCAATTGAAAAATTTTACAATAAATTAAACGATGAAAGTGTAAGTGACGAGAAGTATGCTCATGCGCAATCTGTTTGGCAACAGTTTAACATTAAAACATTAGGAGAGTATTCTGATATATATTTAAAAACAGATATTCTGCTTCTTGCCGACGTTTTTGAGCAATTGCGTAAAAAATGTTTCTCCACCTATGGTCTGGATCCTGCGTGGTACTATACAATGCCCGGATATACGTGGGACTGTATGCTCAAATACACTGGGTGTAAGTTAGAACTACTAAAGGATCTAGATATGGTGATGTTTTACGAAAATGCTATAAGAGGTGGAATTTCGGTGTGTAGCAACCGATTTTCGGAGGCCAACAATAAATATATGCCCGAATATGATCCTGAAAAGCCGTCCAAGTACCTTATGTACCTGGATGTGAATAGCTTATATGGGAAGGCTATGCAGCAACCCTTACCCTACGGAGGGTTCAAATGGGTAGATGATGTAACATCGTTTGATGTGATGTCAATACCCGACGACTCTGACGTAGGGTACGTGCTACAAGTCGATCTATCGTACCCACAAGAACTGCACGATAAACACAAAGATTTTCCGTTTGCGGCAGAACGTAGCGTACCACCCAGCGACGGCGGGGTAAAATTGCCGAAATTAATGGCAACACTTACGGATAAAAAAGAGTACACGGTTCACTATAAAAATTTAAAACAAATGCTAGCTAATGGGTTAAAGTTAACGAAAATCCATAAAATTTTACAATTTAAACAAGCAGCCTGGCTGAAACCCTACATCGAGTTGAATACTCGATGTAGAGCTGCAGCCCGGAATGATTTCGAAAAAATCTTTTTAAATTAATGAATAATGCAGTATTCGGTAAGACCATGGAAAATATACGTAAGCACCGCGTATGTAAAATCGTTAAATCTTGGGGTGGTCGCTATGGGGCAGCAAACTTGATTTCGAGTTTTCGGTTCCACAGTCGCACAATTTTAGAGGAAAATCTGGTGGTTATCGAATTGAACAAGGCTGAAATAACGTTTAACAAACCTCTGTATGTAGGGCAGGCAATTCTAGACCTATCGAAACTAGTCATGTACGATTTTCATTACACCTATATGCTACCAAAAATGGGTGCAGAAAGGTGTAAGCTCATGTACATGGACACAGACAGTTTTATCTACGAATTGCAATGTGAGGATGCATATGAGGAGATCATTAAAGCTGATTCCAGTAAATTTGATACTTCGGATTATCCTGAAAATAACATATATAAAATACTGCGTAAGAACAAAAAGGTGCCGGGTCTAATGAAAGATGAAAATAACGGTAAAATTATGACACATTTTGTTGGACTTCGAAGCAAAATGTATAGTTACAAGGTGCAGGGTGGGAAGGTGGTTAAAAAATCTAAAGGGGTTAAGTACAATGTTGTTAAAAATAAAATTGCATTTGAGGATTATGTTGAATGTTTGAAAGAATTTAAGGAAAAAAACAGCTACACAACGCTGTATCAGGTCGTATGCACACAACGTATATTCTGTTGAACAGTCAAAAATTAGTTTAAGTCCGTATGACGACAAACGTTATTTAATTCCGAACAGTTTTGACACACTTCCGTGGGGGCATTACAGTATCTTATAATAGCGTTTTTTTTTTGTTATAGATGAATGCCCCAACATTATCAGAGTTAGCTGTTAGAAAAATTTGCGAATCAATAACATCATCAGCAGTAGAATTCATGGAGCAGTCTCCACTACCATGGAAATTAACTACGGAAATTGTGAAACAATTTCCTTTATATAAATGGCACGCTATGATTAAAGAAGCCAAAAATGATCTTGATTCTTCATATACAGGAATTAACTTTATTAGATGTCACAAAGAAATAGATCCAAATTTAATTCACACTATATTAGGAAAATCAGATTGGGGTTATGTTTTTGAAGATTATTCTAGTTACTGTCTATGGACAAGTGGATATTGGCTGGACCAATATTACCTACACGTATGTAAAAATTGTTTATCTAAATTTAAAGAAATACATAAAACTTTAAATAAACGTTTATTTGCCTGCTATGACCATTCTCACGAGGTTCACGATGCACATGACATTATTTTGAACGTATACCAAAAAAAGTATAATTGGTGTCACAGCTGCTTTAAAAGCGTAGTGTTTGAACTAAAAGACCAGGAATCTTGCAGAGATGCCTTACATGATAGGTCTAGAAATAACATCCGAATCCGATTTGATGAATCTGATGTAGACAGCGATATTGAGTTTTAAAAAAAAAACATCACAGCAAACAAATTACAAAAAAATATATAAAAAGCGTTCATCCGTCCTCCAGTTTCTCTCTATCTATTGTACTAACATTTATATATATATTTTTTTTCAAACATGTATGTAGTACTAACATTTATATATATATATATTTTTTCAAACATGTATGTAATTAGATTTAATAAATGAATATTTATAAAAAGATGTTTTATTGATTTCGTTAGATTTTTCTAGTAAGAAGAGTTCACAACAACAACAACAACAAGATGTCCTGATAGCTTGAGTCGTCAGAGGTGTGCAACATCAGAAGCAATGTTAGTGCGTGGTTGGAGTTCAAAACTTAGCGTGTTCAAAAACAAAAAAAAAAACACGCACACACATAATACTAACATTACTTCTGATGTTGTGGCGCGGTTCTTCGGGCTATCAAGACATCTTTTTGGTATTTTTGAACAAAGTGTGCACGTCACGTGCGTCACGTATCACGTCACGTGCGTCACGTATCACGTCACGTGCGTCACGTATCACGTCACGTGCGTCACGTGTCACGTCACGTGCGTCACGTGTCACGTCACGTGTCACGTCACGTCACGTGTCACGTTACGTGACGTATATCATAATGAAACGACAGATATGCATTTTTACAAAAACTTTATTAAAATCGTTCAAGATCATTAGCGATCCTATGTCTATAGAAAAATATATGTTGTCCTAACGCTATATGTTGTAAAGTACAGCCTACGAGCTTAAATGTATACAATTTTTGAATAGCATCTGAAAACGTATAATTTTGATCATTAAAACTAGCTCGAACAATCTTAAGCGCATTATAATAATAGCTTGGAAATTCAACAGTTTCTAGCATAGACATATACGGTACTAAAAGTTCATTATTTGCTTCTAAAAGAGCGTTCACGTCCATTTCTGAGAGGTAGAAACTAATGTTGTGCTTGGTTATTTCGAGAATTTTCGTACTATCATAGATTAGTCGTCGAATTCTGCAATAGTCACCGCACTCGATTTCGACAGGATCATACTTGTCAGGAAGGTTCTTCTCCTCCTCCTGCTCCTCCGTCTCCTTCACCGTTACCACATTGAGCTGGGTGATTAATTGTTCCCACTCATAGGAACTGAAAGATAGTTTCAACCGTGATGAGTTCCACACAATTACAGCAGGAGTAAATGATCTCGCTGGGCTTAGACCGCATCCAATTTGGTATGATCCATTTGGAAACTGCGTGTACAGCAGATAATGGTCCTCGTTCTTGGCCGCTTCTTCGTACCTTTCCAGAATAGCATCCAGCTCACGGTCGTAGTTTACAGATGATTCGTGTGAGCTGCTGGTGGTGAGGTCAAACTCGCTGCAACTTGAACCACTACCACTGGTATCCATTTTTTTTTTTACTAGCTGCCTGACTGACTGACTGACTGACTGCAACCGACTGAGAACTCACTTTAGCAGAAACCCCCCCACCCCATACACCTAGACGATCGCATCATTGTCAATCCAACTATTATGTTTTGCATCAAGGCCAAGCCATTTGACGTACATTTTTTTACCTTTACGACGTAAAACTTTTTCAACTAAATAAACATCTGGATTGGCTGTTTTCTGTAATTCTTCGTCATAAAAGGCTCCTTTGATCGGTGCACCTTGCATATCTTCGAGCATGTACGTTGCAGGGTGGTAATATTAATTTTAGTAACTTTAAATAATTCCGTTGTCCAGCTTGGAACGTATCCCTTGTCGAATAGCATTTTGGTTTTGCTGATGCGTACAATGTCACCAACTTTAAACTTACGCGGGCCCGCGATTTTTAAATGAGTATATTTTCGATTTAAGATACATTTTTCGTTGGATTTATTAATTTGTGATGGTTTACATCCGATGGTTTGATGACGTGTTCCATTGTATTCATTGGTAATGCTTTGTAATATATCAATCCATTTATACGATCCCATTAAGCTAAAGTATTTGTAAAGTTTATTTTTCAACGTCCTTATGGCTCTTTCAGCAATGGCCGCTTTCTTGATGCTATATGTACTATAATGATTAATATCATGCTTCTTCATTAAAGTTTGAAATTTACTATTGTAAAATTCTTTACCTTGATCAGATTGTAGATTTTTCGGCGTACGTTCCGTATGTGCGAGGATATCCGAAAACGCACGAGTTATCTCCTCACCCGTCTTTGTCTTTAACGGTCTAGTCCACATAAACTTGGAAAAGAATCGATTACGACGAGAATTAATTTGAAATTTTTATTTGATGAGCATAAGGTCGCATTTCAGCCAAGTCCGTCTGCCATAAATCGTCTAAGCCTTTAATGATGGTACGTCGTCTTAGATAATTTTTTCGAGCAGGCTTGTGCAGCTCGTTAACTAGTTGTAGCTTCTCCTTGGCGTACGTCATCATGTTTTAACGCTTTAAATTGTTGTTCCATCGGCTTTATACGCTTAGCAAGATCGTCTGTTTTCAATGATATATATGATGTGCGTCCTTGCAAAAGTTGTAATTCAGAGGATAAATCAATGATATTTTTCC